>WAAD01015187.1:244228-286456 GCA_013389945.1 Fregata magnificens
GAAGTGTTGGGGACTGGAAATCCAGTTCCTTCTGATTTGGGATAAATACTGCTTCTCTTCTGCTTCTTTTTAAGTTAGATATTATTTTAAGACCTAAGACACAGACTGCTATTTCATTAATGAAAATGACCTGCTTCCTTTTTAGCCCCTTCTCTCCTCCTGACTATTTTCTGACTTTCTAAACACCATCTTTCCTTGTTATTCCAGCAGCACAGACAGTTATATTAACGATTTATATATTATTTATATTCTTATTTATTATAATAATTATTTCTGTTCTCTATGTTGGTGTTAGGTACAGCGTTACAAGGAAGTGTGTGATGCAGATGCNCTGTTGATATTTATTTGTAATAAATCCTGAAAAACTGGGCAAGTTCCAGGGGACTGGAGGTGAGCCAGAGAGAATAGAAAAGCTGCCATAGGTAATTAAAGGTTTGTAGGGCTCTTAAGCTGACATACTTCCCCCCTCCAAACCTCAGTGGATAACTGATACAGACTTCAATAAATATATTATGGAAATAGGAAAATATTAGTTAGAAGGACTTCACTGAAATTGCACCTGGAAAAACAGACTACATATTACCCTAATAAATTTATGTGCTCAGTTGACAGAAGGAGCTATACTGATGCATTAGGATTAGATATATTAGCCTATATGCTGCTCTAGTAACTCATGACAGTCTAACTATTAAAAAAATTGTGGTACAGCAACCACAGTCATATTAGTGAATTAACTGCCAGCCTTACTAACAAATTAGGGTCTAATCAGTCTGATCCTGTAGGAACTGATTGTTGCCCCAGTGTTGTTCATTTGTTTCATCAAATGATGTACATGGATATTTCATCATAAATGGATATACACCTTATTTCTGAGGCAGGATGTGCAGGTGACACATTATTTGGGTTAAAAAGATGAATAGCAATGACAGTTTTTCTGAATCTACCTTTATGTTTTCTGCTGGAAGGCTGAGTGCAACTTGATTGTTTTATTCATTTCAGACAGATGACCTCAGAGAAGGTTAAAAACTCACTAGTAACTCAAGGTCTGGAAAACACAGGTTACGTCATCCATCTTTGGTGGAAGTTCACACTAAACAGCTTATCAAAAGGCAGGTTTAGAGATCTGTAACAAGAAGAATCACCTCTGATACCAGTTGGTTCTTTAGAGAGAAAGGCATAATAAGATCATATGACTGGAAGCTGAAGAAATAAGAATGAAAACTAGAAATGATATGAAAGTTCTTTTATCACGAAGGTTGGAGTAAGGTATCACTGAGTAAATGGACAAAGGAAGGTTCTGTTTCGATCATGAGTTGTGGGGCTTGGTAATGATATGGGGCCACAAGTCTATAGCCTGAATTATGAAAGATGTTCATGACCCACTGTCCAGCCTTAGTATCTTTGGAACCATGAAAAGAATGCAAACTCACTTCCAGCTCTGTGGAAAAAAAATTATGTGTGTTTTGGTGGCTTAAATTGTATGAGATTTGCAGACCCTTGCTTATATCCCCCTGAAAAGGGGGCAATGTCAGCATATGAAAGGTAACAACTATTTCAGCTGTGGTGTTACTTTTACCATCTGAATTGGCATCTTAACCAAACACCATTTAAAACCACTTCAGATTATCGGATCACCTCTCCATCCTTTTGTAGAAGGAAGGGACCACTCTAAAATATTCAACACTGATTTGTGGATAAAATTAATTTAACAATTTGGATATCACATTAAGAGTTTTTTGTAGTAAGGGAGAAGGTGGTGGTTCCTTTTTCAAAGCAAGGCTTTTACCCCAAACTGCTTCTGCACCTTATCAGAAGTTCACTACTAAATATTTGGAAGCCCATTATTTCAAACTATCAATGTACTCATCAATCATCAAATATAAGAAAGCCATCATTCATAATTACAAGAATTATGGTTGGCAGAGTTTGCTGTTTCCTACAAACAGCCAAGCACTCAAACACTGATCAGTTAGTCAGAAATGAAAACATCTAGCACACTGCAGGGTTTGTATTGCACTGATAAAATTCAAACAGTTCTATAATATATTGATCAAATGGCAGAGCCTGCATTTGCAAAAAGTACTGTAGAATAATAACTGCTTAATAACCCTCGAGAGCTAAGCCTTTATCTGTATTTATATTTGAAGACTCCACACAGACAAACTCCAGCCCAGATTTCCGATTGTCCTTCACAGNTTGACTCAAGTGTCCTAGCAGTGGCATGCTTTGGGTACTGAGTGCTACACAATCCTAAATATAGAACACATGGAAATCTGGAGGTCAGAGAAGTCACATGGGGATATCAGACCAGTTCTTTTACTCTATACAGATAAACTGTTGGAGAAAGAAATACAAAAGGCACATAAAGCAATGTAAGCCGACAGACAAAATGGGTGCAAATGTTAATCAGAATCCATTCCACTTGTATAAACAGTAAAAATAAACACCTATTCTACTATCTGTTCTCCAGGTATAAATGCACACTAAACGCTAAACACCCATGCTAAATAAGCATCAAACTACTCACAATCAAAAAAGCTGTGTACCCATCCTGTTGAAATCATTATCAACTTCAGATGGTGAAAGAAATGAAGAATCCACTTTCTGTTATCTTTGATTAACTACCAGAACAACAGTGATTGGATTTGTGTTACTCAAATTTCTTCTTACTTTTCTAAGAACACAAGAGAAACATAATAAAGTTCACTCATGTAGCAGGAAATACAAGGCAAAAATCAATGCATATTTAACATAGTAATTTTTACTAGCTCTCAAGTTCTGCTTTGGCATAGTGCTGTTTGGCCTATTTATGCCATAACCCAACAAGGAAGTTTTCTGCCCCTATCAAGAAATTAAAGTGGGGCAGCATTTCGTTTTAGCTGATTATAAACATAGTTTAGAGTAAATGTTGCAGTATACTCTTACTCAAGGCTATCTCCTGTTGAACAAGCAATAGAAACATGACTAAACACTATTCTGGGTAAATAGTCTTCTGTCACTTCTTCTATCACTTTTTGTTCTAAGTTCAACAGAAAGCAGTCATCTAAGTCTGTTGTCCAAAGCATGCAACACTGGAAAACCAAGATTCAAACTTGATCAGAATAAGTGTTATTCTCTAGTTCAGTGCATCTTTGGAGTATTTTTTGCAAAAGGCAGAGATTTAACAATTCCCTCAGATAAAGACATACGAAGATAAAAGTGTGTTGTCACAAATGATGAACGCTGTGGCAAGTGTACGGTGGGGCATTAAATAAACCTAGTTTGACTTTGTCCATATGAGAACATATTCCAGTTCTAATAAAGGAAAAAAACCTAATTTCAGTTACCACGGTGCCCGGGCTAGGGGAGCATGGTTGCCCTGCATTCTCCGCCACAGTTGGTAGAGACAAAGAGAAACCTCCCAAAGAAATTCAGTCCTGCTAAGATCTGAATTGTTTGCTGGAAGAGACATTCTAAAGCAACTGCACTAGTGAAAACGTTTTCAGTGGAAAGTGGGACTAGATATTTTACCTTTTGCACATTTGCAACAGTTTGAAAAGGTTGCCTGAACCTGCCTAGCTAATTTTCAAGCCAGTTTGATGCTGGAAGCCTCAAGTTCCATTTTTCCCCTCATTTCAGGTGTCTTAGGGCTCAGTATTCTTCTGCTGAATAGAGTACCAGAGAAGACGGATGAGGAAGATTATGTTCTGTTTCCACTTCAGTCTGATTATTTGTGCAGAATGTACAAATTTGAAGAACTATGCAAGCGAACTTCTCAGTGCTTCCCTCTCTATCTGTTCATTTGGTACTAAATCATTTGACTGTTCCTGGATTACTCCCTGATAACACCAATTTAGACTGTGATTTCATTAAAATAATCATTACCAGGGTAAATACTGCCTAAATGAGTGTGCAGCTGGTGAAACACAGCAGCTAGAATGCAAGACAGTCTGCTTTAGTTCCACCTCTTTGTACATGCTTATATAAAGAATAATGAATATGTACAAAACCCTGCAATACAATAGAACTTGAACATTTTACTTACTGTTTTATAATCCTAATGGAACAATTTCCAGCAAGATGAAAAGAAATTGTTCTGCCTTTCAAGATTTTCTTCCTCATACATTCTTTGGATCTAAAATGGCATTATTCATTCTAACCTCAGACAACAAGAGCACAGTAATCCTTTTCACATTTATTGCAGATAGAATATGTATTGACTTGAAAATAATGTTCCAAAATGCACTTCTGAACAGTTCAACATGCTGCCATGTAGTGCTCAACCAGCAGTCACCATTGACATTCTATAATCCACATAAATCAAAATTGGACCTAGACTCTTCACAGATGCTGCAAAAGGCATTGGTCTCTTCTCCTCTCCTTTCTTAGCATTTTGCATCTTTCTTCAAATGAGTTCAAACGTTTCAAAGATTTTATTTAATTGGTACAGGAGGTTTTTAATGCATGCATTTTCAAATCTGTTTCTGATATCTTCAGAATGTTAATGGCTCCATTCTTTTATGTATATGTAATAAGATAAATAGACTAGGTAATGCTTTAACATAGAATAATTCTTGGTGTTATAACAACTAGTGAAACAGATAAACAGTTTTAGGTGTAGCAGAACTGTGCTTAAAAACTAGCAAAACTGCTTAAAGCTAGCAAAACTGTACTTAAAAGCTGATAACACTATAGCACATTACCTAATGCATGAATCTATGAATTCATGCTAGAAGGTAAGTTATACACGGCATTAATCAAAATTAGTATCTTATTTACAATGAGATCAGGTTTCATCAATGGCATAAAGAGCAATTTCTGACAGAACACCCCAAGGATAAGCTCCAGTCTTTAAGCTATACATCTCATATTTAACTTGTCCGAGCACCAAAATAGCATGACAGCTATTTAATTAGATGCTATATTTCCTGCTCTCTTCAATCCTTGCTCGTCAAACTGTGAGTACTCCTTTGAGATTTTAACTGGTCTGCTAGCTTTCTTTTCTGTATACAAAAAATAAAATCCTTCGGGAAGCTCAAATTTTCAAAGCTAATATGGTGACCTATCTCAGCAGTAAAAGATGAACTATAATATACCCATCAATAGATGTAAAGAAAAGAAAAAAAAATCTGGAAGTGCTAGGCAAGAGACAAAACTTTAATTCACCTCTTTTTTAATCTGAGAAAATCAGAATATAGGAAGCAAACTACAATATGGCACCAGTAACACTTCTATATTACCCATCAAATAACAGTGACACCTATGTTCTTGTTAAACTATGAAATGTTTGCTAAGTTATCATTCAACAAGGCAATTACTACAGACTAAACAGAGAGGTAAATTTTCCTCAGGCTCCATAAATTAGTATAAGGAGTTCTTTCACAAGTCCCTACCTAACAAAAATGTCCCCTTAAAATGAATTTATCCAGAATGGGCAAATATTTCATTCACACATCTTGTCTTGTCATTCACTTGAAAGAACATTTCCTGGGCATACGATTGTCAGATTTGATTATGCAAAGAATGGAGACAATTTAAAATATGCACTTTGGAGTATTTCTCAGACATTTCTGCTGAGCAGTATGGTACCTAAACATCAGTTTATATTAGATATTTCCTAACATAGGGCAAAATATAATCTGCTAGAATGGATATGTCAACTTTGAGACTGTATAAAAAAGACAGAGAAGTGGAAGTAAACACTATAGCATAACAAATGCTACTGGAGTGGACTTCACTGTCTTATATGGTAATATATTAGAAGATAAGAATAGAATTAACAAGAATAGATAAAAACACAAGTCCTCTTTTCCCCTCCTCCAGCGATATCTAAAAATCATCAGGGAGGTGAAGGCACTCTTTGCAGAGATTGTCCAAGATCCATACAAATGTGTGAAACCCTGATGTAGATTTTTAAATTTATTTGGTTTCTTTATAATATAAATGAAGGCTTCTACATGGAAAACTTCAGATTTATCAACATATGTCCTCTATAAAGAAGCAGAGATTACTTGACAAGTCTCAGCTATAGGTTTTCCTCCTTTCCTTTATGAACCTACTGTTATATTTCAGTGTATACTCACTGATCTCTTATGCAGTTTCCTAACTTTCCCCTGTCTCTTAAATCCAGTAATAGGTGCCATAAGCAAGAAACACAAACATTCTTTTGGTTTGGTTCCATATTGAAGGAATATTTTAATACATAATAGAAGAACTCAGTGTCAGATAAAGAGCATTCTCATACCCAGACATTATAAAACTTCTGAATGTCTGTAAATGAACAGTTCATAGAAATCTTCTATGATCTAAAAGTGGAAAAAAGGACTATGTGGATAGAAAAAAGACTAAACACCTCAAAAAACTTCAAATTTGTACAATTTTTGTGCAAGCAAGTAGGTAGTAGAATATGTATTTTTCCGGTAACTTCAAAGACAAAATTTGAAAATCGCTAAATATTATTTGCTCTAATAAAACATGCTAAGGTTTTATGAGACCAAAGTCTGAAACCATAACATGAAGAGGCAGCAGTGGTTACTTATCAATAATGCTACAAGTACACTAGTAACTATGGCAAAATCATGTGGGATATCGTGAATGAAGCACAATGTGAATTGAAAAGAGAGAGTTGAAAGGGCTATGACATTTTATGCTGTAATTAGAAAATTAATGATTCTGTTTAACCCCAGGAGCTTGGGCTTCATTTTGTTTCTGTATCCAAGGAGATTTATCTTTCCAGATTTGGATGCCCTTTGTAGTTGAGTACATTTCTACTACTTCTGTTTCGGAGTCTTTGTATTTAGACATTATTGTTAGCCTTTAGCTCATCAGTGATTAGCCATCAAGTTGACAAGTTTATAGTTGTCATTATTGTCTGGGTCTTTGGTGACTTCTTCTGTTACAGCTTTTCATCTCTTATCTTCAAGTGCTTCTCTGCACACTAGAAAGCAGGTTGAAGTGACCTGGGATGTTCCGTCTCTTTCCATTCAAGGAATGTAGGTCTTCTGTAAGAATTGCGTTGGTCTGTGGGCGAAGTCTGGATACAAGATGTACTAGAACATGGAAGGTCCACCCCTGCTATTTTACAACTTCATCCAAAGATTAACAGAACAGATACATCTAACACATACATAACTTCAGGAAAATATGTTTATGTCTAGGTAGTGATTTTTAATGATGCTATGGGCAGGAGCTAGTTATTAGTTATTAAGAAAAATCAATAATAATAAAAAAATGTACAGAATATAGAAAACATGAAGGATGACAAATAGAACCAATAACCTACCTACAATGTAATGATGGAGCAGTTTAAATAATAATGTTCAAGCTTGCCAAAATGCTTTTTGCTTGATCCACTTCAAAGGTTACAATTACAATATTGGCTATTTTGGGGAAACTAGGAAGTTCAGAACACAGTAAAAAAAAGTAGCAGTGGTAAGTGGCATGAAAAATAGGAAAATTTGGAAATCGGAAACAAAACTGAAAAATTCAATGCTGGTGTATCTTGAAAAAAAATTGAGAATAACAACTGCATTTGACTTTTCTGTAGAAAAGTACATAAACTTCTTGAAGATATAAAATTATTTAAGCTAGCAGGACTCATTGTTCTTTTAGATCTGCATCTAAATGAGGCAAAACCACTCGAGATTTAAAACCTGCAGTTTTACAGTTAAAATCCTCATGTTACTTGCAGATATAATCATTCTAGCAGCGATGGAAAGGATTGGTAAGCTAGGGTTTACACTAAAAATTTCTATTTCTCTAAACTTTTTTATAGTTTTCTAGTGGCA
This sequence comes from Fregata magnificens, assembly GCA_013389945.1. Taxonomy (NCBI): domain Eukaryota; kingdom Metazoa; phylum Chordata; class Aves; order Suliformes; family Fregatidae; genus Fregata; species Fregata magnificens. The sequence continues at coordinate 251,995 of WAAD01015187.1, forward strand.
AAGCTGATTTTTAACGAGGAGTGAGATGCCAGGGATTACACTGGGTAATTGTATGTCCAGCTAGGAAAACTGAAAATGGTGAATGAAAATGTCCATGACCCATGGTCCATGAAAATAGAAAAACTGATTGCAGATGTACAGAATTAGAACTGGCCTCAAATTTTCCAGAGCTGGTCTCTTCCTGATCTCTATCTTTCATGATGGTACACAGAGATAAAACAAATTTGAAAAGCAAAAAAGAGTGACTATGCAGATGTTAAAATGCTATTGTATGCTCTATGCAAGTTCCCATAACATATAACATTTTCCAGCTGATGAGCTTGACAGCTACATTAAATGTGTTTGCTTTGGAGTTTCTAAAACACAGAATTTTTTTTAGTAGGGACCTTACATTCTGCTATCCCAAAATGGTCATAAGTCACAGAAGGACAGAATGAGATTTTAAATACCCACCTAGAAGTAAACATATGTGGCACACAGAGATAATCTTGATGGTTCATTTGATTTTCTCTTTAGAGGCAGTGTTTCCTGAGGGCCTGGATCACAAGAACTGAAGCATTCAAAAATAACACAGTGCTATTCTTTTTTTGTCTGACATCTAAGTTGTTCTGCTGTTTCTTTGTATGTGAAAGATGGTTTTCCTTCACATAGACCCAAGTCTAGAGCTTCTAAAGAAATAAGGATGACACCAATTGTCTATGATGACGTAGTCACTTTCACTTCTCACTTCCTTCACAGTTACCTTTTACTCACCTTTTTAGTCCAATGGCAAAAGCTCTTATTTTTAAATTGGGCAAACTCTGAAAGGAAGAAGTTTATTATTGCAGCACTATCTTCATCTTCTCTGAGAACTATCATTATATTTCTCAGTCTCTGAAATGAGGCATACCCTTACCATAATTACTTGCTAATTCTTCATTGGCAACTAAAACAGTAGCATCCTGTGCTGGTTTTGGCTGGGATAGAGCTAATGTTCTTCACAGTAGCTAGTATGGGGCTATGTTTTGAATTTGTGCTAAAAAGAGTGTTGATAATGCAGAGATGTTTTAGTTGTTGCTAAGTAGTGCTTACACTAGTCAAGGACTTTTTCAGCTTCCCATGCTCCGCCAGGTGTACAAGAAGTTGGGAGAGGGCACAGCTGGGACAGCTGACCCCAACTGACCAAAAGGATATTCCATACCATATGATGTCATGCTCAGCATATAAAGCTGGGGGGAGAAGAAGGAAGGGGGGGACATTTGGATTGATGACATTTGTCTTCCCAAGTAACCGTTAGGCATGATGGAGCCCTGCTTTCCTGGAGATGGCTGAACATCTGCCTGCCGATGGGAAGCAGTGAATGAATTCCTTGTTTTGCTTTGCTTGCACATGCTGCTTTTGCTTTCCCTGTTAAACTGTCTTTATCTCAACCCACGAGTTTCCTCACTTTTACCCTTCCAATTCTCTCCCCCATCCCACCCCGGGGGGAGTGAGCGAGCGGCTGGGTGGGGCTTAGTTGCCAGCTGGGGTTAAACCACGACACATCCATAATGTGCTGAATTAACCATTCTAAATTAAAACATGCAAGAGAAAGTAGAAAGGTTTTTCTTCTGTACCTGCTTCCCTCAGATATCTGCCCACTTTGCAAAAGGTTGTGAGAGTTGGACAGAACAAAAGAAAATGGAGAGGAAATAAAAGGTAGGGAAGAGCATGAGAATAGTATAAATTTATATCTTATGTTGATTTCAAAATAAATCCAAATATTGTCAAATCTTAAAGATTGTGCTTGTTGACTGCTGACAAAATATATTAATTTTGTGAAAAAACCCCACCAAGTTCCCCAAAACTTGGGAACAAACCTCCACAAAATCATGTTAATATGAACTCAGTGGCCATTATCAGGTCTGAAAACTTATGTCCCCCAGTTACACACTGCACACATACAACACAGGCATCATTAGGCTGTGTCTGAAACCAGCCTGACCTGGAAGGATACCGTGCTTACTAGAATTTAAGATCTGGTTTTGGCCTTCCTTTCCAGCTGCAATAAGCAGCATTTTCGGAAGAGGCACCTGCCTGCTGAGGTTCAAATGGAAACGGATGATCCACTTCTCGCAGGGTGTAACACACAACCAGACAGAGTATGTTTAGAGGGAATATGCCCCCTGGCCAGATGCAAACCAACAACCTGGCAGTTAACATACACTGGGAGAAGGTCAAATACTTTTTTCGATGTATCACAAGATGAACCACTGAATCAATCTGTTAAATCTTCATCAGACTGGGAGGCAACATCTGTTTTAAATACTTAATAACTTCTGTGTCAGAGAAAGAAGAAATCACAGCAAAGAAGATGTATGAATGAATACTTTCATTATCCAAAGAGACAGGCCACACTAGAGCCTTATTTTCTAGTATTTTCCATTTTCCACTCTTTAGCTCCTGCTGCAGTGCTGCAGAAGTATATGGACTCTGTATGATTAAGTGCATTTACATCCTCTCACCAACGGTAACTGGTCTAGTTAGGCCTCAAAAGCCACAAACAGGAAACAACTAACAGACTCCTCAGAACAAAAAAGAAAACATCAGATTTTTTTTCTTTTTTTCAAAAAGCTGTACAAACACCACATTTTCTGGAAGACGTTCAGCAAGGAAGCAACATCCAAATTCAGCTGTTACTGACTCAGGAGTAATGGTTACTTTTTACCTACTGGTAAAAAGTCACAAGACAAATCACCATCTGATGCACCTCGAGGCATCCTTATGTAGGTAAGTCAATTAAATAACATGTAGGGTACCTCACTGCGACTTTATAGACCGACAATAACTTAGGGGGCATGCCAAAATTCAATACTACTCTGCCTGGATGCAGAAACATGTTCAATGCAACCTCTACTTTGCAAATGTACAAATGAAGTAAAGTACCGAACTGAAATTTCACCACAAACGTTTTTCAGACCCCGCTCAAGTCTATGCCCTTGCCCCCTTCCCTCCCTGGACATGTTTAAAGATACAAATCTCTGCAGGATTCCCCTTCCCTTCCCAAGTTTTAAAAAATTCTGTTGTAGGCTGGTTCCACTAATTGCATATCCATGACCAACAAATGAAGAACCACCCCTCAGCCATGGCAGAGAGGTACACCTGAACCCAGAAGCACCTACGGACATCCTGCCTATGGTCTCCTCTGCTATTCACAAGAACACATAACCCAAGGATTGGCAGGAAAGTGGTCACTGCCACCTTGGGAAGGTGTGAGGACAAGTCTTGGTTTTTTCCCTGTCCGCTTCTGCTTTCTAGGAGCCCCAAGCAACCTTGGTTCAGCCTTGGTGCAGCTGAAGGCTTGTTCTTCTCTCCCTACCTTTGTTGAGCCATTGGCAACATCTATTCAAGAAGCAACATGAGCACTCCTCCACGAGCAAGCCTACATTACTCTTCATGTTTCTTCAATAGCATTCCTACCCTGAAAAAATAACATCCACCAAATAGGCTGATCTCCAGACAACACAGTGAAGGTTTTTTCACTCTGCAGAATGTAATGTTTTAGACTTAGGATGGCTAATATTCAGTGGGTTTTGTTATTGAAATTGTATGGGTGAACAAGAATTAGATATACTTGAAAAAAAGAATCAGCCAAAAAATTAAGTTATGATAAATAATATCAGATCTCTTTCTCCTTGGCAACATCTACAGTAAATAGGTTTATTAAAAATGTCAAATTTCATACAAGGTTTGAAATGGATATGTAAGTAGCAAGCATTTTTTAACTGTCCTGCCTCATGACTAATTTCATTAGTTTGCTTTGTAAAGCACAAATCAAAACAGAGCAAATGTCTGTTTATGCCTAATACTAGCCAAGGGTTTGCACAAATATCTTCAGTAAGTTTGATATAATCCAAAATAGAAGTTAAAAAATGTGGGTGTACAACAAGAGAGAAGGCACACTGCCTTAAAAATAGGAGGAAATGCTATTAAAAATTCAAGACGCTCATAAAGCAGGAAAATTAGCAATTTTTAAAAAAATAAACATATGATGATGAATTACGGTCAGAATACAGGATGTACAAAGCAAAACAAGAAAATTAATGTGCAGTATCAGATTTTTCTAGTGCTTCAGCTCACAACGAATATGTGGGAATGATGGCAGAAGAATACCCACAGCAAGCAGAACTTTTCAGATCCACAGAAACAATCTTCAGTGTTGTGACTGAGGGAGATCACAATTGCCCTTATGAACTCCATTTTAATATCCAAGCTATTTCAAATTACATTGAAATATAAAGCAGTGGTTACATATGCTGTTTGGAGACTTTTAGGGAGGTATTCCAGCCCACATAATTGGAAGTAATTTTAAAGCCAAAATAGTAATTTGGCACTAGCTCTGATCCCTAGAGGTGGCTTACATTCAAAGAACAAAAAGAGAATGGTATATACTACAAAGAAGCTGTAAGATTTTTAGGAGTATTAACATCAGTCAAGTTTGTTTCCTTTGATGTTCACTACAAACATTTAAATATTGGGTGACAGTGACTGGCTGAGCAGCACCTTGAGTAGGTTTTATGTATGTGAGTGAAATTTGAGTGGCAGAAAGGCTTGCTTGTTGCCAGTGTTAAATTGGATAAGTAACATCATGCCTCTCCCATCTGATCACATAGTGATTCAGCACAGATCAGTATGAATGCTTCCCCATAATGTTTTGAACAGATCCAAAGAAAGAGTTAAAAATCAGTTGTAAAAATGCAAACTAATTTGAATAAATAAGCAAGTGTGAGAAAATAACAAGTTACCCACAGTAAGTCCACAGATATGAAAAAAAGCTAATGTAATAAAACACATGGTTTGTAAAATGCAAGTTTTACTTCTTCTACTTTATTTCTAATCCTCTTACACTTTAGATTAGTTATGTATTTTTTGAAATATTCTTGCAGATCCACCTCCAGGAGAGACAGGGATGCCTGGGGATCAGCTCTTCCTGCGTTTCCTTGAATTCACTCTGCCGAAGAGTAGGGTTTTGACACATCCTCTGCCACAGAAGCACAGAAAATTATGTTTTAGCTATGCATATATTCTAGGGGTAAGCAAATAAATAGAAAGAATTTGTACAAAGGCACTGTGGTGCCAGTACATTAATATCAGTATCTACTTGTATTTATATTATCACAGCTCAGCAGTATCGCTATTGTGCCAAATGTTCAAGGCAAAGGAGGTGACAGGAATAGTCTGACATCCTTAACATGCCTACCAAGGCTTACAACATTGAAAGGGCATGAACTTCCCTTCATCTCAGTAGGGCCAAAACCATTCCTGCACAGTTGGCCAGGTGACTAAAACAAATTACTGTTGGGCATTGACTAGTTACACATGTACTGTGCTATTCCAACATCAACAGCACATATTTAATAAATATTAAATGAGTAAAACAGATCTCAATGCTACAACTAAACTATACGAAAATCTAATAATCATTTTCTATTCCTTTTTAAACTGAATTATTAAGTAAGAGTTGGTTTTGTAGGTTTGGAAAAGGAGACAAAGTTTGAAGGGCCATTTTTTCATTTGTTTTATAATGAAAATATTTTTCTTGAAAACAGGCAAAAAATCAGAGCAATTGCCCAAAAAAGAAAAGAAGGAACAAAGAACACTATGATCAACATGCTGGGGAATGGTATTTTAACATTTTTCATTGCTTCACATTACAAAGAAACTCAAAGAGAATTGAAGCAACCAAACCAAAAAAAGCCCAATATGCCATAATAAATGAAGACGCAAGATGACACTCATCATACAGTTTGCCACAGATGGCAAATTGCTGGCATGAAGCAATGGCATAATGTACTCATGCTTAAGGTCTGTTAAAACAGATCTCGAGGTTACAGTGAAGGCCAGGGTGAATACGAGCCAAGAGCGTGCTGCCATTGCAGAGGGCTGCACACTGGGCTGTGTTACGAGGAGTGCAGACATCACAGGCAGAACTTATTATGATCCTTTACATGGCACTGTTGAGGCTGCATCTGGAATATGGCATCCAGTTTTGGGACTCCAGTTCAAGACAGATGTGGAGGAACTCAGGAAGACCCAGCAGACAGCAACCAAGATGGTCAGGCCCTACAGCAAGTGACCTGTGGAAAGAGGTTGAGGGTGTTGGGCTTGCTTGGTCCTGCAGAAAGGAGGCTGACAGGTGATCTAATAGCAGCCTGCAGCTACTTGAAGGGAAGTTGCAAAGATGATGAAGCCAAACTCTTCTTGGCAGTGCCAGATGGCATAGTAAGGGACAATGACCTCAAATTGTGGCTTGGAAGTTTCAGATTGGACACCCTCCCACGAGGGTAATGCAGCCTGGACAAGGTTGCCCAGAAAGGTGATGGAACCTCACCCCTGGATATTTCCAAGATCTGGCTACACAAATTCATGGCTGACATGCTCTAGTGTTGGGGATACCTGTGCTTTGAGTGTGACCTTGGACTGGATGACCTCCAGAAGTTTCTTCCAGCTAATATTTCTGTGATTCTGCGATTTCAGTACCATTTTACCAAACCACTTTTTTTCTGTTTTGGGGAGGGGTTTGGTTGTTTGTTTTTTTTTTTTCCTTGAAATGAAAGGCTGTTTCCTTCAGTGTTTTACACCTATTTTGTTATCAGAGAGGTTTTAATGCAGAGGTAACTTGTGAATCATAAGTGAAAACTTTGAACTGATGAAAAAACAATATATTTGTCACACAATTTGTATATATTAATCAAAGAACTCAACTACTGCATATTAGACACAAGTTTGATGAACTATGATGAAACTGTTTAAGAAACAGCTTTAAAAGTGAAGACAAGCATTTAAGTTTAATGCAATAGAGACACAGGAGCCAGTGGAGTGATTCATGGACATGGGGTGAGACTGCCAAATAGACTGGCTGGACAAATCATTGTATCACCCTTATTTTACATGGATATTGTAAGGGCAGAACTGCACCTGTCAAGGCAAGAGAAAGTGATTTTGCAGTAATGACAATGCAAGACAGCAAGGATGCAAATAAGGGATTTACATCAGTGGATGAAAGGGAGAGAGAGGTCTCTTGGAGATCACATAGAGAGGTGACCTGCAAGACTTGTCATGGTCTGGCAATGAGTTGCTATGGAGAAGACTGAGTCAAAGACGCCACTCAGGCCACTAGCCAATGTGCTAGTTTCTAGAGACAAAGCTTTCCATACACATCCAGAAAGGAGGTATTGGACAGCATTTGAATGGAAAAAAAAATTAATTCAACTCAAATTTCAGTTAGAGACAACTGGGCAAGTAGAGATGACAGCAAATAGTTCCTAGATAGGAGAAAGTAGGTCTGGAGCAGATCTGTAAGTCATCAGCACAGAGATGATGACTGAGTCTGTGTTCAAGAAGATCATCCACTGACGTGGCAGCAGCAGAAAAAAAAAAGACTTGAAAAACAGACACTTTGGGCATCTTCACACAAAACTGAACTAGGGAGGAAGAGACAAAAATCATCAGAAAAATAGATGACTGTGGAGCCAATTAATCCAAGGGAGGTAACAATTACAGGGATACTTCTTGTATTGTCTCAAGTGTCCCTGAAAGTTCAATGGGAAAAGTAGAAAGCTGGTGGTCAGATTTGACTAAAAAGATGAATTAATCAGAATTCTAGAATTATAATTCTAAGAATTAGAACCCAAGAAAGAATGTTTGTTTTTTTCTGGGTGCCTCCTTCCATCCTATTGCTTGTTTCTGGCAGCTTTCTGACTGCCATCACACATACTACATTTAAATGATGGGTATCCAGAGGTGGAACTTGGCATTTATAGACAGGAGTTGCATCAGGATCTTGGGCTTGGAATTCAAGTTGGCATGGTGTGAAAGAGAGATGGAACAAAACCAGCAATACAGAATAGAAGGGTATATTTGTCTTTTTTCTTGTGATACCTGACAGTATAACCAGATCTTCAAAGAAATTCAGACACAAAATATTGACTAATACAAGAAAATAAAGTGAGTGTTCTTACAATGGTTCCCCTTCAACTGAGGCCGGTTGGGGGCACCAAATGCTTTTCATTTTTCTGTTACTGTGTTGTGTTTTCTGTCTTTTGGTAACCATGATATTCAAGCCCCCTGAGAAATGCAAAAACATACAAGGCAACTGTGTGGGAATATGTTAAGAACTATAATTGAAACTAACTTGCCAGTGAGACTGCAATGTTATTGTAGACTAACAAGCCTGGATGTAATAGACTTGATTTTGATCATATTTACACCTGTATAATCGAGAGTGACAGTACTTAAGAGAAAGCCTTTACAACACTATTACCACTTGTCAATATATATTTCCACAATTACAATACTCAAAAGTGGGTGCTTTCTAGCTTATTTCTGAACTCTCACCTATAAGTATTACTTGCATGTCTATGTAAATGATCCTGTGTATGAGAATAGATACGTGCATCACATACAAGAACTGTCTTGGAAATACGAGTAAATGGTCTCTTCATCAGGAGTGAAACTAAAACTCGGCTAAATAAGTTCACACAGGAAATCAAACATTGGAAATAAAGTAATTATTATATGAACAGATGACACTGACAAGATGTATATAAATGCCATTAATAATCCCCTCATTTATAGAGTCATTTTTCTCCTCTACAGCAGAGAATTTGTCATGCTCAACAGTGTCTAGAGATACTCAAGGCAACAATGGCAAGTACAAAGTAAAATGTATTTATTGCCAACCTAAGATTTAAATCCCTACTGTTTTCAAATAATTGCATGAATAGCTAGGAACATATAACATTTCCTCTTGTTAGATAAAAGGATACATTTCATTGAGAAGAAGATTAATGTGCATTTGAAATAGAATAGTAGGTATAAACAGAAATTAAAGTGGTCTATTAAGATACAAGACTCTAAACACAATACTCTTAATCTAATCTCAGAGAATGAATAATTGCTGGACCTTTGCATTCTTCTCAGTGAATCTATTTACACATAATTAAAACTATTCATCCTCCTTCAAGTCTAATATTTCTTGGATGACATATTAGCAACTTACAGTCTTTGATTTGCAATTTGTTTTTAAGAAAACCATTGTGTGGGGAAGGAGTAATATTCCTTTCAGTTTTACTCAACACCAGATCTTTTATTTGCAAATTATCTCATGCTAAATATAAAGTACAGATCAGGGATATTATCTTTTCATTAGTAATCAATAAAAGACATATTGTCATTTTGGCTATATATCTTATGGGCTACTAATAAAAAGATGGTAGTATCTGTGATTTGCACTTGCTAAAAGTGGTATACTATCTGCACTTGTTATTTACTGTGATTTATCACTGCATCTCCTCTACACAAAGAACAGCATTTCTTTTACGGTACTGACAGGTTCACTATAATTAAACTCACATTTTTTTCTTTTTCTTTAATAGTGTCAGAAATAGCATGAGCTGATATTAATAAAGCCCTCTTTCCTTGCAGGTAGACCAGATGCAAGTTTTTCTTATATGCCTTAACTTTATGGAGAGGGGAATGAGGTACAGTGGGTTGGTCCCTTTTTCTAAGTGACCACCAGTGCTCACATGCATTACCAACATCATTGGGAGCACCGGACACTAGCTGAGTGAAGAGTAGTCTTTTAGGATGGTGCAAGAGGTACCAAAAAGAAAAAATGCTTCAACCTTGTGGGCTGTGTCTACAGTGCTGGAGCTGGTGGATATGGCCTGAACAGCACACAGTGGGATACAGTTTGTGCTAGCAAACAAAACAGACCTAGGCTTATTCTCTGGATGTGGGGCTGTGCTGGTTTTGGCTGGGATAGAGTTAATTTTCTTCAGAGTAGGTAGAATGGGGCTATGTTTTGGATTTGTGCAAAAAAAAGTGTTGATAAAACAAGAACATTTTCATTACTGCTGAGCAGTGCTTACAGAGAGTCAAGGTCTTTTCTGCTTCCCATCCCACCCCACCAGCAAGGAAGCTGGGGGTGCACAAGAAGCTGGGAGGGGACACAGCCGGGACAGCTGACCCCAACTGACCAAAGGGATATTCCATACCATATGACGTCATGCTCAGCATATAAAGCTGGGGGAAGAAGAAGGAAGGAGGGGACGTTTGGATTGATGACGTTTGTCTTCCCAAGTAACCGTTAGGCATGATGGAGCCCTGCTTTCCTGGAGATGGCTGAACATCTGCCTGCCGATGGGAAGCAGTGAATGAATTCCTTGTTTTGCTTTGCTTGCACACGCCGCTTTTGCTTTACTTATTAAACTGTCTTTATCTCCACCCACGAGTTTTCTCACTTTTACCCTTCCGATTCTCTCCCCCATCCCACCCCGGGGGGAGTGAGCGAGCGGCTGGGTGGGGCTTAGTTGTCAGCTGGGGTTAAACCATGACAGGGGCGAACCAGTGGAGAAGAAGGAGGAGACTGCCTTGGAGGGGCCCTGACCCACGCTAACCCCAGGGCTGCTGGGACAGCACCAGTTGGCCTGGGACACCACCAACAACTGCGCAGCATGGTTAGTCCTGCGGTCAATGACCAAGGACATGGACTCAAGCACTGAAATGGGTTCCCCAGCTCTTGAGTTTACTAATGTAAATGCAACCTGAATTTGCAGTGCTGAGTGTCTGCTTCATTTTACATATCAGTCGTTTTGTACAGGATCACTCTGCCAGATGCCTTGAGCACACGTTTGCTGGACTTGATCTTTCTTGAATGTGGGTGGCCAGAACTGCAGAGAACACTCCTGCAAAAGCCTCAAGATCATCTCATGATTTCCAGTCAACATCTCGCTGTCACATTATGACCCCATTTATCTTTTTCACAGACACATTTTGGTGGGACCAGTTATACTGCAACCAGTCAGTATACCCATTTAGAGCTGTTCTCACCATTGTGCATACCCAGCTCACTGCACAACGAAGAGATGGGACACTCTTGAAGTGATGCAGAAAAAGGTCTGTTCTCTTCCTCACAGCTTTTTCTTCTGTATCTTACTTCACCACAAAGTTGTGCTTTAGGCCACTTAAGTGTATAAACCACACTTCTTTTCCATATACACCTTTCTGGCTTTATATGATAAAAATCCACTCTTTCACTGTTACCCTCTGTAATAATGGAAGAAAAGCAGAATTGCTAACAAATAGTGGCTATGAATAAGCATAGTATCACAAGTCCTTTGGGCATTAATAATGAGGAACAGCAGAGAAGCATACTTTAAGAGAACATTTAATTCTACTAAGTGCTATTCATTAAATGAGAGATTACTGTACATTAAAACTTGCCTAGTTAACCAGCTATGCCATTACTGAGTTTATCTTCTCCTTTTTCAACAAGAAGATGAATTTTTAAAGAAAGTTTGAAATAAAGATCGAACAAGACAACCTGGTTTTAAAAATTATATTATATAAAATGCATCTCTCATTTCCAAAAGTTAAGAAGTCTGGAAAGTTATCAAGAGAGGATGAAAAGTTCATGACCATAAATATATATATATTATATAAATAATACCAGCAACTGTACTACCACAGAACAGATGGAAACACTTTCAGGAAAGACCCATTTCACCTCAAAAAATAAATAAAACTTCAACAGAAGAACTGCAACTTTTATTCGTGAAATAAGATTGAAAGAAAAAATACTGTATTAGATGTATATACATCTATATAGATGTACATGTATATAGATGTATATGTAAATAGATGTAATACTAAATTACGAATTCTAGTTCCAGTATATTCAATGGCAGAAAAGCCATTGTTAGGGTAAAAATTCCTAAGTCTCTACACTCTGCTGCTACCACTAACTGATCTCCATCAGGGATGAACAGCTTGGCAAATTGTTTCACAGTAACTGAGGATAGAGTGCATTCACTGAACATTTTCTTTACTTATTCTTAATGCCAAACAGAAGACACTGATACTGTAAGTATACTATGAAAACATCTTACTCTTGAGATTACTCAGATTTTTAAAATTACAAAACATAATTTTATCAGTGGAATTAAGATAGCCATTATTCTAAACCAGGGGGAAAAATTAACTGTAGATTAATATGCAACTATAATACATTTTTTCATCAGTAACAGAAGAAAGTTCAATATTTCAGCACCCAAGAAAGCACAAAAGAGAAAGCTATTGTGCTGACAAAATTGGGAGGATCTTTCTTCTAGCTAAGATGCATGTCCATGCTAAAACCCCGTCCTAGGACTTCAGCTCATTTACAACAAAAGTAACAAAATTGTACTGGAAACGGGGCATCCATTGCAGTAGTTTGTTGCTCAGTGTGAGCTGCAAAATAAAGTCCATGAAAATGGATAAAACAAGAAGAGTTTAGTCCACCTGAGTTCTGGGTTAGTGAGAAACTCCTGTTTGCAGGACCCTAGCCAAGAGTCTAAAGCTAGCTTTGATGCATCCTCCAAGGCCGCAGTCTTAGTGAGTGACTACAACATACACATATCCTTACAGCAAACTGTAGGGTCTTTACAGAACAATTATATTACTTCTGTTACTTATCTGCATGATTCTGCTACCTGTCATGTAAAATTAAGTTCAATATAATAGAATTAAAAAGAAAAATTCTAAAAAAGGAGTGCAGATACACAGCATAAATTGCGAGAGAATGTAATTACAGCTCTTTCTCCTCGAGACTGATGGAGTCCAGACTTCAAAATCTAGTTCATAAACTAATTTCCTTGAAAAATTCAGCTTGAAAAGCAAGAAGTGATTCAGATTCATGGTCTGTTTACTATCCTATTGCACATTTATTTGTTTTGTTTGTTAACTGGAAGGTATTTGGAATTGTAGAACTGCCATTCAAAATACCCAAATTTGTGAAAACACTGTAAAATATCTCACTACGCAATGCAAGCAACATGTTCGTTGCTTTAATGCAGCAACTGATGATTTAAACTCAAGTTAAGACTAGGAAGGGAGTAGACCAGAAGGAATGATACCTGCCTTTAAGCGCAAAGATTAATTATTCAAGGGACAATAAATCACTTGAAAAGCAGAAATTAACAGTCCCCTCGAGAACATACAGCTTTCTGGATACACCCTCCAAAAAGGCAGACCAATGTGATTAGCATCCCTCTTAAGACCATGTATATATTGTAGAAGCAGTCGGGACAGCAAGTATCTTCAGTAAGCTATATTACTACAAGTACAAAGCCATTTATGTGAGGCATCTACGAGGTTAAAGAATTAAGCACAGTACACCTACCTATCTACAGTTACCTACTTTCTTTTCACTCTGTAAAAAGGCAGGGCTCAGTACAGGTGGCGAAAGCCTCCTGCCAGCTGTTCTGTCCACATCTTTGGAGAGCCAGAAGCACAGAGGCCACTTCTGGATGTTGCATAGCCACAGCAGTTGATCCTGTCAGGGCTTCTTGTCTCATTTTATCTTCTCCCCGAAGTACTACTGCTACTCTCTGAGATCACCAGACATTAGTCCTCTAACAGAATAACTTAATATATATAAAAAAGGGAGGCAAAGTTGTCTTCCAGAAATCCCTGCAGAAGACCTCAGAAGGGCACATGCCATCGGCAGAAAAGGCAGGGTGGGAACTGAGGCGCAGCAACGGGGAGGCTCTGAGCAGTGCAGCAACTGCAGTTCACAGGAGAAAGCTGGGAACTTGCTGTCCCTTCGGCAGGCCCACAGGACTGCCAGGGTCAGAGCAGAGAGCTCCTCAGGTTCCCCTGCAGCTCGGAGACACCTTTAAGACCACAGAGGGGCTCTTTCTCCCTACACTGTGAGTGATGCGTACGTATGAAGCATGCAGCCTGACAGGTACTTGGCTGAAATGTCTCCAGGACATGATCTATAGAGGGATGTGGGGTGCAATTGCTGTAGCTTGGCACGGATGCTTGGTCCCACTCATAGGGTAAGTCTTCTGATGATAAATTCAGTCACTTTCTCCTGTGCACTACTAGAACAGGAAAAACGGAGATGAATCAGGACTCCTCTGCTCTCTAATTCAGATGACTGAGAAGAGTTTTGTAGGACAGAGAAAAAGACTTTGCGTTTAGACACAGAAAGAGCAAACCCACATAACTGACCAGAGAGGACACAATTGCCAGAGGATTCAAGCTAAAGTAAAAGCAGTTGCTTACAGTCTGTTTGCAGGTTTTTAGTGGAGTCCTGAAATTAGAGATATGGGTATTGCATTTCTAAACATTTGATATACATTTTAAGGAAGTATTTATTTAATAATATTTAATTATATGATTACCATAGGAAATTAGCAAAACCTAGTAACATTTCAAAGCAGCATTATTATTTTCAATATAGAAAGAAAGCTTTAATTTACAAAATATAACATTAGCTATGACAATATCTTAGGCAAGTCTTTGCATCAGTTGCTTCCCTCAAGATCAGGTTACCTGATGGCTTATTTTTTACATCTGTTTACAATTTTCTCAAGTTGCGTTAGGTGAAATGCAACTTATTTTTCCAATTCCAATTATTTTTTGTTCTGGAAAACCAATGTTCCATGCAGAGCTTAAACTGTTGAATTTTTTTAAACATGGATATTCTTAGCAGACATGCATTTTTTCTTTTATGCACCTTTGCCTTGAGAATGTGTTCACACCACCACATCTATTCTATCCAGACAAAGCAGATTTTGAAGTGGCAGAAGTGGAAGTGTGCATTTGAGGGTTAAGCTTAACTGAAGTGTCACAAAACAGCCACTGATCTGCTGCTTTCCAAGGTCCTGCTTTCGATCAGCACGGTCACTATAAGATGCACGTTCCTGGTTTTGGAAGGAAGGAGAAAGCAAGCAGACACTGAGGAAAGAAAATGAATGCTGGGAGTCTAGCCAAACCGCAGGTGCCAGCAGCATCACCTGGATGCAGCCGCGTGAGAATGAAGACGTGTCTGCAGTTTCGGGGGCAGCTCTCCTGGATAGCCTCCTGGAAATCCAAGATGGATTTATGCAGCTCAGGCCTGGCCTTCCTATTTCTTTTATGGGATTTACAGCAATGTAACTTCACCGATGCAGTGCTCATTGATACAACGCTATTTCTGCTGCAGACCCTGCAACTCCTCAGGTCCCAACAAAGATGCCACACTCTCTGGCCAGCTGGTGGAGGTGCTGGGATGGGTGATCCTTTCTCAGCCAGGAGGGTCACCTCAGGCTGTGACCCCCTGCAACCACAAAAGGGCTCTGACCCTGACTTGAAATCACCTAGTTCAGGACATACTAAGGTAGAGAAGAATCAACGCTTTTCATTCTGTGAGGGAAAGGAGATGTAGGGAAGACAGAAGAGAATAACATCAGGTAAAGGCTATAATCATGAGAGCTAACGGGGAGAACAAGGCTCCTACCAAAAGAAGTGAACAAGGGAGTGGGCATATTAACCTCACCAAGGTCGGTACCCAAAGAATGGATAAAAACTGCTGTATAATTGGAAGGTGATAGCATTCAGGTACAAGAAACCCACAGGCGGTTTGCATAACATTTGTTTCAGTTGTAACACTGAATAGGGTGGAAGGTAAGGAAAACTGTATTTGACGTTGGACTTCTCCAAACTTACTGGTTTAAAAGTAACGACTTCTCATAGGCAGAACAGGAAGCAACAGGAATGAACATAAATTGCTACTATTGTAAATAATTACCATTAAATTGTAATAAATTTAAAATTGCTTACCATTGGACAAATACCTGGCTATCTGTATATATCTATCCTACTCCCATTTACATTTTTAAAACATCTCCCCAAACTTGATGTATTTTCTTCTGAAGAAACACAATTAATATTTTATATATTTTCTACCCTAATCCCGAGCATTCAAAATAGTAATACTACATAATAGTTTGTCCAAAGCAAAGTTACCATTTATGAGTTTAGGACAATGTAATTTATGTTGTATTGAGTAGTACTAATTGAATTAAGTTTGGGATGAAGCTATCTAAATATACCATCCAAACTGTAAACTGTTTGAGCTGCTAAATTAGATGTGATGAATGGTTTTTTTTAAGTATGATTACCTTTTCTCCCAAACTCAAAGCATTTTATGACAAAGCTTTTAATAGCAGTGAAGAACAGGTTTTACGAGGTCGTCTCAATAAGCAAGTGTGAGTGAGAGGCTCTCAGGGTTTTCCTTCTTGGGGAGATGCTTTTGGAAAAAAATCATAAACATTTCTTCACACTCACTAACAACATTCCTCTAAATCAGTATTCCAGTTTAAGAAAACAGGCCATGAGAGAGAAAAATTGAGAGAATGACTTAACTCAAACAATACAGCAGAACAATCTGAATATCTTTGTAGGTGAATGAGAATAAAATTATTTTTAGAACAAGCCTTTCTGCTGCAAAAATCTAATGTCTCAGGATGGTTCATGGAAAAAAAACACAGAAATAAAAATACTTTTTTTTTTAAGATTTTGGGTTTCTACTCAATTCCCCCTTTATATTTAAATCAAAAAAAACCTACAAGGAGTGGAGAAAGCCCCACTAGGCAATTTATCATATTGAACTGAGAAAGTAGGTACCTGAGTTAATAAAAAAAGTCTAGGAACACTCTTCAATTCTGTCCTTTCAAAACCTTCTGTTATAAATTTTTCCCAAAAATTTGAATTTAAGTGACAATGCAACGGTCGTATCAACTGTTACAAATTGATGTGGCTAACATAGTTCCTTCATGAAAAACTTAAGCCATTATAAACCCAGATAAACCTTCCTTTCTTACTCACTTCACTTTCTAATTAACATTAACTGGAAAAACATTGCATTACCTGGCTACTGGAAAATTAAAAGTTTTATCCATGTACAGTAAATGTATATTTCTAATAGTCCAGATTATAAAAATACACAGATCTCACACAGATAAAATAACCTTTTCTAAACTGTTTTCAGTTTAAGTCAATTGTTTTATGGCCTGCTGGACATACATAAATATGTAAGTCAGTATGTTAATAAAAGCAACGGCACATGCCAGAAAAAGTGCATTTCTCTCTATGTATTTATACATATATATCTTTATTTAAAATGTTCCCTCAGCATAGTTTCTACTATTTACCTAGTGAGTTGCTAAGTTACCAGCACGTATCATTAAGGTTTGGTTCTAGTAAGTTCCCCAGTTTAACGTCTGTTGGTGATACAGAACATAAAACAGGATAGCTTTTACTGGTTAACAAGTGAGCAGAAATTGTGTGAAACCTAAGCTGATTCACCTGCTTTATTTCTAGTGCTATACAAAAGCTTGCATTACAGTTTTTGTGAAAGTAGGTAAACTCTTGATCTGCTAGAAATCCTGCCTTAAAATAAGGTAGGATAAATATATAATTTAATTGAAGCTGATTCAGATAACAAAAGAAACACGGGCATTTTCAAGCAATTTTTCTTAAATCACAATTTACTTAGAAGATAACTAGGAATTTACACTGTTTTGGTCAAATCTAGAAAATTCCTATGCCCTGTCTTCCTTAGTCACATATAAGACAAATATTTTTCCCTTAAAAGATATACATCTAATATAAACCCAAGAAATACCTCTACATTTTATGTTTGTCCTTATAAATGTAATCAAGAAGCTGAGCATGGTATTCTAATGACCTAACACACATAGCAAGGCACAAGAAATGTAAGAAGTGGTTCTCCAGCTATAATAAACTTCCCCATAACATCCCCCATTACCTGCTTACATACAGCAATATAAGAACAAGTCATATAAAGCACAGATGATGCGAGGGCATCCTCACACACACCTTGATGATTCCGAATTACTTTGGTAGTTCACATCCATTTGCTTCTGCTTCATATTTATTGTGAGTCCAGCACAGATATTCTGATTACTTAAATGTGGAAATCGCCAACGCTATGAATTTCTGTATGAATGTAGAAAGTGTGTTCACTGAAAACACTCTCTTACAAACTTCTTGATAGCAAAAAGTAGTATTTCTAGGACTGTACATGATTTCATCTTAAGTCATATTTACCATCATCCCAAATATCATGGATATTACCCGCACCCAGGATAGTGTGTGACTAATGCTTCTCTAGACAAATCCTCAAAGCCAAGACACTTCCCATATAGCGTTATGAGCAAAGATTTCTTAAATGAAAAAAACCCAAGCCTCAAATCTTTCTCCTTAGAATAACTGTCCTTAGTATAATGAAAAACATAATGCCTTCTTGTATTTTAAATTATTTCAGTTATTATTCTTTTTAAAAATGAAAATCTGCTTGAACAAGTGATGTGCAGATGCTGTACTGCCACCACCACTGTTAGCCTATAGCAAATTTATTGTAACTGACAAGAAAGTTTCAACATTTTATTAACAAGTTAAAAATTGAAAAAAGCCCATAACTTTAGCTGTGTAATTTTAGATCACTTACTTAAAAAAAATTCTCCAAGAACAACTTTTACCAAATAAATGGATCAAAATTTCTTATCAATACGTTACTTAGAATTTTGTATTTTTATTATTATTTTGTATGCTATCCAACCATACTCTGCTTTAATAGCTAGCAATGTAATAGTTGTTTTTGTATACCAAAACCTACATTAAATGCAAAAAACCCAATAGTTAACCATAATGGAAATAATAAACAAAATCCTTCGTTCCCAGTGTGCATGAGGACTAACCACATAGATCAGACTGAAGAAAACCCCACCTTTAGCGATTATCTTACCTAACGCAGCTCCAAGGCTGCAGCCCTCAACAACACCTCTTTACCTAACACAGTTAATCTCATAAATTAAGCTTTGGATTAAGTGCTTGTGTCCTGAACTGGATGCTATGAAGCAGCTAAACGTAGCTCAATGTAAATGCACTTCCAGAAAGTCTATGTCATGCTTTTCGCATATATAGAGCCCAATATTACTGTCAGACATGGTCAAATGAAAAATATAAATTACTGTCTCAGTCATCCAGTGGCAAATTGTCAGGATGGTGGATTACTTGGGTTTTGCTTTTCCCCAGCGTGTGCGTGGTGCAGAGATCTGGCCAGGCCCTCATTTACCTTCTTCTCGTGCTGCTCTGGCACATTGCAGAGACCTGCAAAGCTGAATGCTGCAAACATGTTCTGGTATCCTGACTATAGCGAAAACATGGATAACACAAATCAGACCAAAAGGAAAAGGTTCAAAATAACTTTGAACAATTTAGATGCCTACAAAAGACTGAAAATCTGTGCCTCAGTCTCTGAGAACTAAGTGCCTATATTGCCCTTGCAGATAGGAGGAACTGTCTTTATTGCGAAACGCTCTCAGATGCTGGTTTTGTTAACACTACCCCTGTCCGCACCGAGGCAGTTGTTCACATGGCTGTGCCTCTGCCCTGGTATCCAAAATTTCCTTGGTCATTCCACAGGCTTTGCCACTTTCCCAGGGTGGGTAAAAGGCTGAAATCCACTTGCGATCAGAGCTGCTGGCATCTTTACAAGCCTGGTCCCTGGCCACAGTCCTGCACTTTGTTTCACTGCCTGTACAGCTGTGAAAATTGGCACGTAGGCAACCCATTGAGCAAGCTCCCAAGTGTGGCGACTTATGGGAGAAGCCCTGGTGGCCACCAGGCAACCGCTCTTCAAGCCACTGCCGATCCAGCCTCCTAGCGGTCTGCCTCATCTCTCTGTGCCCTTCCTCCCCTCCCTCCTCTCCTGGCCAGACTGCGCCATGATCCAGGCAGTGCCCAGTGTGATGGCCTCACCTTGAGGTGAGATGGCTGACACAGGCACGTTCAAAAAGCAACCCCAAACGGCGAAGAGTCAAAGCCAAGGACACCTGGATGTCTAATTGCAAAATACGTTCATGAAGGGGTAGGCATGAAGAAGTGACAAATGAATACAGCTGTATTTTCAGTGGTTTTGGATCGATACATGACATAATTTAATTTGTTGCATAATCACATGCATTACTGAAATGAACTGCAGACAGATGACATCTGAGCGTTCAAGCGTCAAGCTGAAGTGTAGGAGGGTATCACGGGTTGATTAACTGATTTTTAAGAATAACATCTTGCTAGCAAATACATTATAAATGAAGTACGTATGTTGAAAATATATTCATTATAACAGAAAAATCCTACCAACGCAGGCCATCTGCTTTTGACTGATAGGTTTGGTAAACTGTCAGAATATCATGTAAACTGTTACAAATCTCATTTAATGAATGTCTCAAAAACATACATAGCTCACATTACTGGCAAGCTTTTAATGAAAATATATATCGAAGAATCAAATATGTGTGAAATCTGAATTTCAATTACTCAATAAGATAAAGAACAAAGGCTGTAGAAAAACAGCAAGAGCTCCATCTATCCCTTCTGAGATGAATCAAAATCCCCCAAATGATCTAAAAGCCATGGTTATCAGCTTCTTAAGAAATATAATTCTTCCCTTGCTAATTCCTTTGATATTATACAGCATTTAAAATAATTCTGTAGAGACCAAAAACAAACTAAAAAGAGAATACAAGTTCAGCCCCT
Organism: Fregata magnificens; assembly: GCA_013389945.1. NCBI lineage: Eukaryota > Metazoa > Chordata > Aves > Suliformes > Fregatidae > Fregata > Fregata magnificens. Next base: position 272,386 of record WAAD01015187.1, read on the forward strand.
TGTGAATTTTTGCAGATATCCTGTCCAAAAGATAGGTATTCTCCCCATTCCTTTTCATTATCTGATATTTTTCATATTTCCCATTACCATCTCATTAACATCCCCCAAAATGTTACAATGACCTTGTAAGGCCCAGCTGAGGATCCCACTGGTGTCTAACCATACCCTTTCTGGACTGCTCCTCTACGCAAAGACAAAAATTCATGCATAGGCTTCCGCAGGACTGGGACCACTGATGTGCACTTAATAGCTTCTCCCGTTGTTTTAAAAGTTTGTCCGTAAGTTAAAGGCATGTGTTTCTCTGAGGAGAAATAACATATTTATTTTGAATGCGTGAAACATTTACCAAAAGAACTTCTACCAATACCCAACTGACTGCAGAAATAATGCCTAATCTTGAATGTTTAAATTTCACTGGCATGAAAATGCTAGATTCTAGAGACTTTTCAGTGTGATGGGAGATCATATACACAAAAAGAAAAAATGCTTTTTCCATCACAGCATGTCAGGTATAATGCACCACAGCCTCAAGCCCTTTTCCAGGCAGCTTTCTTCGCTGACAGGCACCGTTACTCCACTCATTGCTCTCTGCCTCGTCATGGCCAAGCACAGGGCTGTGGTACAGCATCTGCCCACACAGGTCGCCTTCATCAAAATGCCTACAAGTAGCGTAAAATCGTAAGAATCTAGTTTCTGTAGAAAAGTAGGCGATATAAACTGAATGTCATGTAGTCTCAACGTTTTCTCTACAAATTTCAGTCTTACACACTCTGATGTTAGTACTGAATGGTGTGATAGCCCCATACATAGAAGACATTAATAATGATATACAGTGAATGGAGTAGGTGCAGAGAGCTGTCAGATTCTATAGAATAACTCTGGAAAAATGTAAACTATTACTTATCATGTCTAGAAACTCCACAGCTCCTTTCACAGCTCCTTCCCTCCAAGCTCTCTGTGATGGCAAACAATCTTCTGAAGGAGGAGAAGATGCTGCTGCTCCCTCTGAAGGCTGCAGTTGCATTTTGTAGACTATCAGAGCCAGCCATGGTCTCTCTTCACTCTTCCTTGCATGTACAAATGCTTTACTAAGTTCAGCATTAGATTCTCATATAAATCTGCCTTACGCTGCCACTAAACTGCTACCATAACATGCAATTCAACTTTGGTTTTATTTCCCAGGGTAGGGATAGACTCCAGAATCTCCCCTTATGTAGTTTATTCATTGAGTTTATTTTTACACCCGTTTTAAATTGCTTTGCTATCCCAAACTGTATTTCACATTATCCTGTTTTCAGTTTCTACAGTTCATATGTTTAGATCTTGAAACGCTTTTTTCTTTTTACCAAATTGTATTCAAAAAAAGTTTCTTTTTAGTTACGTGTACTTTTATTAAAGCGGTAATAACGGCAGCAGAAACTCAGAATACTGTAGCCTTGCTAAATGACTATTTGACAGCCTATAATTTCTCTGTCATTAAAATACATATTCTAGCACTGAGTTCATGTTGGAAGAATGTTACCCTAAGGAACAGTCTTTTCTCATAGTATGTAATTTAAGTTTACTTAACACACTGTGCATTAAAACAAAAAGTGGTCAGTTCTGGGAAGAGAGATTCTGATACAACTGACCATTTAAAACAGTGGGAAGTACAGCTGCTTCTCATAAAGGAATTCCAGAATACCATTCACTGCATATATTGTCTAGGAAGGGTCTGATTGTTAAGGTACCAGTATATTTTCTTTGGCTTTATTACCGTAAGATAAAATAATTGTTTGCCTTAGCAAATAATAAATGGTAAATACTCATGGGATTCTGGAAGGCCACGCAATAAGCATTGTGCACAAACCAATTAGAAGGACTACCCTTATCTATACAGTGAGGATCTGAAAGAATGCTTGAATTTGAATAAAGCAGCCTTTAAGATTACTTTTTCCAGTAATATTTTTATCCAGTAACATGAATTTTTAAAACCTCTTCTTCTATTCTCCTACAAACAGCTCGACAGCGACTAGCGTCCTCTTCTGCTGTACCTTACAAAACCCCTAGCTAGCAATTATCCAGTCCCAGAAATATACACTACTGATAGTCGATTTAATTCACATTTTAGAAAACAACAGGAAAACTTCCAAAAGGGCAAAGAGGACCTACAGGCCTTGAGAAAATGTTGAAATTTGGAGAGGAGATATGCAGCAGCCATTCCATCTCATCTAATTTTCAGAATGAAAAGATGCCTAGGGGCAGTAAACGGCAGAAATTGTTCTTGAGCAGTTATTTTTGTATATATTGTTTGGTCTCAGTTTTCTACCCTGTGTAAGACAATCACCATTAAACTGCATCTGAGTGCACTCTAGAAGTGCACGCTACACAACATTACTGCCTTTCACATGCTCATTTTAGTATCCCCTGTGGCAGCAGTACCCTGTCAACTCTAATAGTTTTACTACTAACAGCGATATTAATACATATATTTACGTTGCTGCATATTTAGGAAACTGTGGGAAAGATCAAAGAAACAGACCTGCAAGAGCGCTGGATTCTGCAAAGTTATTTCAACCCTGCAAGAGCCCTTGGACATCACCATGAGAAAGCCGCCGCTCCCACAGACACCATTTCACCAACATGGGAGCACTGCAACGCGATACAGGAGCTGTTGACCCCTCTGGGGGCAGGCGTGATATCCGTATGACAAACACAAAGCATTTTGGGCTGGATTCCTAAATGCTAAAAGTTTTGTAGAGCAGAAGCGCCACGACACCCGAGGGGTGTGTGGTGCCACCCCCAACTCCTCAGAGTGCCATCCCCCACCATGCAGTTGCAGAACGCACAGACCATTAGAGCTGACATTCCTATTGCAAACTGCTGCAAGTAAACGCTTTATTAACCTGTATTAATGCAAACATGGTAGAAGGAATAGGATAGGGATGGTAAATGAATGCGAAGCAGATACCTTGATACCACATTTTCTTTAACTCTGGAATTTTCAAATTTATTGTGACAGGTAATAGTTTGGAAATGTCATACGTATTCGTTTAGAAATAATTTTAGAACCTCAGTAAAGCTCTCAAAGGGCACAACTGCACCAGTCACTTCATAGTGGGTATCCATCAAGAAAAATATTTTTAACCATGAGCACTGTATTTGCTACATATTTAGAATATGTTCAGTCATTAACATTTGAATACAAAGAAAATACTAATTACAGATAATTATCATTGTATTTTCAAAATAGCCAACGGGGGAGTTAATATTTTTCACCCGCTTTATCTGTTTTACTACAGACACCTATGTACTCACCTGATTTGTTGCTGTTTGGGGTAGGGTTTTTTTAAAGTTCACAGTGGGATGATTGAGCGGTAAGAAGTGCATTACTTTACTGTCCCTACAAAGGCTGGGCTAACATGTTTGTGCTGCTTCTCTTTTTGAGCTAACATGGTTAGAGTTACCTTGGGTATGTCTGCACAGCAATGCATAGCCCTACATACATACATCAGATCTGCAGTTGCAAATTCATTATTAATGTTCTGTACTCAAAAGATTTTGCTAATTAACTCAGCCACCCACTAGTTCATTGTTATTTCCTGCAGCATTTGTAGAGGCCTTGGTTTCCCAGAGCATTCAAGAGAGTAAAACCTAATTAATTTGTGGGGACTTGGTGGCAGGACAAAGTAGCTGCAAGCTACGCAGTGCTGCTTTCTCCCAGATATTCTTGTTATGCTACCAAAGTCTTAGTCGGGAACAAAGATAACACAGAGAATCGCACAGTACTCTAGTAGAAGTTCAATCACTGCAATATGAGGATTATGCAAACATCTTAATGCCATTACTTACAGAGCTACTGGGGAAGGAGAGATTATTTGGCAGAGGGAATTCAATTTGCTTTGGAGCAGCACAATACTTTAGCCGCACAGCCTTCTTTCCAGCCCCAGATTAGAACTTCTTCAGATAGCAAATCCTAAAACCATAACAACAAGAAGTAACCCAAGTTTCCTACAAAATATTTGTAATGCAAAGAGTCCAGAAAGATGCAGTGATGCCCTCATAGATTGGCAGCTGATTCATATGATGCTAGAGTTACCATGGTAACTTTCAGTTCAAATTTATTATATCAACAGATAACATATATGCATGTTCTGCTGTCACTACAGGCCTAGAAGTCGCCAGAAGTACAGGGCTACTCAGCTGGTAAAACAGAAGTGTACACAGAAGTCTCCTTATAAAACAGCTCAGAAATCTGAAATCACAAGATAATGCTAAATTTTACATCATTGTTTGAATGTCATGATTTTAAATTACACAATAATTTAGAAGAGTCTTGTCCAGTGGCTTTTATGTAAGCATCTTCCTATTTTGCTGAAAAGCAGCAGAATATAACTTGCTTTGGCCACCACATTACCGCCAGCACTGGAGCGTGCCACGGAGAGCTGGCCGGGTCTTTGCAGGATAAACTAAAACTGGGTGCTCAGACCCAGCAGGAGATGGCAGCTTACACTTAGGGTTTGAGGCTGAGACACCTATGTCTGGTGGCACCAAAGCCTTTCAAGTCACCTCCACAGCTCCACCCTGCCAGCCCCGCTCCATATCCCAGGGGCCTGTGCCCGGCAGGTTGTCCCACCACTCTGTCGTATATTTTGACAAAATATACTACCTGTACAAACAGTTTTCCACCCAACCTACCAATAGCAAGTTGGACGTCACGGTTAACTCTATCATATACCTCAATGTTCCCAAACATGTTTTTAATACCCAGTTTTCAGAACACAAAATTCCCATTACGTATATTTCCAGAGGCCATCAACACCTTCATGATGGGCCAAACCTCTGGTCCTGGAGACTGTGCCTTTAAGAGGTGAGCGTAACAGGAAAAGACCCTGAACAGGGAAGCAGGAATTAAAACACTTGGAACAAGGCTTAGAAAAAAAGCACACTTCCTGCCAGAATTTAAATGCTGAAATATCCCTATCACATAAGTTGTTAAAATCAACACTAAAAGTCATTTTAATTGCTTGGATGTATAAAGAACTGGAGGATCCCCAAGTTTCGGGCCCACAGAAGTCAATGGGAAGCTTTGGGCATTGAATTATGTCTAAAACTATTCAACTAGCCTAGCTGCTGTGCCATCTCATCTACCAGCCTTCTCAGCAGCAAGACTTGAGTCTTATTTGATCATGCAGCAGGGCTGTGCTTCAGAGAAGGTACATATTGATTAAGGTTTTACGATACCATGTTTATAATCGCATCCATGTTAAGAATCATAGGCCAGTTGAGGCTGGATGGCATCTCTAGAGATCACCTAGTCCAACCCACTGCACAGAACCAGGTCACCTAGAGCAGGTTGCTCAGGACCATGTCCAGACGGCTTTTGAGTATCTCCAAGGATGGGGACTCCACAACCTCTCTGGGCAACCTGCTCCAGTGTTTGACCACCGTCACAGTAAAAAATGTTTTTTCTTATGTTCTTGTATTGGGTTTGCGTGGCAAGGTTTTGATAGTGGGGGGGCTACAGTGGTGGCTTCTGTAAGAAGCTGCTAGAAGTTCCCCCCATGTCCAACAGAGCCAGTGCCAGCCGGCTCCAAGCCGCTGGCCAAGACCGAGCCCATCAGCGACAGTGGTAGCGCCTCAGGGATAACATATTTAAGAAGGGGGAAAAAAACCTGCTGCACAACAACAGCAGCCAGAAGAGAGGAGTGAGAATATGTGAGAGGAACAACCCTGGAGACACCAAGGTCAGGGAAGAAGGAGGGGGAGGAGGTGCTCCAGGTGCCGGAGCAGAGATTCCCTTGCAGCCCATGCTGAAGACCACAGTGAGGCAGGCTGTCCCCCTGCAGCCCATGGAGGTTAACGGTGGAGCAGATATCCACCTGCAGCCCATGGAGGACCCCACGCCGGAGCAGGTGGATGCCCAAAGGAGGCTGTGACCCCGTAGGAAGCCCGCACTGGAACAGGCTCCTGGCAGGACCTTGGGGACCCACGGAGAGAGGAGCCCACGCTGGAGCAGGTTTGCTGGCAGGACTTGTGACCCCGTGGGGGACCCACGCTGGAGCAGTCTGTTCCTGAAGGACTGCACCCCATGGAAGGGACCCACACTGGAGCAGTTCGTGAAGAACTGCAGCCCTTCGGAAGGACCCACACTGGAGAAGTTCATGGAGGACTGTCTCCTGTGGGAGGGACCCCATGCTGGAGCAGGAGAAGAGTGTGAGGAGTCCTCCCCCTGAGGAGGAAGGAGCGGCAGAAACAACATGTGATGAACTGACTGCAACCCCCATTCCCCGTCCCCCTGCGCTGCTCGGGGGGAGGAGGTAGAGAAATGGGGAGTGAAGTTGAGCCTGGGAAGAAGGGAGGGGTGGGGGGAAGGTGTTTTAAGATTTGTTTTTATTTTCTCATTACTCTAGTCTGATCTGATTGGTAATAAATTAAATTAATTTTTCCCCAAGTCGAGTCTGTCTTGCCTGTGACGGTAATTGGTGAGTGATCTCCCTGTCCTTACCTCGACCCACGAGCTTTTCGTTATATTTTCTCTCCCCTGTGCAGCTGAGGAGGGGGAGTGATAGAGCGGCTTTGGTGGGCACCTGGTGTCCAGCCAGGGTCAACCTACCACAGTTCTTATGTTTGAGTGGAATTTAGTGTGCTTCAGTTTGTGCCCACTGACTCACGTCCTTTCAAGAATAAAGAGTGTTTCATTGGCATGGTTTGAAAGAGCAGATAAGCATGTAAAAGACAGGACTCCAAAAGATAATTCTGGAGTAGTAACTCTTCTTACACACAGCTTCGAATAGTATGCTACTTATGATGCTGTGTGGAGTACTCTAAACATATTTGAATTAGAAAAAGAATGAACTCTGTCAGATAAGAAGGAAAAAGAAACCCAGAGATTTTCCTACTCCTAAATTTGGTAGATTTAGTAACTGATCTGCCAAATGCTCTTTCAACCACAATTGCACTGTGGATTCTCTCTTTGTGCCATTAATAAACAGAAATGAGCAAGGAAGGTGCTACCACCTCCCTTCTCCTACAGACCACCATGGCACTAGGTAAAGCCAGTTACCATCATCACTTAAATAATTCAAACTGGAACTTTCTACAGGACTCGCACTTCTGTGAAACAATGTTGAAAGACAACTACAATTCAGAAAGGGCATTGCCAAATTTAAAGACTAAATTAAATCAATTAAAATTATTTGGGTCAATGTCTAAGCCTTCTTGTAACAAACGCAATGACCCATCAATGCAGTAACAGCAGACCTGGAGAAGAAGCTCCCAAAGGTCCCTTTCATCACTACAATAACTCAAAAGGTCTACAGCAGAACGAATAGAGGAAAAGGAACATCTCATAAATGGAATAATGGCTTTACAGTTCTTCTGATGTGCTACAAGTACTTTCCCCCCCCCAACACCATGCAGACTTATTAGAGTCTTTATTTTGGGGTCACAGTGGACAAGCTGAGAATTATTTTCAGCTTATGTTGCAGACAGAAAGAAATTACCTAGGGAAAAGAAATACTGCTTATATGTGTGTATATATTACAATACACTCCATAAAAAAATATAAATTTATAAATATTTATAGAAATGAGACTGACAGATTTTCTCATTCTAAAGCAAAATGGATTTATTTCTTTACCAACATTTTAATAAATTTTAATTCATACATTAAAGAAACTAAGAAAACATTACCATACCAATTAGCTAATTATAGGTGGTGGGAATGACAGAACATGGCAAGCTGCAGTGTTAGACACAAGGCCACACACACACATGCTCTACTTCCTAGCAAGTGCTATATAGCAACAGCCTTGTATTTCAACAGTTAGCAACTTGGTATGACAATAAAAAGCACCAAGTAATCTTCTCATTACAATCATACAAAATTAGGGTGAAAAGGTAGCACGTGTTTTTGTAAAGAGATTGCATTTTATTATTCATTATGCTCCTGCCAAAGAATACAGAATCAAGGAAATACTTTCATGGTTCCACTTTTGGCATGCTGAATCATAGCTGCCACAGAGAAAGTGTAACAGATTCATGTTCTCAATTGTTTTCCAGGAATTGATGTATAATCAAAAAAAAAAAAAAAAATTACAATCAGTATTATTTCTAACCATCTAAAATGCTCTTGCCACCATGTTATATTAGAACCAAATCACAAAGAGATCAGATTTAGAAATTTCTCTCCATTACAATTACAAACACATACAGACAACGCTTTATATTATAGTATTGCTCTGCTGTATGTACAGGACAAACTGGGAAAGGTTACTGATTCTCAAATAAGACTATTAGCACACACACAGAATTACCGTAATAGAATTATAATGAGGGTACCAGCAGTTTTTCATCTAAATAAGGCTTCTTAATGCTATGTTTAGCATTTCTGATTTTTGCAAAATGCAATTTTCTAAAAGGGAAATGTGAAATTCTCATACCTCACAAAATGATGAGGAAATAGAAATACAGGCAATAAAACATAATTCCAGGGATCTCTTGCCATGTTAATACATAGTTAACTGTTCATATAGTAATTTTCAAATATATTTATATATACCATAACATGACTTTCTGTAAGAGGATGCCATTTATCTATCAAGCAATTTAACTGAACTTTTACTTCTATGGCAATTATGCCATACTAGTCTTTGGATACAAAGAGTGCAAGCAATACAGACAAACTCACTAAAAACCCACCACTCATTTCTGGAAGTGTTTCCTCCCTCTTGACTGTGGATAGCAAAACATGACTACTGATAAACAGAAAAAGACATTCCATTGCTGAACTTATAATATTAAGACATTTTTAAAAGCTACATTATCAAAATGGAAAAAATATGACAAAATGCTTTTATGCATTTTCAGTGCTGAATTTTCAATACTCACTGTTGTGAAATCATCTTTTCCTGTCTTGTACAGCCCATACACATTACTTGTCCTGAGTCTTTTAAATATTTAGGCTCAAAAAGTTAATCTTCAGTATATATAAAAAAATCTTCATATAACATCCAACAGAAAGCATGTATAAATTACAAGAGAAGGAAAAGTTGATGTGGCTGCCCTGCATTATTTTCAAATGTCTAAGACATCTGCATAAATAAGTATGAATCACTGATTCTTTTAGCATCTCATAGGACAGCTAATAGGAATTAAGTTATTATACTCAGTTATACTCCAATATAAAAAACCTCAACAGTTCCTTAAAGGAAGCTGCCATCATCACACATGGAATTGTGTTTTATAAATTCACAACAGGTTTTTTACTTCAAGAAGGCTTCACCAGTCTTTAAAAACAATGTTGCTTTTCTTGTTGGCCTCACGTCAACTGAAGTCTGCTCCCCATCTCCTGCTACATGCACACACATATACTGGTAAAAAGGATAGTCAAATTGGTTTGTCTCATACCTAATTGAAAGAGTTGAGTGCCTGGAAAGAGCACTTTATCCTGTCCTAAAATGAATATCAAAGACAATAGTTACGATATCTTTGCCTCTCAAGGTGCCTTTTTTCCTCTCTATAGGTTAACATACAACCTTTAGTTGCTGAGTCTTGCTGAGTCTAAGGTAATAAGTCTGGTCTCAAGGCCAGACACCCAACTTCTGATTGGTGAGGTGATCCTACCTTACTGATCGCATAAAATAGATCAGAAAATAATGTCATTTCAAAGGCTGCATTAATAGTGATAGTCTTAAAATAAGTTGCTTTGTTCATGTTTTACGAGCACACTGATGTCTTAACACATGTCCTTTAACACCCACTGCTGTCACTAATATGAGTGTAAACCCACACTGAACTTTACTTATGCATACAAAATTCTTTTGGATTTACTTGAATATAAATCAGCATCATGCTACAAAATTTACCACTAACATTCACTGGAGTGAATCCTTGAGGTCAACATTCTTGCGTGAATATTTAACTAATCAGAAGCATGCACTTTTATACTGTAATAAATCTAAACTCGTGTTATTCAACTCCCAAACTCTTAACCACTAATCTACAAGAGAAACTCGTTGAAAGAAATACCATGTCTAGCACTTTTAGATATGTAAGTGCCGACAACAAGCAATATCAAGCTGAAGAATCTATTGCTGGAAGAGATTTGAATGCCAAAGTACAAAGAACTTCGAAGTACAATTAGAGTATTTGTCAATGGCTCCCCACTGAAGCACAGCCGCAGTTCAGTGGAGCGTAGAAGGACACGATCTTTCCATACTTGTGCATACTGGCAATCGTAGGTAATGTATCTTTGGTCTGACCAGCACGGCCTNTATATGAGGACAGTAAGAGAGAACGACTGTTTTGGCACAGCAAAAACAAGCCAAAGGGAGTATGACCCATATGTATGGATACATTGGGGGCAGTGAGGGAGGGGCGACAAGAGACGAAGGAACATGGTTGGCACAAAAGCAAATGCATATAACCTAGCAATGAAGAAATTCAAGCTTCAAGCTAGACGTCTGTTTCTAACCATGAAAACAGCTTGATTTTGGAACATCCTTGTGCAAGGTGTCAGATATAGTTCAACCAGAAGCCGCCTTCATTCAGATATTCATCATGCATGGCCATCCCTAATTGTACAGGAGGACTAGATAACCTTAATTGTTACTTTAGGACCTTAAAATCTCTGTAGCAAAAGAGTGTAAAAACCAGAAATAAAATAGTCCCACAATTAATGTTTAATGCACATAGGGTTTTTTGTATTTACTATTTTAGGAGTCCTTCCTTTCCAAAAAGCTGTTAAGCAGAGTTTATGGAGCTGTATGGTTAAGATGAAAGACAGTGTTCACTGAAGTACAAAAAAGAAGTTAAAAGAATGCAAAATTAGAATTACAAATAACTATGATTTTTTTTTAATATACAGTGAATAAGAAAGTCTACATAGGCATATTGCATTGATAATACCAAGAAGATAACAGGCCATTTGGCATTCATTTTCACTAGACACCGACAGCATATTCAACTTCAATAATTATCTAATATTTCAGTTCATTATAAATCTGCTGACAACTGTAAGAAATCAAGGTCCCTCCATGAGATCCACAGACAGTTGATATAACTTTACAGCTAGAGGAATTTTCCTTAGATCATTATTTTACAAAGATAAGATCAAAATTAAAACGTCAGAAAAATGCTGAACATTTTGACATGTGAAACTGGAGGAGACCCTTTTATATTGAAAGCATTCTATATTTACAGTTGTTTTTAATTAAGATAAAAACTAAATCAACTTTTCAGTGTGCACAAATATAAGCTTAAGAAGGGTCTAAGCTGCAGTGACTAAAGCTTTGTCTGTACTGCAAAACTGGTAAAGGATACTGGATGACTGCTACAATTTCACCTCAATCCATGATAAGTCTAAAAAACTGACTTTCTACAATTACCACTCTCTCATCTTCTAAACTTTGTTTCAGCATCCCAAATAGGATCATTACTTGGATGAATAAGCTGTAAAGTCCTGAGGGAATTATGAATTCTTACTTACATGTTGTTGGTGTATTTTTTAGGCATAAGTACATACATTTAGCTATCAATCCTGGAACTTCCCTGGAAAGCCTGCTGTGCAAAATCATGTAGCAGTTAGAAATGAGAAACAGTCAATCACAGGCTTTGCCTGGTCTCTTCTGGCAGTAACTTCCACAGCGGGGGCTCTGCTTCTGAGGATGATTTGCAAGGGAAACAAGCCAGGAGTCTCTTCTACTATTCTGTGTGGTACATGGCAAAGAATGGAGTGTTTCGCTTTTTTAAAGGTAGACATTTCCAATCTATCAGATGGCTTTGTAGGTGGAGAATTTTAGTTCTGTTCTGATGAGCACAAACTGCAAGTGAAGTTCACAGAGAAAAACGATATGTTCACTTGGCCATTCTGTTGTCCATGAAAAGCACTGCTGGTAACTTCAGAGTAACCATGGAAATCCACTGGAGCACAGGATAGTTGAGAGTGCTCAAGTATATCCTTAAGTTAATTCTTAGTATATTTTTTAGTTATGCAAAGCTGTTTTTCTTATCTGAGATAGAGCAAATGAATTTCATGAAATTACACAGTTACTAAAAATAGTACTTACTCAAGTTCCCTAGATCATGTGTTATGTGACACCACCAACACAATGAACATGCTGAAGGCTGGGCACTTACTCCACAACCCGAATAAGTACTCAAAACAAAGCAGAATATTACAGGGCCTATCAAAAAACCTAAAAGCACACCTGAAATGAAAAGACTTCTTCCTGCTCCCTTTTTTGACTTTAGGCTGGGGGACTCGGCGCATAGCATTTCACTGACAGAGTCATCTCTAGGTCATGCTTCTATGGGGCATCGTGTGATTCTTCTTTATTGCCTCCAGAGCGGAAAGGGTTTATAATAATAAAAGCTCATGGAAAGTGAAAGCAGCAGCTTGTTTGCTATCTTGCTGCCAATGTGCAGAAATCTTTCCCCTCACAGAACCGTGACGGGTGTTGACAGCCTTTGCAGAGAGCAACAAAGAGATCTCCAACGTAAATGTAAGCTCCAGCATAAATGTAGTCTGAGCCATCTTAGTGTTTGTGGTCTCCAGTTAGTCAAACAACTGTATTTGTTTTCTTTGGTAAAATTAGCAGTGCATTGGCTGGGAGAAGAACTGGTTTGTATCTTCAGAACAAATCTGATGAAAAAGCTACTGGATCTGCCTGAAAACTAACAGCCACAGCAGAAAACAGATTTATAAGGAACAGTTTTGACTGCTCAGCCCACCGAGTCACTTACAGAGGTCCATAGCCCAACTTTTGCTATATTTCTTAGAGCAAAGTCACATGAAACACAGTTTCTGAAAATCACATCAGTGTATGTAACTGCATATGGTGTAACTCCCGGTTACTGAGAAATTATTCAGTGTGTTAACTAACTGTAAGAAACCAAGAGCTTACATCTTTTGATATTAAATGATATGGGTGATGTGTTTTCATCTTCTTTTGCTCAAATATGACATCAGTAGATGTCAAGTTCTGATGATATTGTTCAGTATTGTCACTGAACTATTTTGAAAGCTTCCTTCTGCCATAATCCCCAAAAGCATCAGCAGCTTTTTTGGGGGACAGTGACTAAGACTGCTTCCGCATTTGAATCAAATATCAAAATAATCAATTCCTTCCATTATACAATATTAGATACAGGGAAGTTTTTCTCCTTCATTTTCATGAACTGTGCATGAATGTTGCTGAAAAATTCTGAACTCCAACAGTAACTCCCCCAGCAGCAGCTGAGCTTCTCAACCTCAAGCTCAAAATACTAAACTTCATGCAATCTCAGTAACCATCATTCCTCTGTAAAATTCAAAGTAATTACTTCATGCGAAATATTCTGCCTCCCTGCCTCTCACTTCCACAGCTCTATATATTATCCAGGCAGAGGTAAAAGTACGGACACCATTCGATGGATCAGCGGGACCGAGAGCACCAAGTGCCTGGCTGCAGAGCAGCGTACATGATCTGTGTACCAGACCATTACTGGCGCAAAAGGCAATAATCCTTTCTGAATCCTGCGTCCCTAATAATCTTGTTTTTTCTCCGTTGATATTTCACATGTATCCAACTTCCTTCTCTGCAATTTAGCTCTTTATTTAGCTCACAAAGTAGGCATTATCCTAAGTAGGTAGAGTATTCATCTTTTGGCGTCAGTGCCAGTTACCCCTGGCAACCATCCTTTGAAGGGAAACCTTATTTTCATCTGGTAACTCAAAATAGGACTAAAGGGTCAACTGGAAAGCAAATGCAAGAAGGCAGCTCTTAAGCCTGAAAAATGTTCAATAAAGGGCCTGCTTTCATTTGCAGAGTTCAAATGTCAAAGAGAGATTAGGTTTTTTTAAAAATTATGTCACATGACTGGGGGGAAATCACCTAAAAAGTGACCGGCTGATGCTCACTAAAAAAATGGATGCAACAGCGCTGCATTTCAAGAAGCACATCCACTTGGAAGAAGCCCCAAGGATGTATAAGATACATAGTGACCTAATTTAAGTAAGAAGAAACCACACAGTCTAATTACAAAAGCTGGAAACAATGACATAGGTTTTAAATCTAGTGTGTTTGAGACACATCGGTATACATACATA
>WAAD01015187.1:287572-332889 GCA_013389945.1 Fregata magnificens
AGGGGAGACCTTATCGCTCTCTACAACTACCTGAAGGGAGGTTGTAGTGAAGCGGGTGTTGGTCTCTTCTCCCAAGTAACTAGCGATAGGACGAGATGAAATGGCCTCAAGTTGCGTCAGGGGAGGTTTAGATTGGACATCAGGAAGAATTTCTTTACTGAAAGAGTGGTTAAGCATTGGAACAGGCTCCCCAGAGAGGTGGTGGAGTTGTCAACCCTGGAGGCGTCCAAAAAAGGTGTAGACGTGACACTCCAGGGCCTAGTTTAGGAGTCATGGTGGTGTTAGTTGATGGTTGGACTTGATGATCTTAGAGGTCTTTTCCAACCTTAATGATTCTATGATTCTATGATTCTATGAAAAGTACATGGGAAAATGCAACATAATTTAAAAATTGCTTTCTCTCAAGGAAATAGCTTTAGTCAGTAAGCAGCCCTGCAATGACTGACCAAGCATGCATAGGTCAACATTGCTCAGCAAAAATAAAAGCTGCTATTTTTTTATTTTAATTTGCATTTATAAAAATAGAATCAGGACATGCAGTTATTTGTTTCACAAGTGTTAGAAGAATGCACACGCGATATTTACCATTTGGGCATAACCTGCTTCTGCTGAAGTTAATCAACTGACGTTGATTTCAACGGAAAAAGGATCAGTTCATGTTTGCAATACCATCTACTGTGTATTATTGCTTCCATAAGCAAATAATGGAGGACATGTGATGCTTTTATTTTCAGTGCTTGGATTTCTTCCCTCTCAAGTGCATTAGGATAAAATTAGTAAGCTATATTTCTACCCACTTGTGATCAGCAATAAATACTTGCTCTTGTAGCCTAGTGCACTTTTCCCTGGTGAAACCTAATCAACGCCCACTTTTAAAAATTCAGATACGGGGATTCACATTTCTTCTTTTTGTGTTGAAAAAGAACAAGGAAAGATGATACAGTGGAGTTTGTATGATAACAGACTATAGGTCTTTAGGGTGGGAAAAAACCTGGCCAATGGGTATGTCTACACAACCGTGAAGTGAAAAGAAAACATTTACTGTTTCTCATAGCACAATAATTAGGGGCATAGAGTGAAACTATGCAGTGGAATATGCTTTGGGTCTACTGAGCACAACAGAAAGAATTCAGCTTCCAGTTCAGAAAGCCCTGAACCCTTCCTTAGCAGAAATCAAGGTCGTTACTAGGGCTCCTTCACTCTTTCTCTAAGAATCCATTACTGGCCTGTACTGGGAGATTGGAAATTAGGGTAGATAGATAGAACCCTAGGCTGATTCCATAAGGCTATTTCATGAAAAGAATGACCAGCAGGTTTTTTACTTAATATTATAATTTCCTATTGTCCATTGAGAAAAATCCTTCTAAGTTTTTTTCCTAATTAGAAGCACATTTGTGCTTCTGATTGACCTTCCAACTGACTTTTGGTGAACACTCATTTATCTTGTTCCAATTGATAAATCTTGTCTATGTGATAGACAAATCACACGTATATGTGATAGATAAAATAGATGATAGACAAATACGTTTCNGGTAATCAATTCAGTCTCTTCATGTCTAGGAAGGGAAATAGATTGATTATAGATGACCATAGAAACAGTGCCAGAGACACACAGAAGACACAGTTACATATACAAGTTCTGGACTCTTATTAATATGAACAGGTAAGTCTAAGGCAAACTTTTGCCCATGTGAACTGCTGGACTGAAAGTGTAGACTGCTTATTCTGATCTTATCAAGGCATATTCAGTTTCCATTGGGCAGACGTTTCTTTTTTATGCAAACATTTGCTGCTTTGACCTGCTTTTTTGAAAGTTTTAGACTACTGAACAGCTTCCTTCTTGTTGTTCCTTTAAACTTAAGAATCAATCTATCAATCAGTGTTACTCCTTAAACACTGACCTGCTAAGAAAGCAAAAGTTTATTGGATAGCCTAGACTTGATTCAATGTGGTCTCCCCTTCTCATGATGCTAACTCATACCCAAGGCACAAACCAATCTGTGTAAAAAAGGGGAAATCTATTCTCTCTCCAGAGGTCTGAGCCAAATTGCACAGAAGGTGAAGAAAGCACTTTTGTCTTCTTGTTGGGATTTACCTTTCATCAAAAGAGTCTAATGCTCAGAGTCAATGAAAAAAGCTGGAAAGAGCTGAGCTTATCCAAAAGCAAAACGGATTTTGTTTGTGATGCTTTTGAAACAATTACTTTTTGGGAAAGCCAATTATAGAGGAGCTTCAATACCCCATCTAGTGCTCTTATTTTTAACCTGAATGTTTTCCTTACATGTTATAATGAAAGCATTAAAGGTAATACAACATTTGTGGATCAATTTAAAGAAGTGAGTTTCATAGTTGAAAAGAGCATGATTTTTAATTAATAGGAAACCTTTATTTAAATTTATTAATTTTTTTTCTTGAATATTTGCTCTTTCATTCTGTTTCCTAATGAAAGACCTATTTTCTTGATTGTTACCTACTAAAACCTGTTGGTTTCCAATTAACCACAACCTTTTGGCACTACTTATTGCTAACCAGGAGGCTACACAGATTATATATCTTTTCACACACACAGAAACTATATATAAATGAAAACATATTTACACAGCTTTGTATCAGAAAATTTATTCATTTGCTGACATTTTGCATTTTAATTTGTGCAACAGTGAAACTTTTTTCAGTAATTTGTGTCAAACTGCATTCAGATGGAAACTAGAATCATAAAATGTAGAAAATAATGTTCTAAAAATACTTACATACGTTTATCAGACCTCTAGATTCATATACACAAACACAGTCTCCTCCCTTCCCAAAATTATTAAAACATTTTAGGAAAATGATCTACAAATCAAAAGAAAGTTGTATTTTCAGCTAAATGAGCTGAAACTCCTGATGATCACATCTTTAAGGAATTTAAGATTAAGAGAGACTTACTTTTTATACATAAAATTGGAGAGAATGCAACTGCATTTCAATTCCAGATTAATCTCTTTAGCTATTGAATTGAACAAGCCAAAAATACTATTGCTTTATCCACAGAAGAGACTAGACACTACTACGGAGAGGGTAAGCCAGAAATTTTCACATTTGGTGGTATGTCAAAAATGCTGGCTCTAAAATTTGTAGCACTTAAATGTTTTTGAAATAAAATCTAAATAGTGTATCTTAGTAAATATTGACTGATATGTCATAATTTTAAACAGGAAGAAAAACTTTATAGAAAAAAACCCCTTAGTGAATAAAGTAGACAAACCCAATTCAAAGTTATACACCACAACACATATACACATACACACATTATATCCACCTCCTGAAAAAGATGGGTGTGTGGTGTGAATCCTATAGCTTCCCAGCTTTCCAGCATTGCACCGATCAGTATAGTACTTCCTTTTCAATAAGAAAGAAACCATACAATAGTTTCTCTGTAGTCTCTGGTGTCAGGAATAGCCTCATTTTTAAAGCGGGCAAATCGGGACACAACAGCCAAGCACCGTGTGGGATAGCAGCTTCTGTACTTGGTCCTGAGCCACACAAGACCTGGTCATTCTGAATTTGCCTCACTTCGCATTTCAGCATCTTCTTCTGGCCCCAGCAACAGAGTTGTTTCCTGGAAGAAGACCTCCCTGGTTTCTGACAGTCTTGTATTCCAGTCAAAGCCAAACACACATTCAGGATCAAGCACAGAAAAAAGAGTGATCACTCATGAAACCAAGGTGATATCAAAAACTTCATGAAAATAAGCATGACATTCAATCAGTCTATGCATAAGGGAACTGTACTATGTATAGAGAAAAATGTACTAACTAGACAACAAATTGAGCTCTATTTGCCATGAAAAAGCAAGCCACTTTTTTGCTCTGAAGTTTCTTTAAATGTTAAAAAAGTTCTAATGTCATACATAATAAATTTAAGTTTACTGCAAAGCGGAACTAGCTGAAGACTGTCTCTTGACACAGATTATCTTTCTGCTAGTGAGTACTTCCGTTAATATATTGGTATTATGTTAAGAGGCTACTAGACACCGAGGACAAGCCTTAGCCCCATTTTCATGGATGAGTCTGACTCTATCATCTATTCCTGAAATAGCATTTGGGCAAACTATACTCCTCTTGTACCCCATCAAGTCCAGCTTTATGTCTGGCATTGTATTTTCTCCCATCTACTTTTGTCTTTCTAAGACCATTTTTGCTTAAAAACACCTCACTTCTGCAACCCATAGACTAATATTTTTTAACTTTATTATCACAACTGTTAATAATATCCCACTAAACTTTCTGTCCAGAATGGGGAGTCTTCATTCCTGACACGATGTATTATGTCAATTTGTTTGGAAATGAATAAAGGAAGAACAATCCTACAACGCTGTGAAACAATAATGATGGTTGAAGCACTCAGTTTCCAACATGATGCTTCATCCTCATGCAGAACAGTATGTAAAAGGAGTTAATTTTTAACTGTGCACAAGCATGATGACGATTTGCATGCGGCTGCTCGCATCTTTAAACCAGAGCACCAGCTCCCCATGCTGACTGAAGATCTCAGAGGTCCTCCTTCTGTTTGCTTCTCTCTAAGTTACGATGCCAAGAAACTATTTGTCTTTTTTGCTCCACAGACTCCAACTATAATCTCACAAAATGTCTTTTTTCCATAAACAAGGCCAAAAATAACTTCTTAGTCATTTGATTGTGAGCAGAATAGCCTTTTATCAAAGCACTGCAACACTGCCGACAGATATGGCAGTAATTATCACCCTCCCCAAATATGTAACCTAGAAGGACATATAGTCCTTATCAGAGCGATAAAAATCCAGCTAGGGGGAACCATACTGCTTGCTCAATTTTCAACAAGTTTTGTAAGTCTGTAATAAGTCTGTTCTAATACAATTATAACAATTGTATTTAGATAATCTGCCTAATAAGACTTAACCAGGAATACCGTAGGGATACAGGACAAATCCTCTCACAACACATTATGCTAAGAAGTAAGGATTTGGGGGTTATACTGATTTTTTAATGCCTGTTGGAGACAGAAGGCCACACTGAACAGACATATCAAATGGCAAATAACCCCACGGCAGCCAAACGCTGGCAGTGGTAACCCCCCCAGCACCTGCGGAAAGGGGAAAAAATCCCCAGCCTTCTGGGCTACACTTCAGAGCAAAGTGCTCGTAAACATCTCAAAACTATTTAACTGTGACAGTCAGACTTACCTCAAATCTCATGCTGATGATAAAATGCTGGTTACGTGAGTCTGCTGCGTACACACAAAGAAACTGCTGTATTTATCGAAGACCTCATGTTCAGTAAGACTGATTTCAAATAAACATAGCTGTCCACGTTGCTGGGAAATGGGAGGAAGCAAAATACTATCATATTTTCTGTTATTACAGGCACATATCACATAGCGCAGCAGGACCTAATTAGAGCTAGTACAACATTAGTATGACATTAATGATTATTAATGCCAATTTGTTTGGACAAAATTGGACCTCTTGCAAGGATTTGATCCATTTGTTAATTCCCATTTTTCAGGATACCTTCCAGAGGCAGAGCAGACAAAGTGCTTTTGTCATTGCAAACATTAAAAAGGCATGTATGTTATATTTTGTTCTGGGTTGGTGCACTTTGTTGAAACTACGTCTCATGCAGTCAGGCCACAAGGCCACCATGAAAGTGGCCCAGAACAAAGGGTGCAAAAGTAGTATTCAGGCAGATACTTCACAATTTGAAATGATAAGCTGGAGCTGGGGAGGCATATTTCATACACAGCTTCAGTTTCACTCTCTGATTTCAGTCAGTGACTCTCTTGTGGGGTCAACTGGAGAAAATCTTTTTGGCTCTTTGCTCAAAGACAGTTATTTCCAAGCTGAACAAGAAAAACACCCCAACACTTTCTGTTTGTGGACACTTGGAAAGTAAAAATACCTGGGACAATAAAGGACTACATTTCTAAAATGAGGATAAAACTGTAACAGTTTCCCATCTGCGCAATAGCTCTGTAGCAAGACCACTCGGGGAGGATACTGGATGTTAAGCTTGAGCTTCCCCAAAGTCCGAGTGAATGCCCTAGCAGTCAGCAGAGGCAACAGTATCATAGAATCATAGAATAGTTTGGCTTGGAAAGAACCTTTAAAGGTCATCTAGTCCAACCCCCTGCAATGAGCAGGGGCATCTTCCACTACATCAGTTTGCTCAGAGCCCCGTCCAATCTGACCTTGTTTCCAGGGACGGGGCATCTACCACCTCTCTGGGCAACCTGTTCCAGTGTTTCACCACCCCCAACGTAAAAAAATTCTTCCTTACATCTAGTCTGAATCTACTCTCTTTTAGTTTAAAACCATTACCCCTTGTCCTATCGCAGCAGGGCCTACTAAAAATCATCTGGAGCAGCTCCATACTACACAAAATACTTAAAAATTACTGATAAACAGATCAACAGATCTACCCAGGAAGTAGGACATGACAGTTCCCATGAAGGATAACCATATATACAAAATGCAAAGGTGCACAGAAGAGATGGTGAACCTCCCCCAAAATGCAGCTTGCAGCTTAAAGTTGACTCCAGGAAAATACAAGGATAGAAGTGCAACTAACCAGAGACCACAACCATTCATCCTTGGTGACTTTCTGAATCTAAAACCAACAACCCTGTTTGATGAAATAGCTCATCACATTGGGGACATACTTGCAAAGAGCTTCAGGATGATGTTCGGACTACCAGTCAAAAAAATGTCCCCCAAATCTAGTCACTACAAGCCAGTATTTATAATGCTATGGTTAGGGAGCCCACAAAAAAACTTATCCAACTTTGAACTTCAGGGAACATCACAGGTAGCGTGTTTAAGAAATATATACGTATGCAATGGAAGTATTATATGTAAGACTTGAAAAAATGTAAAAGCAAACTAATACATAAAATGTATGTAAAAATTGTAATTACTACACAGAATTAAAAAATAAATAAAAATCAACATTTAACCAGTGATAATTATATCTTTAAGCTCTTACTTAAAATATGGGAACAAAATCTGTTTGCAGTTATATCATTCTAAGCAGAGATACTGCTTTGAAAAGTAAAACTTGAAGCATGAAGTTAGAGGTATAAAACTCACCACTTTTGGTATGTGACCATTATGTATGCATCTTTAGCATGTCCTCTAACTAGAAGTTTTCTTTGTCTATGTGATGGTAATTCCTTAAAATAAGTAGAATAAAAGATTATCATCAACACACAGCCTTTGTTACTGCACTGGCTATTGTGTGTTCTTTTTTTTTCCATTTTTTCCCCGTCATTTGGACAAAGAAGGGGGAAAAGAGAAAGAAAAAGAAAAAAAGAATGTATTCTTGCTGCTTGCTTGCAGAGAAATGTGTACTCCAGATTGGACAGTGAACTCAGAGTTGTTTTGATTCTAATACTTAATTCATTAGTAATGGAAAAACTTCACATCATAGTAAAGAAATAATCTGGTGAATTTTTCAACTTGTAGGACATTGTTTTTGATAATTTGCCAACGAGAGCGGGAGATTTATTACGCAGAGAATGCCAAAATGGCGAAAGGCTTCTCACGCTGCAGGGCCACAAAACAATCATTTTATGGGATTGAATTTACTGATTCTTATGCTTTATGGCCCTATGCTGCCAGGCAGAAGGCATTAAGTCTGCTGTAGGTCCTGTATCACATCTCAACAGGCTGCACAACTGGCTAGGCTGGGACATTTCATTTGGTTCCTTTGGGCCACCACATCACCTTTTCGTTGAAAGTATGTCCTGACACTTTTGTCAACCTGATGGCTAGAGGTTCAACATGCACTTATGCTATCGCTGTTTTGTTACTTTTCTATGAGCAAAAATAAAAAGATTTCTCCTAGAAGGTAGATTAGTTTCACTATCTTTGGATATAGTACAGATGATATATCAATGCTTGCTTTTATACAAAGTTTACTTTTTAAATTCAGATATTTGCTGCCAAATATAAGCATATGTCATAGAAGAGAGTCATTTTTATTTTAACTTCGAATTTCTCTTTGTAGTTATAAACAGAACAAAACACAACCCATGTCCTTTTTTTTTGTATTAAAACCCCAACATTTACATATGTCGTTTGGGTCTAATTTGTTGGTCATAACTTTCATGGAATTGAAGGAAAAATTCCAGTTCTAAAAATATTTGCTATAACATCTGATGATATCAGGAAAATATACATTTTGTAGTTTGCCAGTGGGATACGACACTATGAGTAAAAAATAGTTCTGACACTGACAGGAAAAAACCCAAAAAAATAGCTTGGTTGGTTAGCATAGGAATATACCTACAGTGACATATCTCTATTCGCACTTGTAAGTTAACAACAGCACAATTATTTTTCCTAGTGCTTTTACAGAAGTCTCTCACACCCTTTTATTCAGTTAAGAAAAAAATGTACATGCTCAGATACAGCAAACGAACATGAAGCCCAGACTGTTGTCATGGTTACTCTAAGACATCCTAGTATATAAAGTATCTTATAGTTAATTTCTGTTCTTGTTTTAAAAATTATTAATTTGTTTACAAAGTTAGAATTCTTTACTACTGCACGTTTAGGTGCTAATACCTCCATAATTTAGTGGCTACTGTTTTTCCAAGTAATTTAGTTTTAATGGCCTCTGTGCAGTGGAAAATGCGGTATCATAAGGGTTTCCAGAGCAGTTCCAAGCAACATTCAGCAAAATGTTTTGTCTTGATAAATTGGACAACCCAGCCATAGCATACCACCTTCCAAATATGTGGCTTCCCAGATGAATTACACATTCACTTTACTCCAGTGCTTTAGCTAAAGGCTGGTTTATTTATTTATTCTGGAGACATTTCCTTATGCTATTGTAGTTAAGTACTTGCCAGCAATTTTATTTTTAGACTGTGCGCTTTGGTGGTAAAAACTGAGAAATAGCAATATTTCACACTGAAATCTTGATTTGTATTGTTTAAAAATGATATGGATCTTTTCTGAAAACATCTACCCTGCAAACACATGTAAGAGCTTGAAGATGTGCAATAAAAGGATGCAACACCCAGGTCATATTGCACGTGTGCATAAGAAAGAAATACAATTTACATGTGTAAACGGGAGTTGCTAAAAGATTTTCATAAAATTCCCAGCGGCATGCAAAATTGTTTATTTATAATAATGTTTGTGTGCTCCAGCTCGGCAACTGATGCAAAGCAATACAAATTTTACAAACACTGTTAACCTCAAATTTTACAAGTATGCTAATGTTCTGGCAGTTCAAGTATGTTACTGAAAATGTGAGCCGACTGCAAGCGTCACATTTCTTTGGGGTGGTTTTGTTCAACATATTCTTAACTAATTTTAACACAGGATCTTAATTTTGGCATGCTTAAAATTTATGGTGTGCATGTCTTAATAGGGGTCAAAGGTTTTAGGCAACTATTGTTGTATAAAACTAGCCATAAAGGTAGGCAATGATGTTAGTGGCTGTTATACAGGAGTTACGTTTCTGTGTGATCAGCAGCAACAACAAGTGAGAAGAACCCTAACAGGTGCCTTTGGAGGAGGAAAGCTCGCCGAGTGTATCTCTGGGTACCAGTTTAACCCAGCTGATTTCTCTGGACAATGTCTAAGTCACTCACGTATCCACAACGGGTCTGCTTAAATATTCATTTAGGAAGCACCTTTCTGAAGGTCAAGGGAAGGAAAAAAAGAAAATAAAAGAAGGGCTGATGCGAAAGGTAAGGGGAAATGAGATTCAAGTCAGCAGGCAGCTGGAAAGGAGGTAATTAGAATTAATTCTTACCCATTAACTACCCAATACAGTGCAAACACAGTCACAGTGACCCAGATTGCTCCCAACTCTGCAGTCTCATCCTCTCCTTTTGGCAAGAGTAAATGCAAAATGAGGAAAAGGATGAAAGCAGAGATGTATTAAAGCAAATGAACAGGCTTCCCTCTCCTTCAGCAACATAAGGATGAGGACAAGTGTAGTTCACCACATCTTATATGTTTATTTTATGCATGCTAGCAAGCAAGGCAGCAGAGAGAAAACTGGTTCATCACCTTGTTCAGAAGTAGAGGACTTTCCTCCCATCGCCTGCATAACCAAGCAGACCCACAGAATCATCTTAGATAAAATTTAATATTAATAATAAGGATATTTAAGATGTGCCTTTTCCAAAACTCCATACACTTACGTGACATGAACTAGTGTATTCTCTTTAGCAATTACTAATACTGCCTCTGGATCTGTCACCAAATCAGTATTTCCCCACAGCACTGCAGATCCCCCTGCACAGTGAAAAAGGCAGCAAGGCCCCTTCTGCCAGCGCCAAAGTGGTTAATCCTCAACCTCTCGTCAGGTCAGGTCAGAAGAAGCCTCCTTATACCCTGCCCTGGTGGCAAACAGAAATCAATCAGCTTGAGCAGGGTCAGTTGGACTGGACGGAAACAGCCATGCAAGCCTGGAAGCATCC
This sequence comes from Fregata magnificens, assembly GCA_013389945.1. Taxonomy (NCBI): domain Eukaryota; kingdom Metazoa; phylum Chordata; class Aves; order Suliformes; family Fregatidae; genus Fregata; species Fregata magnificens. The sequence continues at coordinate 298,031 of WAAD01015187.1, forward strand.
AGGTTTTGCTAGGGAGAACAAAACCTCACTCAGTCTAATTCCTGTAAATAAAGAGAAAAGCCAATTTATCTTAATTAGGGCACAGTCTAATTTAGATGGGAACTAAGTATGTACAATGTATGCTCATTGTTTTAAAATTATTTGTTTAAATCATTGAACGATTGAAATGATTTTGTTACATTAATTTGTTTCAAGAGGGCCAGTATCATGCGTCACACATACCCAGGGGAGGAAAGGCAGAAGCTCAAAATCCAGTTACGTACATTAGCCTGGACCCTGCTACAGAGTTGAGACTTGAAGGAAATGCAACATCTCACCCTAAGAAACGTGAAGGAAAAAGCTCTCGTGCCAGAGGAAGTGCAGGAAAGGGAAAGAAATCCAGCCAACCTCATAACACCACTGCGCCATTAATTAATTAAGAAACCGAGCCAAGGTAGACATGTGCAAATGCCATTGGCGTTGCCTTTACCCTAACACAACATAAAGGTCCATGGCCAGGTTAGCCCCTTTCTCTTTGGTTATCTCATGATGGATCAAAAAAAAAAATTAGCTTTGGTAATTAATTTTAGTGAGAGAACTCCAGGCATGAACATCATTTCACAGCTATGTCCTAGTTGTGAAGCAAATGTCTAGAGGCAAGGTGTTCATGAGCTCCAGGCTATGGAAAAGCAGGAGGACCTTCAAAAATGGGGTGGGGGAAGAGACACCTTGCTTGTACATCCCGTTTGGCTCCTTTCCCCACGAGCCCTGATGCAGATGTCCAAGCCCTGCCAAGCACCTGCTCCTCTGCCGAAGCTGGCATCCAGCCACCACAGCAAACACCAGGGACAAGCCTGAGGCTCACTCCCAGCTCCCTGCACCCCTCACGGCTCCAGAAAGCCCTCTTCGGCCCCAGCCGGCACAACCCAGAGTCACTAACCTGGCAGAATCAACCTGTAACTTTTTAACCTGCTTTTCGAAGGCTTCCAATGTCACCAAATGCCAGCAGATATTCACAGGGTCCATCCAAAAGGCCAGATCCATCTACAACTGCAAACCTCTGCTCTAAAGCAACTCTGACAGCTTCTTTCCTGGTTACTTGTTTTCATTTATTTCTGGTAGCTAAATGTAAACAAAAGCATCTGTGTTTCCTTCTCTTTCCTTTTTTTTTTTTTTTTTTTTTTTAAGTACGCTGGAATGTTTTAATTGATGTTTTTCAAAATAATTCAGGTGAAAGGAAACGTGATTAGAAAAAAATCTCAGCTAGCATGGCCCACATCTAAAAAATATGACTGAAAACACATCCTTGAGACATGGATGAGAAACATCAGGCAAATCTGAGATCAGGCAATGATACTGGCTCGACCTATAGTTAGAAAAGAGAAAGAGCATTCATTGCCCTTAAGTTTAAGCTGCATTACAACTGAGCCATATGTACAACAACATACATACGAATTCATCATGTCTGAATACAGAAACAGACAGTGAAGTGTTCAGGACTGTTCACACATTATCACAATTCACAGGCATCTCCAGTCCCGAGAACATTTATGTCTCCCCCCGCTCCATATATCTCTGCTAAAATGAGAGAATGAAAATAAATAACTCCAAAGGAAAGCACATAAAATTTAAAGTGACATTAAGCATCTTTCTCATAGGTTTGCCACATCATATATATGAGAAGCCTTTTCCTCCAAAAAAAATCTCAGCCCACTCAGCTTTTCCCAAGTTTTTCCCAGTGCATCACACAGAAAGCCTAAGCTTTCAAGCCACTCCTCCCAAGCTTTCAACTTTTTACCCATCTTTCAGCAAAGCTTTCCAAGTGGCGCTGCAATTGCAGACGTTCTGTGCGAGCATGACATCAAAGATTTACCTTTCGTTTAACTACAGCATTTATCTCATTTTCAATATAACTTCACTTTTAAGAACCCCAGCCTGTTTACCTTTACTGAACCACCAAATATTAATCTTGTACCTAAAATAATTCCCACGAAGTCTGAGAAATCTGCAGCAAGCCAAAAATCCAGAATATATGTATATTCATCAACAAAGAAGACAAAGATGAATGTGCATCACAAGGAAATCACTGTTCTTCAAGCAAACTTGAGTAAGCTGAAAAACCCCTCAAAACTACAGACTGCAAACGATTAAAGCTCAGTTCTGCAAAGCCAAACTCACAGGTGTGTCCTTACTCCCACACTATTCTCTGATTTGGGTAGAACTTCTTGTATGAACTGCGGACTACAAGGTTTGAGTCATTAGCAGTAAAAAGCCTTTTCTAACAGAGTATCTAATACAGATTGCACAGTGAAAAAAACACGATGTAACTCAAGTATTAATAATAAATTGAAACAACTTAGCACAAACCTTTCATTCGTGGTTTTTTTTCTACACCAGCAAACATACCCCAACTCTGACAATTATACTGTACGCTGAATAGTGTTTCTGTGCCAGTTCTTAGTATTAAGTGCTATTTTTCAAACTGAAATAAAACCTTCTCCATGTGATTGTAGTATGTGATGCCCAAAGTTTGCTTTGCAAATCAAAATGTCACAATATCCTGAATTATCACCGGTCCTCCCATTATGTCTTTTAGGCTCCAGATGCAATCTATAGAAACATGAGACTACAGATGGTTAAATCTCTCTGCAAGTTGCAGGCAGTAATGTGAATGTGTTGACTTCAACTCATCAATCCCAAATGAAAACGCCAGACAAGTGCCGCATGTCCTTGTCTCCAGTGTCAAGGTTTTTGGGGTTTTTTTTGGAAATGTCATCCTCAAAATGCCTGAAGTCTGTACATATTTTCTGGCTACCTGCCTCTCGTTGCCTGTCATTTAGAGAGATGTGGTACAGCAAAACTTTGCCATGAGTTCTGTTTCCACAACTCTTCTTGCAAGTTTCACTTGCCAATAAAGGCAGCACTTACTCTCCAACTGCAGAGCTGACCGAGAACTTAAATGTCAGCATTTGGTTCTGGTTTATTTCTAAATATCACAAATGGAAAAGAGCAGTGGAAGAATGCAGAGTTTAATTAAGTCCTAACTCGGCATACATGCAATAAGTGTAGAAGGACAACTTCATCAAAAGCCCAAAAGACCCAAAAAACACACTCCAGCCATTTCCTCGGCTGTTTCAGGAGCTCTCCCATGGGTGTCCCTGGAGAACGGTTAGTTTGGCAAGCTCCACACGCTCACCAGGTGAAAGCTGGGCCCACAAGATATAGGGGCAAGAATGGGGTTTACCTACAGGAGAGGGAAAACGGCACTGAGAGCTGCAAAGGAGGAGAGAGGGAGCCATCGGTCGCAGAGCTGGGCCCTGGCACCTCTTGTATTTGGGACACAAGCTGCAAGTTACCAGTCTTGTTGGAAACATTGGAGACAGCTTGCTATTGACACTGAGACTGAATTACTGCTGTGATGACTCCGGGACTGCTGCTTGCAGGGGAAATTCAGGTCTATTTTGAGGCTGCCATGGTGTTCAGAGAGCGCTCAAGAAATGCAGAAACCTGTATTTGGAGACCATTTATCGGGACTAAGAGAGCACCCTGGTCAGAAGGAAAAGATCTGTGTGTAGGACCCTTTTGTCTAAACTTCATGTACAGTAAGTAGAAACAAAACAAGAAAAGTCCATTTGGAGAAAGTGAACCACAAGACAGTTCTTTTAAGACATTATCCCTAACTATCATAGAATCATCAAGGTTGGAAAAGACCTCTAAGATTATCAAGTCCAACCATCAACCAACACCACCATGACTCCTAAACTACGCCCTGGAGTGCCACGTCTACACCTTTTTTGAACGCCTCCAGGGTTGACAACTCCACCACCTCTCTGGGCAGCCTGTTCCAATGCCTAACCACTCTTTCGGTAAAGAAATTCTTCCTGATATCCAATCTCAACCTCCCCTGGTGCAACTTGAGGCCATTTCATCTCGTCCTATTGCTAGTTACTTGGGAGAAGAGACCAACACCCGCTTCACTACAACCTCCTTTCACGTAGTTGTAGAGAGCGAGAAGGTCTCCCCTCAGCCTCCTCTTCTCCAAGCTAAACAACCCCAGTTCCCTCAGCCACTCCTCATAAGACTTGTTTTCTAGACCCTTCACCAGCTTCGTTGCCCTTCTCTGGACACGCTNTGTACCGTTGCATGGGGTTGTTGTGACCAAAGTGCAGGACCCGGCACTTGGCCTTGTTAAACCTCATACAGTTGGCCTCGGCCCATCGATCCAGCCTATCCAGATCCCTCTGCAGAGCCTTCCTTCCCTCGAGCAGATCGACATTCCCGCCCAGCTTGGTGTCATCTGCAAACTTGCTGAGGGTGCACTCAATCCCCTCATCCAGATCATTGATGAAGATGTTAAACAAAACCAGCCCCAGAACTGAGCCCTGGGGAACACCGCTCGTGACCGGCCGCCAACTGGATTTAACTCCGTTCACCACCACTCTCTGGGCTCAGCCATCCAGCCAGTTTTTTACCCAGCGAAGAGTATGCCCATCCAAGCCATGACCTGCCAACTTCTCCAGGAAGCTACAGAAGTAGACAATGTGTACAGCTCTAATCCAAGAGGGAAGAAAAGACAAAGTGATTATACTGAACACCTAACTTTTAAACCTGACCCTGTACATGTTAAAAAGTCACAGTATCAATGAGGAAGCAAAGCTCTCCACACAGCAGCACAAACTTCAAATATGCATCCACCACTCACCGCTAAAACATTTGGAGATTATCTACAGATCCAGAAACTCTTTGCTGTGATTTGCACCTACTTAAATTCATTTGTTCTGTTTTACACTGATCCAGAACCAAGTCAAGGGTAGAAAGCCCATTTCCCTATAGGAAATGCTACTGGTGGCATTGGTGGCATTGGCTACTGGTGGAAAGGTAATTGAGATTAACTAAAAGTGATTTAACAAGCATCTAACTTTCTTTAAAAAAAAAGGTGTAAAATACAACCCCAGTTTTCAAAGGAACAAGGAAATTGCTTCATACTCTACAATCATTTCTTAAAAACGCAAGGAACACGTATATCTATATCAACAGTTTCAAGAATCCTCATCAAAATTTGAATTAATACTTTTTATTTGTTTAACCTAATCTTCCACTGCTGAAAGAATAAATATCTTAATGATTTGGCTATGATGATTTCTTTTTCTAAATGTAATCAAGCTGAAAAGAGTATAAAGATGAGGAAAACATATTTTTTCACCATGACATTGGTGGTATAGGAAACAAGGGCAACAAAGTTTTCAATTAAAAAATATCTATCTTTAGGAACATTATATTAGCCTCACTGTGTATTATTATTGAAAGCTATTTTCTAAAGCAAGATATTTTTCCAGCCTTACAATCTGTATTCATTATGGCAAGTATTTATGTGACAGGTAACACTAATTTTTCATTAATGTCAGTTTATAAATTCTACTGTAATTTGAACGTGTTCTTTCACAGTCTTAATCACACCAGCATCCAAAAATCTTTTGGCATGGGGTAAATGACATGATTAACATTTATACAATTCAGCCCTGCTATTTCTTCCCAGGACATGAAATGTGTGCGCACTGTCATTTGTTTTCTTTTATTATGTACAGCCTTTGTATGGAACTATATGATTTTCTATAATGTGAAAACCAGTGATCTGTATACAACCTAAATGATGTGAACGTGCCAATTTGCTCGATGTTCCAAGTGGCCTTGACTCATTTTTCCTGTTCAGACTTGTACGGCATGATCTGCTACGATAAAAGGGGACTAAATACCTTGTCTCAAAGAGGAGAACTAAACTGGAGTTCAGCTGTCCTGGAACACCTAGACTACACTTTGAATACACAGTGATAGTTTTTAGTAGTTCGTCTCTTTCTTTATCTTGGAAATACATTGAAAACCCAATCGTTGGATGCTACCTTGACAATTTGCTGACAAGGTACACAGAGTGGGCTAAGCAACAGACCTAAAGGCTGAAGCCAAGAGCTTCAAGGTGTAGGAAGACCAAGCTGTCTTGGTACATACCAAGTACATAATAAAAGAAAACAGGTGTACCCACTGCAGCCGGGCCCATGTGGCCAACGACTGCTCTCTGCATGGATGGCACATGCGGCTCTGATTGTTCTTTTCTAAACGCCCTACCATATAATATTTAACCAATGACAGCTTCCTTATTTTGAAAAGAAGATGTTTCAGTAATATTGAAGAAACACAAAACACAGGAAGGTCTGTTTTTAAATCGTTTGCCAATTTGTGCCATTTGGTTATTCGGAATAGAGTATCAAGTTCAAATTTAGCAGATATTAAACAAATCAGCAGGATGTACTTCAAAGCTCTTGTTTCATTTTTTGAGACAGGGTTCAACACTGCTGAACAAACATGCTGCCAGAGGTACAGGACTGGCGGTTGCGCTCGCAGTACTGCTAACCCTTACATCAACAGTCACTGCTTCCAATTATTGCTAAACACCATTATACTTAATGAGCTACGGAGAAGTGCTAACCCAATCACGCAGCATAAACAAGCTGAGGGGGAAAGACAATCAGTCGCTGTGGTCTTTGAAAGCAACTGTCTCTGTTTTCTTGGCAATGGACCAGCTGAGTTTGCCTGACCTTTACACTGTTCTCTAACAGCACGCTCTGCATGCTTTGTCTGCTCATCATCAGGCAGTAGTTAAGTTACGCTGCTGTCTTTCCAAGGAATATAAATGGACTGTTGAGCGTGTTGCAACTCTTAGCAGGTACCCATTTTAACGCAAGGCTTCAAGCCCGCTTTGTGCAAGGAGGAGCCCTCTGCTCTGGTGTCCTCAGACTGGGGCTCACATCAGCTTTTCCTCAGTGTGGGTTCTTTCACAGTGCTCGGAAAAACTTGCTGCCAGTCATCGGAACGATGTTAACTGTATGGAGCTCTCACTGTAACTCCAGGGTAACTTCTTTCATATCTACCTAAGTTAAATGGCCACCTCCAATTTCTTCCCTGGTATTTAGATATTCCTGCAGCAGATGCCTGGGATTCAGTGGACACCCACAAAACCCATATAGCAGGTCTCTTCTCAGCCATGTGAAGCTTATAAAAGCCGGCATCACTGGCACAGACGACACTAAATGACATACAACGTACCCAAGCGCTGTCTACTGATGCTAAAATACCCTCAAAATAAGGTGGAAAGAAAAAGATGAGAGTCATTATGAGGAAAAAGAAATGTCCTTGGTAAATATAAGAAAGGAAAGAAAACAGGGAGGCAGAAAAGCACCAACAGGCAGTGAAACTGGGGGAGGAGTGAAGGGATTGAGACATGCCTACAGAAGAATGTGGTAGGTATAAAAATCCAGGGTTGCAAATATGAATGAGTGTTGAAAAAATGGATATAGTCACTGTGGTCCCTGTTGAGAAGCATAAAACTCAACACGCGGCTTTCTGAGCAAGAAAACAGCTACAGTGGTTTTGGTACAAAACTTACACAAGATGTTTCAAAAGAGAAAACATGCTTAGAATATACTACCTAGAAATATACCTAGAAAATTTACACTAGGACAAAAAGTAGACCATATTCAAAAAGGTCCCAAATGTTACTGAGGTGAACTGAATTTACTGTCTTCAGTAAATAACATTATCATGAAACGTACCTGGTTAGGACAGGTAGCAGGAAGAGATCCCACCAGCAAGCATGGAAGGTGAGGTGCATCACACTGCACCATGAAACGCAGATCAGCACTTTCTGTTGATAACGTAGTGAAATAAAATCAAGCCAAAGCACCCCGCACAACATCACTCTGCCTCAGTACAGCTATTTGCTAGTTGTTAATGAACAACTTTATCCGAATCCAGCATGTCTACCAATAGCACGCATCTGCTGTCTCAAGTATCCACTGTTCTGGTACTTGACATTCAACTACTATAATTGCAACAAACATCACATTTTTAATCAAACTAACCTTCTTTTCCTTAGTGTTCTTCCACATTCAACATGCTTGGAGCTTCGAACCAGATCTGTAATCTCAGTTCAAACCTTCTTTAAACAGTTTCAGCCATTACCTAGCAAAGTCTCACAGTCCATCTCAACTCCTGGGGTCCTGTTGACTATTCTGACACAAATTCTTTGATCAAGTTTGCCAAAGGACAAGAACAGCCAAGAGAAATAAAACTGAAAGTCTGTCATATATTCAATTCTACAAATGAGTGGAAATTGCAAGAGCTTCACCTTAAGGAAGTTCATTTTCAGTCCTCTCGCTGGAGTTTGGGTTCGGGTCCCTCAACACTCTGGCCCGTTGAGAAACCCATGAATCTCAGATAGCTCTCTGGAGACGGGAACAACTTCCTGCCATCTTTTACAGTGTACAAACTATCACCTTGGCTCCTTCAAAGGTGTCTTCCTGCCACAGAGGCTCCAAGCGAACCAACAGAGAACAATGTCCTGGACCAAAGCACCACCAAACCCCTTCCTCAATAATCTGCACATTGGAGCAACAAGCTTGTGAAAAACTTACTAGAAAGGTCCTCCATGCAGCATACCTCTCGGCTCAGTAATGCACAGAAATTCATACACTAATTACACTTTATCTTCCATTTTCAACATGCATTGCAACTAAAATAAAATCACTTGTTTCAAATTTCTCATCACTTCCCTCTCTACAACACAACCAGAATGGAGTATTTCTGTCCATACAGAATGTGTGTCTACACAAGGAACATGAACACAGAAATACAGCTTATTCTAAAAAAATTAGGCATACCCATAAGATCATATTTTGGCATGTTAAGACAGGAATTCTCTTCTCAGTCTGGTTTTCCAGTTCCCTTAAATTCCAGTTTTTTATTCCAAGAAGAAAAAAACTATGAATTCTAAGAAATAATTAACGGCTGCTCCACAATTCTTTGTATTTGTTTTCAGCTTAAATTGCTTTAGAAGTCCACAAACATTGAATAATTCCTGGAAACTTCTAGAGGTAGAAGTATATAAAATGTTAACTGACAATATAAATTACATTGGCATATGTTTACAGTATTTAAAATATTTTAAAATAAATGGGCAAAATGCTAATTTTTTACTTTACAGATGTAGATAGAAATGAATTGCATTCATTCACAATGTATTTTTTAATGACTTTTCTTATCACATTTCATCAAGACAGCCATTTTTATACATCACCTTTTGTACTTCATGTCTTTAGGAAGAACCAATATTAGTCGCATTTTTGCTGGCACAAAAACAGCATTTACTCTCTAACTTGTGGAAAAGTGGCTTCATTCCCATTTCTAATTTCAGAGTGGAACTGATTATGACTGGGTTATGAACCCATATCCTACAGAGAGCCAATAAAAACATAAATAGGAAAAAAGTTTTTATAAAGAACTTTATAATAATATTTTTAATAGGATTCTGTTGGTTTTCTGCAGTTTTGCTAGAATGTTTACAACTCTACAAATCTTAAACCTAAAAAGCATGCAGACTTTAACTTCTTGCACATTTACTGCTGGTAAAAAGATATGGCATTTACTTAAGTTTTTCAGACACTGTTCTTGTCCTTCAAAAATTATCAGTATCTAGCAAATAATTCTTGATTAAACAATGGATGCTTTGTCATTAGTTTATTTTCTTTAGTATCGCTAAATTCTACTAACCGATTTGTTAACATGCCAATATTCTCTTATAAAAATGACAAGGAAAGTGTATGTAGAATAAAAAGGAATGCTAGGCATTTGTTCTTAGTTGCTTGTTTTTCTTCTTCATTTCAGACAGGCAGTGATGTTCTTTCTTTCGTGGGGGAAGAAAACCCACAAAAAACCAACAAAAACCAGTACAAGTGTCCTCTTTCCAAGAGCCTCCTTTCCACCCAAGCCTTTCAATGACCTTTTCTTGAAGAAAATGGCATTTCAGCTTTCACATGACTTCAGTTCTTAAACGCTCTGCCTAGAGCTTTTAGCCATTCTGCCAACTAGTGACAAATAAAATGGATTGCTTTGTGATGTAGACACATGCCCAGAAACAGGTATCATCTAATTCCTTTGACACAGACAATCTTTAGCCATCGAATAGCTGACAGTCAAACAAGGAACCCTGAAGGGGGACGTGCCTTATCGTGTTGCCAATTTCCACAGCATTCAGCACATGTAGATGCGATAGCATTCAAAGGCAACGTGGTGGGATACGGCAAAAATACTGCTGCTTTTTGAACTTCAGGTATGTGAATTATGCCAACCAAGTATGACATTTACATTACCTGCCAAGTTTAGAATTTAATTCGTTTATATACATATCCACTAACATACTCATGATGTATGCTCACATACACCCCATCACTCCACTCCTGCTAATCAGCTAGACCACGTACCTAACATCAAGTATGTTGTTTCTAAAGCATTTGGTCATTCTGGATTATTGATGTGTGCCTTTTATTTCAGATCAGTAATTTTAATCCCATCCATTGCTTTTGTGTGTATTTTTATAATGCTGTCTCTAGTTTTGTACACCCAAACAAAGAGTTTAGTCTTCAATCTGCTGGAAGTAAAGCTGGGGGAAAAAACCCCAAAAATCACAAGAGAAAAAGTATTTCTCAGTTACAGTCACAAATCAGCAGTAGAAAATAAGAGAGTTCAAAACCTGAAAGCCATGAAATGAAAAACAAAGGCACTTTGGTTGAAACCTTCTGTGCCACCAATATGTGATTTTCTTTGCCACCAACATTGTGAATGACACTATAATAATTAACAAAAATGTCTACAGCCTTGATGAAAATTTAATCGAGAGATATGACTACATGTTATTCTGCTGAAGCAGGATATTGCATTTTCTGTTCAGTGCAGATCAGCAAAATCACTCTAAAACACTTAGTATTAAAACATGCTGATTTAAAACTAAAATAATTTACGCCAAAACCAATTTATTCAGCAGAGTTCAGACACTAACAACTAAACTGTTATTCTACAGAACAGTTACCCAAGGGAAAGTCTCCATTCAAGACTAATAAAGCCTCATTTTCCAAATCAATAAAAAGAAGATACTATTGAGTAACAAAAAAGTAGGATGCTTGTGCTTTTGCTGTGAAAGACAAAGGGGTAGAGAAGAAAAACGTGCAAGTGTTCTTTTACTGTATAAAATACTGAGTATATTTAGTGTTTTTTCTGTTTTCCACACAGTCTTAAGTGTTTGTCCAACCTAATATAATGTACTTCCCACAGCAGGGTTGTATCAGCTCCCTAAGGAGTGAGAGCATTTCTGGAAGCTGTTGAAGGTGTAAAGCCCCTTTCCCCTACGGCTCCTCCATCCAGCCCATACATCTGGCCTGGTCCAAGCGGTGCCCTGTACTCTGCTTTCTTGGCAGCCCCTCTCTGTTTATTCGCTCCTTGCAGCCCAGCAGGCACCCAGTTTGTTTAGAAAGTTTTCTTTGGATAACACTTCTAAATGCTGGCAGCTATGCAGAAAGCACTATCATTGCTTAACATCAACATCTCTCCGGGCTGGTAAAAGAAAAAGGGTATGATTTCTCATTTTCATATTCATCACCTTTTTTGTCCGCAGGGATTAAGCAACAGGCGTGGGGGTACCTAACATTTATCTTTCCAGGAAAACTCTCATTCAACAGGAATGCTGTTCTTCTTCACAGTGGAAAGACCTTAGGTGAAACCTAAGTGACAAGCCAATTTTAATACGTTGTGATTTGCATTTTATTTAGGTTAACCTTTGAGACAGAGGACTCATCTTTTCCTTGCAAAGCATAATGCATGTTTATGGCACAAGAAAATTGGTCTTACTATTACCACTCATTTAAGTCAGCTGTCTCTGGACAAACTAAGTGTATTTTCAAAAAAATGCCATGTAGCGTTGAACTGCTAGTGATGGTTCTGGGAATAGGGTCAGTTTAGTCCTCTTCGGTGGCAGATGGGCTAGCAGTGGGATTGGAGCCGGATTCTTCCAGAAACAAGACTTCTGCAATCAGCTGGTTTGTGTGCATGCTCATCTGCTCCAGCCTCCCCTCAATGCAAATCAACTTTTCAACCCGGTAGCTGATTTCAATCAGACTTGACAGAGGGAGGAATTGACAAAAAAGTTTCCTTCTTACATATTTAATGAAAATAAATTACCTGGCAGAGGAAAGAAACTATGTGCAAAACCTGTGCCAAAGAAAAGGTGCAGCATGTGACACAGTTTCACTGCACATCAGAAATGCACAGGAGAAACCTGCAACATGCAGCAGCTGAAGAAAAAGCAGCAGACTGAGCTCTGATCATCTTAAGGCACCAAAACAGGAAATAAATCCAGAAACATAATTCCAGGGTTTATTAATTCTGCTGCTTTTGGGGCTACCTGTTAATTAAAATCACACTCATTCTCCGCTCACCCAGCATCTCTTGCATGAGTCTTGCTAACTTTATATGCAAGGAACGGGACTTGGAGAAGAGAGCAACCAATATTGTCTTGGAATCAGTCAATAAATATGAGGCAAGTTTTGTGGCTGCCAAATACCTTTGCAAAATGTGTGGCAATAACTGCTTTTCAGTTGCAGTAAAAGTTGCAGCAGAAATACCTGTTTGCCGATGAGTGGGCTCCCCGCAATGCCCATGTCCTGCCAAGCCCAGCAAGAGGGTTTGCTCTGCTTTTGCCTGGCACTTTCAGGAACATCAGGGGCCTCAACAACTCACTCCCACTGAATTTCAATCCATTCTGTGTGCCTTGCATGTTACAAAAATTAACCTGCGCAGTCCGCATGGCAGCCCAAAACTATCAATGGTGATATCTAGCACTAGCTTCTAACCTCAACTTTAAAAAAAATGTGCAGCCTAGACTTGTCAGCTGTCATTGCCCCCTAATTCCCCTAAATATGTAGACAGTGGGGATCATTAGGAGACACCAGGAGAAGCAAGGGAAGAGTCATACCACAGGGTATCAGCTACCTTTTTTTTTCACCCTGAAACTTTGGGTAGCAGGTTATCAAGGAGCTCCGAGCAACTCCACGGTGAACATTCCCCACAGACCAAACATAGAAACTATGGAAATGGTCTGGGTCAGTCTGTTTCTAGCATGTTGCATATTTTCATTTCAATCACAACATTTAAATGTTTATTTAAACTGCAAAATATTCAAGATTTGGAGTGGACATAAAAATTCCCACAGAAATAAAAAAAAAAAAATCCAAATATTTTTCAATTCTGAATTTAATTAGGAGAAATATTAAGTGCAGAATCTTTCCTAAATTATTTAATTTTTAAAAAGTACATGGGAATGCAGTAGGATCTCCAAATCCCCAGCTACCAAACTCATGGATGTCTCTGTTCAGTGGGCTTTCCTTCAGCTTGCCTACAGAGAGGTCCACTAAGGAAATACAGATGGAAGATGGCAAGCTGGAAGCGCAGGGAGCTGAGAAGACAGGCAGACAGCAGGACAGACTGGTGGGCAGGAGTGCGAAGCAAAGCGGTATGGAGAGTCATCAGCCATCTGCCTCCCTTGCACCTAGAACTGCAGCACGATCAACAGGTTCCTGTGGCACTTCCTTCTGGTTCTCCTCTAGAAACAACTATTAACTGAGACTAGTAAGGTTAGGAATAACAGAAGTTGCCAAACAAACATATTATTTTCCCAGAACTCAGTGGTGAATGATGCTTGATTGGTTTTTCATAACATAACATAAAAAAAACCCTACAGCTTTTAAGTTATTTTCCTGATCCAAGAAATCCACACTACTGTTACAGGAGCACCTGCCAGAAAAACATAAGCACATTTAAGGGCGCATTTTCCTATGAATATTTTTTTATATCAAGAGTGTAGCCTCAAAAAGCTCCTTCATGCTTAAAACTGTAACTACTTGAAATGAATCATAAAAGTTAGTGGTTGTTGCACTGGCTTCTCAAGCTGTTATTTTATGCCTTAAGCCAAATTTAAAAGAAGCAACACCAGAGTGTAACATCAACTTGTCTTCACTTACTGGCTTGCTTCATTTGCATTCCCTCAACAAGGAGTTGTGAAATGTTAAACAACCTGAAGAATATTTCTAACTTGTAACGGCAACTTTGCTTTGAATTGTCCTCTGATTAGTCGCATAACAAAAAGGCTTCTTTATCTTAAAAGTATTTCAGACATAGAGAAAAAGAAACAGGTTAAAAATACTACATCGTACTACTAAACACAAAAATACCACTACACTCATTATTTATCAGTCCAAACATTTTGTATATTCATATAAAGTCCACAAATGCTGCATTTGGTATCTGAACTGCTTGCTTTGATTAGAGGTCTCTAAAAAAAACATATCAGGGTAGAAAAATTATAATTAAGTATATGTGAAGAAACACATAAGAAGGGAGTCACTCACCTTTTTTTAATGTGTGCTAGGGGATACAATACACTTCTAAAACATTATTTAGATATACGAAGCTTCAGGTAAAAGTAAGCAAATAATATACAGGTTGCCCAGAGAGGTGGTAGATGCCCCATCCCTGGAAACATTCAAGGTTGGATTGGATGGGGCTCTGAGCAACCTGATCTAGTGGAAGATGTCACTGCTCTTGCAGGGTGGGGGGTGGAGTAGATGACCTTTAAAGGTCCCTTCCAACCCAAACTATTCTATGATGCTATGATTCCATATGGAAAGCTAACATCTCATTTTAGTTGGATCCTTCTGGGACATCTGCATCTCTAGTGGGACAAAAGGTGGAGCCTGGAACAGCTAGTATGACAATGCTGCAGCTGGCTCATTAAAGGTTTGCAAATATTGATCGTTCCACGGTATAGGGCCATGTTTGTGGTAATGAGGGATAAGACCTGGGCCCTTGATAACAGTAAAGGCAAAAGTGAGTCTCTTTAGTGCGTGTGCAGTGCAAGCCTGGTTATGCGCTGCAGCCAGCCAGGATGCGGGCTACTAAGCTCTGCCACAGGGCACTGCTGCACGGTCCTTGGCTTCCTTATAGCAGAAGCCCTAGAAAACACTAAGATGCAAACTGAAAGTATTACCAAGAACACAGAAGTCTGAGTCTAAGAAAGGGTGAAATACATGCTTACACATATAACTCCTACGGTTTTGAAGCAGAGCGTGCTTGCTCACCGAGTTTCAGAAACCAGCCCAGACAGACTCACCAACCTTTTCATGTAATTTTGCCTTTCTGGAGAGGTAGAAGTAGGTGATTAAAGGTTAAAGCTAGGGGTTTTTTTAACCAGAATTCAGCAGTACCTCCACCCTCTCTCTCAGCTCCCCAACTCTAATTTGTACTTTTAATACTGAACTGTGCTTCCTAGAGCACCAACTGGAGTGAAGAAGCTCATCTCTTAGAGTATCAGCCTCCCTCTGTGAATTCCTCATGAAAAATGCAGCAAGAAATCTCTAGTGGGAGTCTCACTGCCTTTCCACATGTTGGTCACCTGCAAAGGAAAGAGGGGAAGTGGAAAAGAGAAAGTGGCTGGTTGGGAATTTTTAGCAAAACTTTCTCCTGAAAAAAAAAAAATACTGCTTCACAAGCATCTAAACTTTCATCAGAGGAAATGATTGATTTTCTTTGTGCTTCACAGGAATGTTGAGGAGTCTGTGAAGCATTTTGATTTCAGGCGAAAAAGTCCTCTTTGTGAAGTGAATCTCAATACATTTAAAAAAAAGTACAAAGTGGCTAACACTGAAGCACAGCATTTATCTAAGACATATTTTTACATTTGATTTGGAAAACAGTGAAAGCCAACTCTTCACTGCAATTTGGGATAGAATTTTTTAAATCCCACATTTTTACAAGACAAAGAACATTCTCCACCAGCTCTGACTGACAATCACCCCTTCTACACTATGGCCCAGGGAGGCTCTGCAGAAAGAGCTATAGGTATCTTTGGGTATGCCTACACTGCTAAAGAGAAAGTGGCCAGGAGAAGGTCTTGGGCACCGCACTCCTGAACACTTCAGCTGTTCAGCCCCCGGCTCTGGTTTGCTCTTTGTCTTCAGGGACAGTTTGCTCCCATGACCCCTCATTTTTGGGGAGAAGGACACGAGATGCATGAAGTGGCCACAGATCTGGCTCATATGCTACTTGACAGGTCATAAACCATGTGATTTTAGTTTTGTGCTATAAAAACCACCATTCTGGTGGGCTGCAACATAGTTTTCTCATTCGTTCGGATAGTTTGGACCAAAAAACCCATGGACTATGTGTAAGGTCTAAAGGACTACCACCTGATGCCCAGAAAAGGCTCATGGTCAAGTACAAGACAGGACAGATGCAGCCCATCAACTCTGATGCAAGTTAGCCCTAAGTGGTGTGGAATGGGGAAAGCCCACTTCATTTCACCTTGAGATCAGGAGCTGCTACATTCAACAGCGTGTTTGTACATACATACTTATATACTTATGTATAAAAGCTCTAAGCCCATTGTATGGACGTATGTTGAGGTGGGTCTGCAATTTGTTGGAATTGATTCACTTGGTGGTACTTCTGGTATGCATTTAGCATGAAGAATAAACCAGCATATACATTAAGTAACAGTTAAACATGCTCACATTGCACTGGCGCACCTATCCAGCGTATGGCTGCTAGGTCAAAAGACAGAAACATCATAGAAAGGAAGGAAAAGGTTAAAACACAGAAGAAATGCCAAAGTTTCAAAAGGTACACAGCAAGGGATAAATGTTCATTCACATCAATATTATTTTTAAAAAATTACTGTGTATGGGTTTTAGAATGATATCTTTATAAAAATTATTTCCTCCCTTTTTAAAAATAAACCAAAAATACCACAGCAAGTTCCCAAAATTTCAGCTTTGACTTTATATTTTCACTCTTTGCGTCTCCAATGTCACTTAATTTTTCCTCTCTTGGTAATCAAGATGTTGTCCATGCTATTTACTAGAATTTTAGTGAATGTATTTACTGTTATTATCTACTTAACTGGATTATAAAATGTATTTTAAATAAAAGGAACTGAACAATCTAGTCTTAAATATTTAATACAATTTTGCAATATGTATATTTTAAATTGAGTATTTTTAATCTTAAGGTAAGGTTTCACAGAAAAAAAAATCACATGCAAAGGATTTTTAGTAGGGGGAATAAACAAGACTCAAAAGACCATATATTTAAGAAATATAAATGAAGATACACAATAGGGAAAAAGCCTAACTAACCAGAAATATAAAAACATAGTGATCCAAACCTAGTATTCACATCACTACAGACTTCAAGACTGACTACCCAGATTTGAAGTAACTATCACGACAACAGCAGACCAGCAGCTTAACAGCACCAAAAAAGACGCAAGGACAGCCAGACTTCCCACACGGCCACACCTCAGTAGACATGTATTGGTACCTCCCAGAGAAATCCACGCCCGCTCTCAACCAAGCAGATAAAACAATGGCAGACCTCAAAAGAAAAATCTAAAGAAAAACTAAAAGAAGATTCTGGGTTTCTTTATAAAAGTACGTAACAAATTGAATGTTTTCCCTATGGCTTTAAATTCTACCTGGTTATCTTAGGAGGCAATATTTTCAGCACATGGAGGTGTGCAATTTTGTGCCATGAGTATTGATATATTTCTTGTATTTCAAGGAAACCAATATTATATACTGCTGTACTTAATTGCTCCCAGGTGTGTCTCAATTACTACCCATAAGGATTTTACTCCCTTATTTACACACAAGCAATTAAGCATGTAATCATGTTTGATGCAGTTAACACTTATCTGTTCAACAGAATCTTAGTCTTCAAATATAAGGAAACATTTCTCAGATAATTTTCCTTTTTCAGTAAGACAATTATAGTCAAACTGCTTCCTTCTCCTAGTGGCAGATTCAAACCCAATTGTTAGGAGCCAAAAATTATCAGCAGTGAACAATTCCTGTGTCCTCTGGGATATAAGTTGCTGGTTTCAGTCCTGTTTTCAATCGGCACCATGCACCCAACCGCAGTACCACTAATTAGCACACTTCTTAGCAGGCTGGTCTTGCAAATCAGACTACACTAGCTACAGAAACAAAACTCACTTTCAACAGCAATGCCCCAGGACAGGGCATTTGTGGAGTTTAATTACAATGCTGGCTCTATATAACCACTCTGAGGTTATACAGGACACCTACATTTCCAGGAATGTCCATCTGGCATATGTCATATGTAACAAAGTTATAATTATTAAAAGAAAAAAAAAAAAGCAAAAAGAAAAAAAGGAAAAAAAAAAAGCAGAATATCATCGTTACCAAGAGGCTCATCAGAACAAGTACAATCATAATTCAAAGTTAAATGGCATTATTTTTTTCCAAACAATTTTTAAACCATCCCTTGTGTTTCTGCATTTTGTGTGCCTGGAAAGTTGCACAAAACGTGTTGCTTCAGGGCTGCACCTAATTATACTGGGCATCCAGAAATAGGTGTATCTGACTCAGAATTTCTGCATGCTTTGCCAACCAATCAAACCATAAGAAATGCAAGCTATGGTTAAATTAAGCAATAAAACACTGCAAGCTGCAAGTTGTAACGTATCAGCATACACCACACTGCAAGGAAGAAGATCACAACAGGAAACAGTTTCAAAGTAGCGGTTGTCCCCCGTACTGCCAAGAATATCATCACAACTGTGACTTTACGCAATTTCAGTCAGAGGACCAACTATTCTAAACTGAATGTTACAGAACAGGACTAAACATAAAATGAGGATAAGTGCACTAAAGCAGGGATATCTTTCATTGCCAACTGTTATCTACCACCTCTTGAAACCTTTATAAATGCAAGTTTTTTCACTTGATAATCATCCCTCGCTGTAGACTCTTCCAGCCAGATTTAATTCCTTTAAAGTCTCTGACAAACACAGAATCGGTACAAAACCAGACTTACCTAGCAACTCATGCTGAGACTTTGTCATTAACCTTAAGCTAAAAAGGTAAGCTCAAGTGCTGTTTTCTGCAAGTGGTCCAGGACAAGTGGGCAATTGACAAGATGACCCCCAAAAAACCATGCTCGTCCAGGTGTCTTCACTCTGCAGCATCTCTATGATGGAGGGTGCAGTTGAGCTGTTTTAATTTACTCTTTCTTTTTCACAATACTATGCAAGCAAATTGGACCAAATCTGATCCCAGAGATTTCAAAAGAAAATGTATTTCATCATGGGAACGTTAGGATATTTTTCATGCCCCAAGGGTGGTCATTAATAATTAGCAACTTACACAAAGTTGTCAGAAAAAGCACAAACCAAAATAGTAGATTAATCCTCATATTTTCTGCCTAAATTTTAGGAAAGTTAAAAATTAATCATAACAGTTAGAGAATGGGGCTGAGAACTATAAAGCAATTATAGTCATTGATAACCACTGCCTACATAGACAATGTTGACAGCAATTAGAATAGACTAGACTAGACTATTTCAGTTGGAAGGGACCTACAACGATCATCTAGTCCAACTCCCAGAGAAGGAGAAACCCTTAAAGGAGAAACCGGTAAGTGATCTATGCCAATATTTTGAGAACTTTCCATTAATAGGTGCTTTTCCACAGAACCATTATAACCTTGCTAATCCAATCATTTGACTAACTTGTAAGATCATTTTCTAAATGGGAGGTGATAAGTCTTGAGTTTGAGTTGCAAGGAATTCTTTTAGTTGATAGCTATGTGTGAAGCAATGTGGCAATAAATTCCAAGCAATGAGGCAACTTAACATCAACTGCATTATATGAATACATGGGGTTTTTCAGATTGATAATATAAAGAACAGTCTTAATCTATATTCATTAGGAAGCAAACTCTGCTGTTAAACACTGCTTTGCACAAAGGCTGCAAACATAATATACAATCAGCTATCAAACTAAAATATATTTAAGAGCTATTTGAACAACTGAAGTATTTCCTATTGATTTTAGATTGGGAACATATCCAGATTTCCATGCCTGCAAGAGAACAATCATTTTCAGAAATGAATAAAACTGTATGTAGCAAAATACATTATTTTGTACCATATCATTTTCCAACCTCTATGGTTACTTTTGCAGCAGTACTTTAATGGCTACTTTTCAAGGAAAAGTATTTTGCCACTTACAATCTCTGTTCTTCATTGCAAATGGTTAAAGTAAAGATCTAAAAACATTGTCTACAGCATATTGTGATCCACTGCAGCTGCAGGTGATTTACCATATAACATACCACAGTTCACGCAGCACAAGCAATCACTCGTGAGGCTGCACAAGACAGCAATGACACAGGGCTGACAGAAACCTGAAGCAGAATTTTCTTTAAGTTACACAGCACTCTTAGAAAATTCAAGAATACGAAGATAAAGCATCCTATTACTTCACTGGTATTTTGCTTGAGTAAGAGCTTCTGGATTGAGGCTGGAATTAATGGCTAGTAAACAGCTTTAGGATTTGGCCTGCCATTTGTACCTGCTAAAGACTTCTCTATCCAAAAGTACTAGTGTTTGACTCAACAAAATATAAATCATGTTCTCTGCTTTTATTAATGGGGACAGCGATATATGTCAGCACTTTTATCTACGTATCTGTAAACATCTGCATGCTTGAATGCATCAGAGAGTTTTCTGAAAGCCCACAACAGTGTGAGCTGAATGCCAGGTTGGTGCTGAAATTTCAAAGGAAATAAACAACTGTGAAAAAAGCTGTGCTCTTTTCGCCCCTCAGCAATGTCCAGAGGGTCCTCGTACAAGGGTGACCATTAGCCAGCCCTTAGGTTCCAGTTCCATGGTCCTCTGAGGGAGGACTTGAGTTAATCAGAGAGCACAGAGGTAGGAAAAGATTATTAGTCCCTTAGGAATCCAACTGGGCACAACCAAAAGAAGAAAAAATTGACTGGCAGAGCAGCAAAAAGTCACTCAAAGGGAAGTCTAATGTCTTTATTTTGAGTGGCTTTTTAGAAAACACCTGAAATCTGATAAGAAGAAAAAGAAGCTTTTCTTCACGTTTCCACTGGAAGAAGAATCTAGAGACACTTCAGACTCAAAAGCTTGCCATGACTCTCCACACAAAAAAAAGGAATAACCTTGTTTTTCCAGTGGGTTCCCCCTCCCCGCCCTCAGGTTAAAAGAGCTGACAGTCTTATTTGCTTTGCCCTTGGGGAAGACAAAGGTGTCTACATGAACAAGGGTGAGGTTTCAGGAACGTGTGGACTCTCTTCGGTTTCCGCAAACAGAAAGGCCATACATTTCTAGCTTTCCCAGCGCGTTCTCTGGAGGCACTAAAAAGGCGAACACAAAAGACAACCAGAAGACTTCAGTGTACGCGTGTGTGTGTGCGCAACAAATTCTAGGGTCTATTTTAATGAACACAATGTATTGAATGATCCAATGCAGAACCGAAACAGCAGACACAGTGGACTCAGCCTACCTAGACACAATATGTATCAATTTTAAACACCTGTCATCTAGAGGTTAGCTGGTAAGATAGAAAAACTATTTAAGACTTTTAGTTGCAAAGATCTGAATTGCTGTTCCATCCTAGGTCACAAGCAAAAATATTATTTTTTCCTCCTGCTTTTGAAGAATTTGCACAAAATTTATACAAGGCTTTAAAAGTTTGGTAGAATGTCCCGAAAGATGCAGTGATCATATCGCACCAATATGAGCAGCTGAAATTAATTAAACTAGCTCAAGAGCATTAAGTCCATCCTCATTCCATACTACAGACTGCAAAAGTATGAAGATGCAGAAGCCTCTTTTGAGAGAAGCAGCTTCATAAAAACATACCTTAAAACGGACAAACTACTCCAATTCATGTCTGCCTTTCTCAAAGTTTGTCAAGCCCTAGGATTTTAACAACAGCCTGTTTCAAAGAACCCATGAGACTGCTATCAATCTGTTCTCCCAGGGCATCCCATTGACTATTTTCCCCATGTTCATACCAGTCTCTACCAGCCACTTAATATCTGCTGGTTTTTTAGCTCCCAACCTCAGAAAAAGTTGTAAGAATAGGTGTATCTTTACCACCATTAATTCATCTGCATCCTGGTATACCTGCCCTGTGCTGGGAAGCTGCGTTGCCATTCTGCTTGTTCTTCCACCAGTCATCCATTTCTCTAACTCAGTATCTTCAGGCAAAGCCAAATAATGCAGGAAGAAAACTCTCATTAACCACATGATATATAACATCCATAAAATTGTTACACAGTGAAATTCCCAGCTAATGTAACAGCTCAGTATCTGCCAAAGTAAGTGTGACTTTCAAAAAGCAACTGGAAAAAAAATACACCACAGTTTTAGTTACAGGTTTACTGAAGTCGGGTTTAGTTGCAGTAAGTTAGAAATGCACCCATCTTAGTCTTCTGCTGTCAGTAGTTTATTGTTGAATGAACAGCATCTCTATCATGTGCTGCCAAGGTTGTCAGACCCAGCAAAAAGGAACAGCTTTATTTGTTCTTTTTTTCCACTTAATGAATCATGCAAAGTTGACTTTCTGGTTTTGTTACTCAGTTATAAATGTAATTTAAAAGATTAACTAGCCAGATCCTTTCTACAGCTATTGAAGGTTAAGACAAATAACTTTCTCCCTAGGCAGTAAGAGGAGCTGAATCTGGGCTGAGGGGCAGGGGTTATACAGTCACAGGGATGAGCGCTCAGAGCGTACTGCCAAGTGCAGACAGAAGAAGGTTGCAAGAACTGAAATATTAAGAGTTTGAGTGATAGTTTGAGCTGTGGCGACAGATAATTCATACCTTTGAGATATTAGGTAGACAGAAATCATATTAGGAATGATAAAGGTCCATCTCAACAATGATGCCTGGGTTACCATCCCGAATAAAAGACAGTGACACTGTTGTCTGTGGTAGTTTAGAATAAGGTAGGGGGAGAATTGACACTCTTGCCTATGATGCTAACCAATGCCATTGTGTTGCCTTTCCATATTATTCCAAGAGAAAAAGACAGATTTCTTCTGTGAAGATTTTTCACTGTTCGCAGAGCATCAAAGACACTGACAGCTAGACAGGTAACTAGAACACCCAAGAACAAAATTGTTACAAATACTTGGTATTATTTAACCATGAACTTGCACCTCCTGCATTTGTTACATGAAAGAAGCTTGCGGATCAGTGAATGACATCCTGCAGAGCTGTGGCTGGGTGTGCCATCATTTTCACAAGGTATTCTAAAAATTTTCCAGTATTTTGCCTTAATTATTGTTTTTAATAAAACTAAAAATGTTAAGGACTTTTTAGAACATGTAACCAACAACTCCCAGGGCTAGACTGCAAGATACCGGTTTTATCCTCCTGCCAGAAAACAGCATGAACTGTATGTGTAGTGATTTGTTGCCGTCACCTGCACACCCTCTAGAGGTAGGCAAGGCAGCCCTCAGTTTGAAATTAATCCACAGATCCATACTTGGAACAGCATAACCTGCCAACATCACATATCCACTACAATATACCTCACGTTTAAAGACGAGGCTGAAAGACAGAACTTTATTACTGAGCCATCGCAACATACTGAATACAGAAGATACCCTCTGTGTTCGTAAGACACGGCTCTGCGATACATGCTGGACTGTGATGAAGGCAAACATTGGTTCATTGCAGGATGCTAAATGTAGGTACTGGGAGATGAGTAGACCTCCCTAATATACTTATCCCATTCCCAAAATCAAATACACTTCAGATCTCTTGACTGACTCTTCTCTAAATTACTTCAAAATCTCTACAACTGTTCACATTTTCATCCAGGATCTTTTTCATTTTAGTCTTATTTCACAGAGATTTGTGTCTTTTACATTCAAGACAGAGAAGCATACAATTTTGCCAGGGATTAATAAACCTGCAAAACACAATCAAAATTTCATAAAATCCTATTTCTTAAATATTGAGCACTCTGCTAGTTGATTTTATCTTCCAGGTACAGATCATATCTGAAATGTCACTATCTGCACTGTCTTAATACATCTGAGTTTTCAGTCACTATCCATTATATTATTTATGATTGACTCCTAAAGCTGATGATAAAGGCAAGCCAAAAAGAATGCCATGACCTTTCATTGAGGTGAGGTAATTTACAGATATGGGCAGACAAAAAAATACCAGAGAGCAAAATCATACAATGGATTTTTCCAAGTAAATACTTCTCTTCTGACACTTACTGGTGTGATATTGCACTTCACTTTGTTACAGCTACTTCAGCTCTACACTTTCCCATTAATGAACAGCAGCAATAACAACATTTAATCTAATATTATCTTATTTTTAGATGTCTTTGACATTTTATGGATATCATTAACTCAGCTATGGTTTCAAGGAGAAATTCCCTGGACAGGAATAAGACTGAGTGAATTCCTTCCTGCAGAAAAAGTCCCTGAGGATTGTATTTCTCACCGAGGTAAAGGGTGTTCAGATATACTGGAATTTCAGATGCACATCTTCAGGTTATCCTCCAAGTCTAAGTGTAGCCATGCTGGAGGTCAGAGATTGGGCTGCACTGCGCTGGCCCAGCTTCATCCCTTCCCATCAAATGACCCGCAAGAGCAGCTAAAAAGTGACCAAAGCTCCATCAGAGAGTGGACCCAGGTGGGAATAAAGCAGCTGAGGCTCAGTCTCAGCAAGGAGGGAGAGGAGGGTGCAGGTGGCACAGTGATTGTTACCCCCCCCCACGTTCAACAGACAAGAGCCATCACCAAGATCAGCCACAGTCTAGAGGAGATTGTATCTTTTGCAGCCCGCTGGGCAACTTTATCTTGCAGGTATGGATCGTGCTACTATTCACCATATCAGCAGAAAAAACAGAAAAACACTGAAAGCTATGGCTTTAATTCTAAAGAGAGACCTGGTCATTGCCGGACTTGAATAAAAAGTCAACAGATTATTCTTCACTTTAGCTACCAGAACATGTGCACGCACCCCCAATCCTCAAATACACAAATATTTACCAAAGGAAAAGCGATCAGAAACACTGTCAGGTAGTGAATAAAATTTTCATGTTGTAGTAAAAATATTACTGATTATTTCCCCAGGTCTGCACACAGGGTCAAGACCTCAATGGAAGAAAAACGTAAAGATCAATACCTTGTTTTGTTTATATATAAATCCAATAAACTGATTCACACTGGTACTTCAGCTTTCTCTCTACAGAAAGCAGATAATAAAAGGGGAAAATGTTAATTAAAAACATATTATTAATATAAGACAAGCACATTTCTAACCTTAAGGCAATATTCAGTATCAGTCAAGTACTGTTACAGTCAAGTAGATATTCATAAATTCTCCCTCACCTCAATGATTTTGTTCCCACCTAGATAACGTCTCCTGCCTCTGCAATTCCATGAGTGCTCTCACCATAACTCTCCCTACATAATACCTCCAAACAGTGAAATCTCATGTGGAGTTCCCGCACATATATAATGTAGTAGCTTTGAAGATTTCAGGATAGGCCTTCATCCCTGCATACAAGAATTTCTCAAGTATAACTTCAGAAGGTTTATAAACATGTCTCTAATTCAGATGGGTTTTCGCCGTCATCCCTGACTGAAAGATAGAGCTTTTATCAATGCTCAGTTTGATGATTTCTGCTACTATGTAAGTGCCTAAAACTATTAATAGTACCACTAAAAAGTGTGTCTACAGGCATTTTCAGGATGAAAATCAAAATTCCCTCCAAAAAGCATTTATAATTCAGGATCACCACCTGCCTCATCACTGCCTACAATAATCTCTCAATTCCAATACCCCGGCAAACAGATTATTTGCAAAAGCCAAATGACGAGATTAGTCAGCAGCCAGTGCGACCTTTGAGGAAGGCTAACTTCTTTCCAGACAGTATCTCCAACCACCAAATGAAATCTATTGTTCCTAAGCTTAAGGGGATAGGAATGTGTCTGTTTGAACAAACTGTTCTATTACATAAAAATTTACAACACCCACAGACGTTAGCAAAGCTGTTCCTCTTTTATTCTAAATTCTGCTTCATCTTCAGTCTACAGATGCAGTCAGGACATCTTCTCAAAGAGAGAAACATCCACAGATTAAATGACTAGCAATTCAATAAATCACTTGAGAGCACGCATACTTACTGCAACTAACTACACACTGCACAGGAAGTGTACTGGAACATCCTCAAAAACAACATTCAATTAACATTTCTAGTAAAATCTGGGTGGGGCCAAAGGGATGAGAAGTTCTGCCTCCCAACTGCACTTCAGAAGGGTCTGAGGGACAGGGGAAGTCAAATAGATAGGGAAAAACCCTCCAACTGCCAGCACAGACTCTTCTCTCCTCCCCGTTGCACAGATACCTGTAAGTAGCTCATTCTCTCATGCACACGCTGCTTTACATTTCCTGCCACCTACACGCATCCTTTTGCAGAGAGCAGCAAAGAGCAAGACTGTGCTCCTTCCTGTGGCAATGGTTCACCTGATGCGTGTGAAAAAAACCTTACTGTACAGGAAAGTAGCAACTGCACGGAGACAAGAGCAGAAACAGATTTCTTTCCTCCTCATGATTTTAGAGGCTACTTCTGACCTCAGTCAGCATAACTTTATTGGATGGAAAAGAGTTTTTCAAGCTGATGAGTTCACTGCGTGACTTCCTGGCAACACGACAATGCCCCTTCTCCGGTGCTGGGCCACCTGAAGAGAAGAGGACATCACCTGCTCACCAGCCCTGGCTGCAGTGCAGACATCGCTCCAGCCCTACCACGCCAGCTTCGACTGAGCCATCACCTGTCACCTCTGAAGACGTGGCAGTTTTGCCATTGAAAAGATGCGGTTACTGATACAGACTTGTCTCCTGGGGAGACCGACCTACGTTTCCAAGCTCACTGCCAAGGATGAGTGGCCCTCCACACCCACTACTTAACAGAAGTGCATCCAAAACAATATTTCATCTTAATTTTCCCACAAAAAGGCCCTCTTGAGTACGTCAAGATCCTTACACTTATTTAGAAAGGCCCCAGCAGTAACTTTTAAGTGCATTCCTGCCACGAGAGCCTGGAAGAGGAAGATTTGTGCATTTGCTTCTAATGGGTAATTCTCACTTACCATGATTATAGATGAGCTTAGGCTGTACAAAGCAATTAAATTTAATGCCCTAGGAGAAGTTAGATGCTATTTCTGACTGAATGACCTCAAAAGGGTGTGTGCAGACGCTCTAATCTATGACACTAGTAAACTAGGGAAGCATCTGAATGTGTTCGGTAGCATTTTTTTCCTCTCAAAGCAGAAAGATTTTACTCTCTTGGTTTGGTCATGTTTGACTCCTGGCACCAGTCTGTTGCTACCATATGATATCGGGTATGACTACAATAAAATAATTAAAACTCTACAGAAATCTGGAAAGGTGCAATATGTTTGCTTTGTTGAACTAGGGAGTCTCAAAGCAAGAAGGAAGCCAAGACAAACAGGAATATATTGCTTAAATAAAGAAGTGGGCAGGTACAGAACTTCCCTTCTTCATTACTTCTAATTCGTTTCAGAACATGATTCATTTGTTAAACTTCATTCTTACAAGTGGGGAGAAAAAAGTGAATTACTCGCTGAATGCACAATAGAATAATGAAAGGAAGCTGCAGGTAGTCCATGTCTTTGAAAATCATTCACTCTTCAAGAAAATGCTTACATATGTATTTACGTCCATCCCTGTTAAGGAAAATACACACATTTATGTTTGAAGATTTTCTGGGGTGAAGGCCAAACAGAGAAACTCAGATACGTCTAGCTGGAGGACCGTGTCCACTGGACCAGACTGTATATATTAAGAAGTAATCACCCAGTCTTTCAAGTAGAAGACACTGCCTGACACTCCACTTCAGTGCCCAAAGTGACGAATGTCTTGCGGAGCTTCCCGTAACACAATTACACTGCAACTCAGACAGCTATCACAAGATAAATCTAATGCTCAACAGAAAACTGAAAATATTTCTCGATTAAGTGCAGCTGACCTGTAAGACAGCCTTTGAACTTTTAATTAATATCTTCAAAGGAAGTTTACTTTGCACATGAGCACAGCAAGTGCTTAAAATTATTTTGCAATTGATAAACTGTACAGCTGATGAATTTTCTACCTTAACTGGCCTGTGGTGGCAATCCCTTGGGTAATCTACATCTGCTCTCTTGCAATAAATCTGTAAACCAAACTTTAAAAAAAAATCTCTCAGAGAAAACAAGAGAGGAGAAAATAAAATACAAGTTTCCCCAAACTCAGTATAGTTTATATAATACATATTTAGAAGCGAATCTCAATACACCAGCATTAATTTAAAAAAGCCAAGAAAGCATGCTCTGTTGTGTTAATGGCTTGCAAAGGGAAAAAGCAACATTTATTGTAAGAATAAACATCTGCCTCGTTAGGAATAATGTAGCAAATGATGTCTATTATGTATACATGTTAAAGATTTTTCATTAGATAGTATTATGTATGCTTTTGACTCCATCTTTTTTACCTGTGTGCAGAGACTCACTTTTGCTTCAATTAAAATCAGTGATTTTTAAAAATTTTAAATTTCATTAATTTTCTCTTTATGGTAATGGAAATACAAACCATATAAAAATGTTAAACACTTGGCAATTAAGTTTTACCTTTGAATTATTAAGAAACAACTACCTCACAGCAGTGAGTTTTATTTGCAATGTCAGGAGTCCACATTATCTAGGAATAAAAGGTTTTCCTTCTATTTATTTTCTCCATGAAAAGATTAATAAAGTTACAAACCACGTGCTTTTCCTTCCCACTGAAACTATTATGAAAAATTTCACTGCATTTTTATGAGTATTGGTAAATATATTAATGATGTTTATTCTCATGAATAGGGAAATCACTATTAATGACTGAATGATCATTGGTATTCCATTTGGTTGATGCTAGAAATTATTTGCAATTATTGTAAAAATATTAGTTCAACTGTACTCTCATCCAATTCAGGAAACTTAATTAAGCTACAAACAACAAGAGTAAAACAGGGTGAATAGCTATGAAAATAGAGTCAGATTTGGAGCATGGAAAGAGCATCAAGTCTGTGTAGCTATCATGACTTTTATTTTTGCTTTAAAAAGTCAAATACCACAGAAACTTAAAAAGTATTGGAAAAGAAAAGGTGTCTGGCTCATTAAGCTATTGTCTAGAGCCTACTCTGAAAATCTGTCACACAAATACTGTCTCACAGGCAATTAAAATCTTTCTAAAATCTTTCTTGCATCCTCTAAAACAACTACTCCTTTGAGACAGCACATATTTAATGCTACATTATGTATTCATAGATCATCCGACCCCTGGACAAAATCTATAATTTCAGGCAATTCCTTTCACCATATGAGACCACAGGAAGGTCACCAAGAATCTCCACATCATACAAGACACTCAATAAGGAAGACAAGAAATGTCACACCCAAGACTGGCACACCCAAGAAAAACAGATCTAAGATAGGACTCTCACCCTCAAATATAATGGTAATTGCATGATTTTTGCATGAGGGGAAAAAATTACAGCAAAAAGATAATTATAAAGCAAGCTCTTAACTCACTTCTTGCTTTAAGAGGGAGAAAAGGTGGAGAAGACTCTGCTCACAAAGGTTGTACATTTATTTAAAAATTTGAAACCCAAACACTAACCTAAGATACTATCCACCTTCCTATACACAACTCCCAATCCCATTTGAGGAATAAACCTTACGACAAATAGAAGAAAGTCCACGTGCATGACCTTTCCCTAATCCAGGTGTTGGTGACTCTTTCTCAAAGAAAGCCTTTTGTTCTCTTCTTTCTAGAAGGTTGAGGATCAGTTTTGATTTTTATGGCAAATTAGTTGTTTCCCCTGGATCACTACTCTTCAGTCAGAAAGTAAGGCCAGTACAAATGAGAAAACTTAGTAGACCAAGCCCCCCAAAATAAAATGTGAAACAGTATTTTACTAAGGTAAGTATACATCCCATGATAAACATTCCTGATACTTATCTACGGAAAATCCTGAGGTGGGCAATAGCTCTCCAACAAAAACCAAGTGAAAACGAGAAGCTAGATGTTATTTATTGCCTATGACAGTGTTCCAGGAGAGGACTGCTGTCCATGAACAACACCAGGAAAGAGGAGGAGTGAAGTATTATTGACCATTTTATCTTCTCTGCCAATCACAGAGAAAGTGCAAGTAGTTTTAAAGATTGTCGTATCTCTACCTCTCTGGTCAGTGTATAGTGACTGAGACAGCACAAGAAAATACAGGACATGAACATAAATACCTATGAAGTCCAATTAAGAGAAAAGCAGAGATCTGCATCTGGTGCAGAATAATCCCATGCATCCATACAGGCTGGGAACCCACTGTTTGGACGGCAGCCCCACCGAAAAGGGCCTTGGCGTTCCTTTGGACACAGCAGGTTGAGTACAAGCCAACAGCATGCCCTCATCAGAAATAAGGCAAGCAGCATACAACTACATTAGAGGAGTGGGGCCAGCAGGCTGAAGAAAGTTATTTTTCTCCCCTACTCGATGTGGCCTCACACTATGGCACCCAGTTGTGCCCCACCCCGAGCTGCACAGGGATGTGCAGAAGCTGGAAGAGATGCAGGAGAGCAACCAAGATAGTCAGGGGCCTCGAGCTCGTGTCTTAGAGAAGCTGAGGGAGCTGAGCTTGTTCAGTCTGGGACAAGGGTGATCTAACAGGTGACCTAGTAGCAGCCTACAGCTACTTGATGGGAAATTGCAAGGATAAAGAAGCCAAATTCTTCTTGCTAGTGCCAGATGATACATAAAGGGGCAATGACCATTAACTGCCACTTGGGAGGTTCAGGTTGGCTCTCCCATCCTTCCCTCCCCATGCCAAAATCCCTCTTTTTTCAACAGGTGGGTGTTGCAGACCTGCAGGTTACCCAGCAAGGCGGTGGGACCTCCATCCAGTTAAGACCTGTCTAGACAAAGGCCCGCTGACATGACTGGGAGGAGTGTGTCCTCCAGTTGGACTGGGTGCCTTCCAAAGGTCCCTTCCAAACAATGTTTAAGTGAGAAATATGCACACATATAGAATCACAGACAGCCTCAGATGCGGCAAACCGCTGCAGATTTATACTGAAGTGCGTCTAAATAGCCACCATCATTCACTGTCACTCCCTGAAAAAAAATACCTACTAAAGTTTAGGTGTTACAGTTAAAGACTTTTAAATTTTTACCTCCTTAGTCCCTAATAAGATTTGCTTTGCCACATCATTTATGTTGTCAACCCTATTATTTGTTATTTGTAAATATCATGCTGTTATTCGGTTTTTAAAGCATATAAAAATATATTGTTATCCTAACAACATCAGATTCTGACTCTGAAATGGTGCTTGAAAAAATGAAAGCCATAGATCTACCCACAGAGCACCTGGAACCAGTTCATTAGATGCCTTGAGATGGATAAAATAAAGAGATAAAATCATTTCTCCTACTTTCTGATAGTAGGAGAAAAAGCAAGTATTTAGGCTGTGGCACATTTTTGTTTTCCTAATCAGAATGTGGAACCTCCCTAATTATACAAATGGCACAGTATGATACAGTGCTGTTAGCTCACATGCAAAGACGCTGCTGTTTGACAGCCATCTCACCATTAGTAAGCTATGTCCTTTCTGGCAGACCTGGAAAACTAAAATAGCTAATTAAATCTTTGGTGGCATCATTAGGTTCTTTTCAGAAATAATTTTTCAGCCTTTTTCCATCAATAACACAAAGGACAAGAAGAACATCATACGGGCTCTTACATTCATCTAGCACCATATCTTGTCTCCAGCAGTGGCCAACAGAGGATGCCCGTGGAAACCTATCAGTCCAGGTAATGCAAAGTGATACTGCCCTTGTGCACACATCCAGCCCTGCGATTTGTGATTCAGAAGCTTCCAGAGCAAAAGGTGGTGGCTTTGTAAAGAGAAGGACATCCCCACAACAAACGTTAA
Source organism: Fregata magnificens (assembly GCA_013389945.1). Lineage (NCBI taxonomy): Eukaryota > Metazoa > Chordata > Aves > Suliformes > Fregatidae > Fregata > Fregata magnificens. Next base: position 329,779 of record WAAD01015187.1, read on the forward strand.
AGACTTCTGCGTGGAATATATTACAAAGAAGTCAGTAAGAAACAGAAACTTTATTATTCCTGAAATAAATCCAACATGTTAAATTAGGAAACTTATGCAACTAATTATATCCTACCAGTAGAAACAGTATCAAAGAGTAGTATTTTTTACTGAACTTCTCAAGCCATATCTTTTTCAGCATGTCAATTAAGAATGAAAATAATACAAAATCCTTATGACAACTGAAGATGAAACCCAGAGTTACATTTGCAACAAATTTGGAATTCCCCTTTGATCATTCTAAGGCAATGTCTATACATTTTTATCAAACCAAACAACCCAAAATAATCTAAATAAACAACAACAGCAACAACAGAAAGAAATCCTGTGACATCCCAAGAAGTTGCTTTTGAAAAGTTACAATATCACAGCATTTTAATGTAGATGTGCACGCATTAAATATGCACATGCTCCATGTGTAGGTGATGTGGTGTGGCATAAATATTTTAGCAGTAGGAGTTTACGTTACTGACTCATTACTCACAAATGGTATGAATGTTCTTTTCTGATTTTATAAGTGTTCATATTTTTGGTGCTCCTGAATGATTAAGAACAGAAGACTATGGTATCTGAAAAGCAGTTTTTCAAAAACTTCCTGTAAAGATCTCAGATTTTCAACTAGGGCTTCCATGTGAAAAACTACTGAGGTACACAAGAAGCAGCGAAGAAACATGTCATTTATGGCTCTACTCCCCAGCACAACTATACTGAAGTCAAAGGCCTTTGCTCAAGAGTAAATCCTTCCTCTAGTAGCAGAAGTTGGCAGAACAGCTGTCTTTTCCAGCATTTTGCAAGTTTGTATTTACAAATAAACTAACCAATTGACTTCTGAATGTGGGTCACAACACTCGTTCCTCAGGTGGCTGGCCTATTTTTCTGTCTTATTTGAAAGGGCAAAAAGAAAAAAATAAGAACAAACCGTGCATAATTCTCAGCCCTGAAGAGTTTTTCCCTATGGAAATGAGAAATGAAAATATCACTGCAGGGATGGTTGCTTATTTATAACCAGTGCTTAATTCCCCAGTTCTTATTTCAAAAACAAACAGGCAAACCTAAACAAACTTCTAGATCCAAGACTTTAAAGTGAAACTCTGAAACCACCCTTGCGTTATTTCAACCTGCATATGAGAATGTGCTTCATTTCAGGAGACCAACGATCTACACAGAAGGTCTCGCACCAGATAGCCCATTTGTGTAACAGAAATAGTAGAGAGCTATAAGGGGCTCTACTGCAGTCAAGAATAGCTTAGCAGAGGTAGGAGCAGACATCTCATCCACGTACTTAGTAATCTCTCTGCAACTCTGAGCTACTTGTCTGCTTCAAGACTTTTTTTTCAAATAGTTGGGTTTTATTTTTACATGTTTTTTAATTCTGTAAGAAAGTATGTTTTCCAAGATGCAAGTGTACTTGATCAGGTGGCTGGAAAAAAATGAGCCTGAAACACCAAAAATATTATCTGAATATCTGGCAGTCATTAAATCGGAATTATATAAATACATTAAAATAATTTATAGACTGGCAACGAGGATGGCTGTCAAATTGAAATCCAATGGAACTTCAAATGCACCTTAAACACTGTAGCAGTGACAGATCCTTAAGGGTAATATTATTACTAGGTGCAGTAATGTTTCAAGCTCTTTCACACAGATCTGCTCAGATAAAAGATATAATGTTGGCATTTACAGCTGCCAAAACTGCCATTTGCAATTAAAAATTAAAACTGGCACTCTTTCTATGCAGGCAATTATCTAAACGCAGCTGGCAATCTTCCTTGTTTACAGTGCTGCTGTGTCATGACTTCACTCTGTTTGGAAATTTACTTTTTTTTTTTTTTTTGAGGTTTAAACTTGTCAACTTTATTTCCAACTTGAACTTTCCTTGTTTTAATGATTTTCATCATGATCTCAAAGAGAAAGGTCCAAAACTACAATTTACAGATTTTGTATGGCAACTTCAGGCACTGCAGCATGACAATTCCTGGTAAATACTTTGGTGATTCTCATAACATTAATTAACATCCATCTGCACCGCAGGATAACACCTGTAAAAACCCAAACAGCAAAATGTACCAAAGAAATGCCCTCCAAGAAGAAAGTTCAGTCTGTAAGAGTTGATTTTCACAGTAAAACAGAGAGAATGGGCAGACCTTCTAAGTGGACCAAAATCCTTTTACTGAATAAAATGTGACTGTAAGTACATTTCTGCTGCTTGTTATCTACAGCAATTTTGATCTACTAAATAAATCTATCCCCAAAGTGTCTTGTTAATCAGACTGCCATGATTTTGGCAAAGTATCTTTTCACTTATAAAAAACTTTTGTTGAAGTAGGATTTGGGAATTCCCCTGCTGCTGGAAGAGGAGTATTCTTTATGCTATCAAACAGTTTCTCGGGAACAGTTGCTTTTCTACCGAAGCTACTGTAATCGCCAGCTTGATTCCAGCAACTATCATGGAAATATAGGTACCTACAGCACATCATTTAAATCTTCTGGTTTATTTACAGTCTATTTTCTGTAGTCAAACATAGAAATACCTTGTATTATATCCCCGATACAGTAATGCCTGTCATCCTTCCTCTGTAATTTATCACAATGTTTTCATCTAGGACTACGATCCAGTGCAATGACTCCTTGCCAGGCTGTATTGCACGTCTTGCTCAGCCATCCGAAAGGCTTTGAGGTCAGGCCTTTCCCCGAATATTACCAAAACCCGTAAAAATAGGGGATTGCTAACGAGCTAAGGACCACCACTGACCCTGGGGATACTTTAAGCAGTTACAGCCTCAGGTCCCCCTCACGCAGCTCTCCCAGGGCAGCCTCTGCAAGTAAAGCAGCACAAGTTTCGCAGCGCGGTGACAGTACTGCTCTCCGCAGAGCGATGCGACGAGACGTGTATTTTAGTCACCGGCTCTTTCAGAATGAGGGCGACAGGAGGAGTCACTTGCTAAAAGAAAAAGCGCAGAAACGCCAGGCACGGGAGGAGCGGAGCGCGGCTGCCAGCGCGGAGGCTGCTCACTGCGCCCTTCCCGGGGGTGGCCCCGGCGCTGCGAGCGGCAGGTGGGCGCACCTGGG
>WAAD01015188.1:867-15295 GCA_013389945.1 Fregata magnificens
AGACTTTTACTTCCTTGATCTTTTGGGTCGGAGGGTTTCTTGAGTGGGTGGTCCTTGAGTCGGTGGTCGCGATCTCCCCCTGCCGGAATTACCTCTCCTCTAAGTTCACTTAAACTTGGCATCGCTAAATGGCCCTTCACGGACCGTTAACACAATCAGGCAATTATTCACTCCAAAGTCTTTGTTCTAAGACAGAAAGATTACATTTCACTATGCCATATTATTGTTTAGATGCAATGACCAAGTTGTTCCTTGTTCACCTGTTCTTCATTAAAGAACAAAACATACTACTTCTGATCTCAATACTACAATCACATTTTACATATTGATTAAATCCTTGATATTTAAATCAAGATGGGAAGGGTTGGGTGGACTCCTGAGCAGCATTGCTGGTGCATAGCATGTTCCTATAATTAAATTTTCACAACTTATCATAAGCCTACATTATATCATATTTCATTATTGTTTAGTTCCCCATCACCTTGGTTACAGGGATGCACGTTAGGTGGAATGATCCCCCGTGCATCCAGCGCTGTAATAAAGAATGCCTGCTTTCTAAAACTCCAAAACGAGTCTTAGAGGTTTTTCTCTGACCGGCTTTGCAGTTATCAACCCAGCAGGACAGGGGGAGAAAATCAGAAGAAGAAGAGCAAGAAAGCTTGTGGGTCAAGATAAAGTCAGGGAGATCACTTACCAGTTACTTTCACAGGCAAAACAGACTTGACTTGGGGAAATTAATTTATTGGCAACTTATGTAAATATTTAATTACTGATTTGGATAGGGGGGAAACAAAACCAAACAATAATCAAATATTTACACACTTAGGGAAAATGCCTTTCCTTCCCTTTTCCCAGACTCAACTTCATTCCAAGCACCTCTCCACCCTCCACCCCCCCCTTATTATTGCCGCAAGTTACACAAGGGGGCAGGGTTGCAGTCAGGACATAGCTGTTTCTCTCTGCTGCTCCTTTCTTCTCACTCTTTTCCTACACTCTGTCATGAGTCCTCCACAGTCTGCAGTCCCTTCAGGGGTGAATCTGCTCCAGTGTGGGCTCATCCATAGGCCAAAGTTCCTTTCAGGGAAATATCTGTTCTGGGGTGGGCTTATCCATGGGCCACAGTCCGTCTGGGGAGTACCTGATTGAGCATGGATCCTCTGCAGGCCAGAGTCCTTTTTTGTTGGGGTTTTTTTTTGGGGGGGGAGGCTGCTCTGCCATGGAGCACCTCCTGCTCTTCTGACCTTGGTGTTCCCTCTGTTGTTTCTCACTCCTTTTTGTTCCCTCCTCTTCTGTCTGGCATTTTTGCCCTTTCTTAAATGCTTTCACAGAGGTGCTACAACCTTCGCTGCTTGGCTCAGCTTTGGCCTGTGGTGGGGCCATTGCCAAACCATCTGTGTCTGGCACAGGGCAGCCCCTGACCTCTTCCCAGAGGCCACCCCTGCAGCCTTCCCCCACTACCAAAACCTTGCCACATACAGCCAATACAATTTCTCACAGCTGGTCCTATCTGGACTGGCACAAGGGCTACCGCATGAACTGTCTCCTGTTTGATCTGTTCAAAGGCTTGTCGCTGCTCAGGGCCCCAGTTGAAATAGTTCTTCCGGGTCACTTGACAGAGAGGACTCACTAGCTGACTGTAACCTAGAACATGCATTCTCCAGAAACCCACAACACCTAAGAAAGCTAGTGTTTCTTTTTTTGTTAGCTGGTGGGGACATGGCTGTTATCTTATCGATCGCATCCATTGGGATGTGGCAATGCCCATCTTGCCATTTTATTCCCAAGAACTGGATCTCCTGTGCAGGTCCTTTGACCTTGCTTTGTTTTATGGCAAAACCAGCTTTCAGAAGGGTCTGGATTATTCTTTTTGGATCAGTTTGCATTGATTTCACCTGCCCTCACTGAAAACATGACACAAGCCTTTTTTACCGTTGTTTAGCATTTGCTGTCACTTTTGGACATCATGGAAATACCAATATATTATCACCTCTGTTTAATGTCATGACACATGTATTATATGTTTCATGAAAGAAATACAGTATCACAATGATGGTATTCCCTTTATAGTTACAAAACGCAGCCAATTACTCTCATCCTTTTAAAAAAAGGCCAAATAGGTTTTGTGCTTCTAATCACTATAATCTCACAATTATAATATGTATTTTAATGTAGGTATAGTATAATTAAATATTGAAATAATAAGCTTTTATTAACATAGAATGGAATTGGAAATTGCAAAGGCCTATACTATATGTAGTGATCTTGACCGGAAGACCATTGTGCATCAAGGAGTTAGCGATCCGCATAACAGTTAGCCTGGGTAGGCCCAGGCCTGTGCTGTGCTGTGCTGTGCTGCGCTGCGCTGTGCTGCACTGCACTATGCTGCACGTACAGCTTGGCCTTCAGGCCTGTGTTGGGCTGCACAAATCCCTTGGCCGCAGGATAAATTCAGCCAGCTCATTGTAACAGAGGAGCCCGCAGGCAGCTCCCACTTGGTACCTGCGATTATGCTCCCTGCGTGGCCTTGCCTTTATCTAACAGTGCAGCAAGAAGTTCTCATGTGAACATCCTTTCTGTTTGACAGTAGAAATAATAAGTAGTGTTGTCTCTTCTATGCACAGGGTCTGCCCAGCATGCTGTGCATGGATCGGAGGCCCATTCAATGCTACGCTTCCTGGAAAGCAAGGCCTCATCACGTGTAACAGTCACTTGGGAAGATAAATGCCATATAACAACAAATGTCCCCCCTTCCTCCTCCTTTCCCTGAGCTTTTATTGCTGAGCATGATGTCATATGGTATGGAATATCCCTTTGGTCAGTTGGGGTCAGCTGTCTCTGCTATGGGGGGGAAGGGTTGGAGAGAAAGCCTTGACGCTGTGCAAGCACTGTTCAGCAATAGCCAAAACACTGGTGTGTTATCAACACTGTTTTAGACACAAATCCAAAGCACAGCACCATACGGGCTGCTATGAAGAAAGTTAACTCCATCCCAGCCAGACCCAGTACAATGGGATGCCCCAGCTTTGAGTCCATCTGTATGTGCCATTAACACCCAGGTACCCTGATTTTTCGTGGGCTTATTTAGCAAGGGCTTCCTCATCAGGAGATAAAGCATCAGGGGAGGGGGTATCAGAAAGTAAAGTAGCGCTATCAATTTGAACCAATTGATCAACTGTGGCATTGTGCTCCCTCTCTTCCCTGACACCTCTGATGACATGAGCATCAACATGCTGAACCCACATGTTTAAATTCATGCATCCCATTGTCCAGTTGTCTGCTTGCCACTTACTAACCCATGCAGTTAATCCCTTATGTACCACCCATGAGTCGGTATATATGTATAGCTCAGGAGTGGGGGACTCTTCTAATATCATGAGCACAGCCATTAGTTCCACATACTGATTGCTACTCCCTTGCCTTGCCAAGTCAAAAAGATTTGCTTGGCAGGATTAAAGGCAGCTGCCTTCTACCACCTCTCCCCCTTAACATATGTTGCTGATCCATCCATGAACCAGGCACATTGTTGCTGCTCAGGAGTGAGGAGTTGGTACGTTGGGGCTTCCTTAGCCCAGGAAGGGGGTAGTGGCTCCAGACTAGATCGAATCACATTCATCAGTGCTGTTGGGCTATTTTTCCCCGCAAGGCACTGTTTTTGTGGGGCCTGCCTTTGCCCACATGGAAATATACCATTTCCATTTTACAATGCTAGATTGTTGTGCTTTTCCAATTCTATAGTTGGTATCATTAGACAAAACCCACTGCAATATAGGCAAGCCCACAATCAGAGTAGCAGTCTCTCCCCCAGTGACTTGTTCAATTTCTACTAAAGCCCAATATGCAGCCAGAAGCTGTTTTTCAAAAGGCGTGTAGTTCTGTGCAGAGTGGGGGAGCTGATATGACCAGAAGCCAAACGGAATCCACCTCCCTTCCCTTTTTTGCCACAAGCTCGAATGAGCTATATCATCTCCTGAAACTAGGACCTTCAGTGAGGTTATTGTTGCCTAGTCGCTATTCTTTTTTACTAGTCATAGCATATTCAGTATATGTGTAGCACTTCTATTGCTCTTCTGTGTAGTATATTAGTAGGCCACAGATCAATAGGCTGTTTTTGAGGTAGGTCAGACTAGTGAATTCGGTTTGTTTCATTTTCTGATTGAGGCTTCTTTAAGGTCTCACTTTTTCCTTCAGTGATTTTTGTGCGATACAATGTGAGGTTTCTACAAAGGTGAATTAGAAGATCTAGGAATACAGTCTCAAATAGTTTTGCTTGAAAACCCCTAGGAAAGACTTAAGCAATTCAGCTAATTTTCCTGTGTCTTTCAGTTGCCGCTTGCATATGAGGGGTAACTGGACAATTGTGCACTGTGAGGAGCAGCTATACACACAGCGATAGAAAGGACTTTTAGTGGTGAAGTGAAACAGATTTTTGGGTGTGATTTTTTTCTGCCCCAAGGTCATACTGTGTTTCTCTGAGCAAAGTATGCTGATTTTATGTTTGAAATACAAAGGTAATTGCATTCATTAGAGATTGAGAATAAACTGATGCTGGGACGTTGTGATGCCAATATAAGCTTGCTGGCCTTCTGACAGACTCTTTTTCCTGTTCCTTCAATTTAGTAGTCTTCTGCAGGTGTGAGCTTGCTGTTCCTGCAAGCTGACTGCTTGGCTTCAGTTCAATCAGCATGGGTAAGACTGAGAGAGCATAATTATATTGGACACTTGTAATATACTCCTATATGTGCTGGCCAGTCTTCCTTACTGTCCTGGTTTCGGCTGGGATAGAGTTAATTTTCTTCCTAGTAGCTGGTATAGTGCTGTGTTTTGGATTTAAGATGAGAATAATGTTGATAACACACTGACGTTTTAGTTGTTGCTAAGTCGTGCTTACACTAGTCAAGGACTTTTCAGCCTCCCATGCTCTGCCAGGTGCACAAGAAGCTGGGAGGGGGCACAGCCAGGACAGCTGATCCAAACTGGCCAAAGGGCTATTACATACCACATGACGTCATGATCAGTATATAAGCTGGGGGGAGTTGGCCAGGGGGCACTGATTGCTGCTTGGGGACTGGCTGGGCATTGGTTGGCAGGTGGTGAGTCACTTGTTTTTCCTGGGTTTTGATCCTCTCTCTCTCTTGTTGTTTTCCTTTCATTACAATTTTTTAAAAATTATTATATTTTTATTTTATTTCAATTATTAAACTGTTCTTATCTCAACCCATGAGTTTTCTTACTTTTGCTCTTCTGATTCTCTCCCCCATCCCACTGGGGGTGGGGGGGAGAGTGAGCAAGTGGCTTTTTTTTTAGATAGACCTTTAATATCATCTATTTTCTTCCAGTTTTCTAAAACCTCGGCTANCGTTGTGATGCCAATATAAGCTTGCTGGCCTTCTGACAGACTCTTTTTCCTGTTCCTTCAATTTAGTAGTCTTCTGCAGGTGTGAGCTTGCTGTTCCTGCAAGCTGACTGCTTGGCTTCAGTTCAATCAGCATGGGTAAGACTGAGAGAGCATAATTATATTGGACACTTGTAATATACTCCTATATGTGCTGGCCAGTCTTCCTTACTGTCCTGGTTTCGGCTGGGATAGAGTTAATTTTCTTCCTAGTAGCTGGTATAGTGCTGTGTTTTGGATTTAAGATGAGAATAATGTTGATAACACACTGACGTTTTAGTTGTTGCTAAGTCGTGCTTACACTAGTCAAGGACTTTTCAGCCTCCCATGCTCTGCCAGGTGCACAAGAAGCTGGGAGGGGGCACAGCCAGGACAGCTGATCCAAACTGGCCAAAGGGCTATTACATACCACATGACGTCATGATCAGTATATAAGCTGGGGGGAGTTGGCCAGGGGGCACTGATTGCTGCTTGGGGACTGGCTGGGCATTGGTTGGCAGGTGGTGAGTCACTTGTTTTTCCTGGGTTTTGATCCTCTCTCTCTCTTGTTGTTTTCCTTTCATTACAATTTTTTAAAAATTATTATATTTTTATTTTATTTCAATTATTAAACTGTTCTTATCTCAACCCATGAGTTTTCTTACTTTTGCTCTTCTGATTCTCTCCCCCATCCCACTGGGGGTGGGGGGGAGAGTGAGCAAGTGGCTTTTTTTTTAGATAGACCTTTAATATCATCTATTTTCTTCCAGTTTTCTAAAACCTCGGCTAAGGGTGCCCCCTTCTCTACGCCAGATTTATTTCCATTATTGCATGCTTCCAGAAACCAGACTACCAGAATTTAGAATTTAGGAGCAGGAGTTTAAAGACTCACCAGCTGGAGCCTCTCGTTCCCAAGGTCCCAGGTGAACTCACCCAAGGTTGACAGCATTGGACGTTGGTGACGAGGGTCCGTCGGCATCTCCTAGGGTCCCACCTGGGTTGCCAAGTCTGTTGAGGAAATTATGCCACCTGCCAGGAATTATGCCACCATCAACAGGGCTTGGCCCTAGGTTCCTGCTTGAAGAAGATGTTGCCAATCTGCTGAGTAAATAAGTGGTTTATTTATCCAACATGCAGAGCAGCTCGAGCTGGGTGCCTCTGAAGAGGGACCCTGAACAAAAAAAATCCCCAGGCAATTATACCCTTAAAATCTAAGTTCCCCACCCCTCATGCAACAGTTCTGACCAGTAGTAATATCAGGGTCTGGGGTCTTCCCGTTCTTCATTGGGTCCCTTCACTGTCTCTAGGCAGGCCGTTTCTTCTTTTATCTCTAAAGTTGCTGCATCAGCTGACGATTGTAGTGGCCTTCCTTGGTTCCTTATCTTCCAGCTCAAACCGGCTCTGGGGCCTTCTTTTACTTAACTAGGTAAAAGTTCAGCATATCTGGGTGAAAGTTCACAGCTTGTGGCCTAAGGCTTCAGCAAATTTAGCTACTAATGCTAAGAAAGTTATGCTAAGCAAGTTCTATATAAGTAGTATACCAAATTGTACAACACGCCACCCAGTGCTGCTGATGGGGCTGTGGTGCCTCGGCAACCATTGGGCGAGCACAGCTGGGGGTGTACCAAGAGATGGGGCTTCCTTGGGCAGCACTTCATTGTTTGCTGGTCTGCGGCTTTCGTTTCGCTGTGGCTTTTTGGGGGGAGTAGGAGGTACTGGGGGGGGGGGGGGTTGGGCTGCTTTTTACCTCTTTCTGCTGTGAGACAATGGGGCAGGCAATCCTGTCATTGATGTCCTCGGTAGTAAACTTAGCTTATAGTTTTCGTGAATTAGAGGGGCATTTTTGTTACGATGAGCAGCTGAGAGTGAGACGGGGAGATTACTTGAGTCCACTGAGCTGTAAGAATGGATTATGGTTGCTCCTTTCTGGAAAAACTGGTGCACCTACCAAAAACAGCAAAGAATCTACACTGGAAACTTAATTTACTTACCCACAAATAAAGGATCTTGCTCTTCTAGTGTTGTGGTTTAACCCCAGCCAGCAACTAAGCACCACACAGCCGCTCGCTCACTCCCCCCCTGGTGGGATGGGGGAGAGAATCAGAAGGGTAAAAGTGAGAAAACTCATGGGTTGAGATAAGAACAGTTTAATAACTGAAATAATAATAAATAATTGCAATGAAAAGGAAAATAACAAAGAGAGAAATAAAACCCAAGAAAGACAAGTGATGCAAATGAAAACAATTGCTCACCACCAACCGACCAATGCCCAGCCAGTCCCCAAGCAGTGCACCCCCCCCCATGTCAACCTCCCCCCCTAGTTTTATTGCTGAGCATGACATCATATGGTATGGAATATCCCATTGGTCAGTTGGGGGTCAGCTATCCCGGCTGTGTCCCCTCCCAACTTTTTGTGCACCCCTAGCCTACTCGCTGGTGGGGTGGTATAAGGAGCAGAAAAGGCCTTGACACTGTGTAAGCACTGCTCAGTAGTAACTAAAACATCCCTGTATTATTAACACTGTTTCCAGCACAAATCCAAAACATAGCCCCATACTAGCTACTATGAAGAAAATTAACTCTATCCCAGCCAAAACCAGCACATCTAGCTGCTTGGGAGCTGTGAATCCAGAGAGAGGTGTTTGAGGCATGTGGGTGTGCTCTGGTTATTTTCAGGTAAGTGTTGTGGTGTGGGGTTTTTGTGTGTGTGTGTGAGATTGAGCTTGTTATTCTGAGACCTTGATGTCATGAGAAACAAACAGTGTTTTTAAAGGTTTTTTTGAAGATTAAAATTCTTATATTTGTTGCCTGGTAATATAGGATTTATGTGCATGCACTTCTAGGTCCTATAGCATACTGTAGATTACAGATAACCCCTCAATTCCCCTGCATTTTATTGCAGTCATAGTCTTTTTATTACTTCGTATGTAGCAGAGTTAAAACAGGACTGAATTTTTTTTTTTTCTTCTGTAAATTGTCATGACCTAAAGGGTTACCCGGCCTGCAGGTGTATAAAGTCCACAATGGTGGGTCTGCAGGATTCCTTAATACACAAGGACATGGAGGGGTTTTTTTCTAAACTTCTTTATTATGCATTACTACAAATTACTATTAGTAAAGCGAGTACATATATATATTATTTTTTCAATAGTAGCAGCAATCAAATATTTTAATACTACAAAATTACCACTAGCAAAGCAGCAAATATACTTATGATTAATTACTTATATGCATGTCTCTCTATATATATATTTTATTCAAAGTGTTACTGGTACCATGCTTATCAAACTAATTCCAGGTGTGTGGTCAATCAAAACTGATCCCAGAAGTGGGGCCAATTGACAATGGACAAAGTCTCACCTCAAAGGTGATCCACATCATGGAGTTGGGAGTCAGTCAGGCATCCCCAGTGAGGGTCTGGTCTGTCTAGGAGATCTCATAGAAAGGGTTCATGCACACAGAGTTCTCAGAGGCTCCATTTTGGGTAGAAAACAAGTCATTTTTATATTGCAGAGATATAAGGGGGTGTAGGACACCACCACCTGGAGCAGCCAATAGATGTTGCTAATTTCTATTTTTTACCTGGAACAGCCAATAGATGATGATGTTTTCTGTTCTCTCAGACCAATTATTTTTTCCAGACTGTTTTTCTGTTCTTTCAGCTAGAACAGCCAATAGCAGTTGCTGATTCCTACTTTCTCAGGATGTTTTCCCCCTTTTCCAGACTATTTTTCACCTTTCCATGCAATAAGTTGCTGTTTCAGTTCCTTGTTTTCGCACTTATCGATGGTCTCTCGGGATGTCTCTGGTTTCTAGGTACCCAGCTGCACTTCAAAGATGCCAGCTGCACTTCTCAAGGATGCTTCTGGTTCACAGGCCTAGTTTCCAGGCTAACAGTTTCCTAGCAGTTCCCAGGCTAGCAGACATCTTCTGTCAGTGTTTAAGCAGGCATTTTCTGTCAGTTCTTCTATTCAGTATTTTTCCCATTATAACCAGGTCAACTTTATGGCTGCTTCCATCATAAATGCCTGAAAGTCCACTTTGTGAAACAAGTGACAATCAAAGTCTTATTTTGGGTGACTGTACTTCACACTTCTTCAGGCTTGGTCTTATGGAGTCCTGATGGACCCAGGAGGCCTTAAAGGGGAAATGGGTCTTTGGATGTTGAAATGAAAGCTTCAGAAATAGTCCTAAGAGGTAAACGGAAAAGTATCTTGCTGCATTGATGCAAACTCTTCCACTGTTGCATCTATTATTTACTGGCTGTTTTAGCATCCCTCTTGATACATTTCAGCATTTGGCATTTTGGCCATCACCCTACACATGTAAATTTCTGTGCTCTTGCAGCACACGATTGCTGTTGAAATTAACAGCATTAGCCATTCTTAATACATTCTTTCTTTTTTTTCCCTGTAGTAGTAGGTATAGGATTTCTTGGTGCAACAGGTGCTGGTAATTTCACAGTAACTGAACTACACATTTTAATACCCTAGGCAAAGGAGACCCTTCACAGACGTGCCTCTTGCATCAGCATTATTGCTTCATTAAGGCATTGCAAGTGCTACCAACTCCATTGCTTAGATTAATATTCTTACATTACTCAAAAAGCAATTATTTGATCTTGTGGATCAGAGAATCTTCAGTAACAGATATGCACTAATTAACGGGCATCTTTGTAGAGGATGATCTTACAAGTTGTCCTTTCCAAACGGTTGTCTGAAATTGTCATCTTCTGAGATTCTTTTGAGATTATGTGACTTTGTTGGAGATCTCCATCTGGAAGACCAATATTGACAGTAGTAACTGGCTTACTTTATTTTAAGGATATTTTGCTTTACTTATCAACAGAAGGCAAAGGAGCCTGTTCAGTGAACAGCAAATTTTTGAGTTTAGATGAAAAAGCTCTAGAACAAGTAATAGCTGTTACTAGTAGCCTACCAGGAACGTGGAAGTAAATGAAGACCATCTTTTACCTCCTACTTGTCCGTAGATGTCTTAAACATGTAGATTCTGAGCATAGTTCTGTGGTAAATCACAGTACAGTGTCTTCAGTAACCCTGTGGGCTATCTTTGAATATTTTCTACCTTGATATAATAATAAAAAGTTTCTCTATGTGGAGACATCAGATGTATGCATCTTCTTCTCATTTCCTGCTAATTTAAAATGGGGGCAAGAGTGCTGGCTTATAGTAGGCTTGAGGAAAGTGAATGAACATCTAGCTTAAGAAGAGTCGATACTTGCTCTAAAAATACTGCATTTACTTCTTTAAAGAAAGTGAGTATGTTGGATTTTGTATGCTCATATGTTTGTGCCTTGGCCTTGTGAAGTAATGGCTGTAAATGTATAGTGCTCAGGATGCTAAACTAGGGCAGAGAGTTGAGACTTGGGCCTGCTTGTGTGCTCCTGCTCTTGATGTGCTCTCTCTGCTGGCCTAACTGCTCTTTAGGGACACCCTGAGATAATGCCATCTAGTTTAGGGCACATACAGTGGTAGTATAGCTGACAAATATAAAGCAAGTGGTGAGCTGAAGAAAAAAGATCTAGTTTTTTTTGAAGGGGAAATGAGCTTTTTATTTGGGCCATACAGTGTTGAGAGATTTGGTATGCAGGATTCAATCAGAAAACTTCTGGATACAGTAAAAGATTCAGAGGTGAGAAAGAGTAACCAACCACTCAGTAAATTCCTCTCACCAGCTGAATTTGGCATAAAGTTTCTGATGATGTCCACGTTACTGGAAGAGTGCACCTTTATTTGGGGGAATAAATTATATCCATTAAATTGGTTAGACTTGTAAAAACTAATTTTTTATTTTTTTTTTAAAGCTGACAGATTTGGGGCATAACTCTCTCTCTAATTTCATTTCACTAACTGGGAATTAAATGCCACAATATAGTGTCTAGACTGTCTTGAAAATTTTGCAACTGGCCCATGCCAGCCGAGGAGAGAGGCTAGGACAGAAAGTATAGAATTACAAGAGTAATTCTTTTATTCATGCACATGAGGTGTCCCATTCAAATTGGGTCACCCAAATGCGGTTTTACACATGGTTCTTATACCTTTCAAGTGTTCAGATACAACATGATTTNATGTTATCTCTTGGTAGTCAGGGGTATCCTTTATTCTTGGTGGACAGCTTTAAGATTCCAAGAAACAAAGGTCCTTATCTTCAGGATGGGGGCTGTCCTTCTCCTTGCAATGAGCTGGGATCCTTTAGTCATGCTTACTTAACCATGCATGACCATGCATGCTTACTTAACCATGACTATGCAGCATACAATGTAAACTATATATATATATCTTAAGAAAGTTCATACAATTTCATACTNTATTTGGGGGAATAAATTATATCCATTAAATTGGTTAGACTTGTAAAAACTAATTTTTTATTTTTTTTTTAAAGCTGACAGATTTGGGGCATAACTCTCTCTCTAATTTCATTTCACTAACTGGGAATTAAATGCCACAATATAGTGTCTAGACTGTCTTGAAAATTTTGCAACTGGCCCATGCCAGCCGAGGAGAGAGGCTAGGACAGAAAGTATAGAATTACAAGAGTAATTCTTTTATTCATGCACATGAGGTGTCCCATTCAAATTGGGTCACCCAAATGCGGTTTTACACATGGTTCTTATACCTTTCAAGTGTTCAGATACAACATGATTTGACCAATCACTACTTAACACACACACTACTGTTTTGCAAAGCAACTATCATTCTATGGCATCATCATCCATCTCCTCCTTTCTTGGTCTAGATGTCCCTGGACTCGGTCTTGCTATAGTTACTTATCTATGGTGCCAGATAATGGGAGGGTTTCACAGAGGTGTTAGAGGGGCTAGGATGCTGATGTTATCTCTTGGTAGTCAGGGGTATCCTTTATTCTTGGTGGACAGCTTTAAGATTCCAAGAAACAAAGGTCCTTATCTTCAGGATGGGGGCTGTCCTTCTCCTTGCAATGAGCTGGGATCCTTTAGTCATGCTTACTTAACCATGCATGACCATGCATGCTTACTTAACCATGACTATGCAGCATACAATGTAAACTATATATATATATCTTAAGAAAGTTCATACAATTTCATACTATAAAGACTAATTGGTACAATAGTTAGGGAATGAGATTTTCCTAACAAGACCCATCTGAACAGCTGAAGCAGGTTTTGATATTATGATTGAAATTACAAAATTCAGTCTGCTTGGAACTAATTTTATCTAATTACTGTGATATATTGCTTGTTTGGGATACAGTGTCAGTAAAAGTTTATTTTCCAGTCACTTTTATTTTATTGTATTATTTCTCAAACATGTTAAATCTGAGGTAAGCCTAGACCTTCTGTATGAATTCAGACTTGTAACACATATAAAGCTTTGAAGTAGTCCAAAAGACCTCTTTTCTTTAGTGTTATGTTTTGATGTTAGAATTGAAGGTTTATTTACAAAATGTTGTAAATCAGCTTTTTTTTTTTAATTTTATTATTTTAAAAATTTGGTTCTTGACTGCCATCTCCAGAAGAGTTTTCACTTATTTTCTGAAGGCCTTTCCAATTTGAAACAAGTCTCCTAAGATGACTTTACCAGATAATTTAGTACTTAAACCTTGAGAATACAAACTATGTATTGTGAACTGACACAATTACAAGGAGATTATTTTTAGTCTGTCTTTAAGAAAAAAATTGATCCCTATTTCATAGCCTACCAAATATATTAAACCTCTATTTTGACCATAATGGTGGGTGGATGGGAGTAGGGGTGTGGGGTTTTTTTTCCTGACATTCTTGTTTTGTTTCTTAAACTGTGTGCTGCAGATTTGGGTAATTGCATCCCTTAATGTTAACTCGATTCATTTTTAGCACAGCAGTCAAACTGCATTTGCCAGCTCTGAATTCAAAAGGCTCAGTTGCAGAGCTTGCATTCTTTGCCAGTCCAGGCAAATTAAACTTGTTGATCATGCAGTAATAAGCTCTGTTCAGCTGCAATATCTAAACCTTCGTTACCAATACCTCTAAAAGGTGGTGGTGTTTTTTTCTTTCATGTCAGTTTGACTCATGTAACATTTAAATGTAGTTCCTGAGTATTAAGCATTTTAGCTACTGTTTTAGGTTAATATGGTGTTGCATCCCAACCTGAGAAGAGGGAGGAGAGCAATCAAGGTTCTAATGATCCCCTCGGACTAAATTAAGGTGAAATGACACCAAACGACCAATTAAACATTTTATTTTAACACAGAAGTAACTTGAACTTGGAAAGGCAACTCGAACTTGAAAAGATGGAAAAGCATTGGTGGTTGTGGGTTCTTATTTGTAAAAGAAGAAGAGGAGAAAAATCTTCTTTATGGAAGCAGATTTGATGTAGGGCATAGGCCTACTTAACCTCAGCAACTCCTCCAACCTAGATGAACCATCATCCTCATTATTGTTTGGTTCCACTTGCAGAGCCTCATACCTATTATGCAAGGACACCTGGGAAGGTGGGGTAGTCACAGAGGAGACACACCTGCTGCACCAGGCAGGAACTTGTCACCATTGCCCCCTATCCCTTAAGTCACGGTTTTCAGCCAGGCAGAGAGAGGATAGGGAACCCTCTGTATTGTGCATCCTGTCTGCCTGTTGGGCCCGCCTCAGGGAAGGTAGGGTGCAATTCCAGTAGTCAGTCTGTCTATCTCTCTCTCTCGCTCTCCCTGATACTCCTCAACCTACTCACCTCCTCCCGGAGCTCTGTCACTGAACTGAGGAGTTCCTCTACCTGGGCGCACCTCCTACAGGTGTGCTCACTACTGCTGTCTGATACTGGCATAAGAGTAGGGCACACCCTGCAGCCTGACACCTGGGTGGCATCATGTTCCCAGCGGAGCTCTGTATGGGAAGCTGCATCAGTCGTGGTGGGTGCAGAGCTTAGAGAGGCCACGGCTTTCTGCCGGATGGATACCATTGCTCCCTGGTCGAGTTGACAGAGCTTCAGCACCCTTCCCGCACACCCTTCCGCGCAAACT
This sequence comes from Fregata magnificens, assembly GCA_013389945.1. Taxonomy (NCBI): domain Eukaryota; kingdom Metazoa; phylum Chordata; class Aves; order Suliformes; family Fregatidae; genus Fregata; species Fregata magnificens. Next base: position 15,230 of record WAAD01015188.1, read on the forward strand.
ACCACACCAGAGTCACTAGCGTTCCCTAAGGGCTTCTTTTATACGGGGGGGGGGGGGGGGGGGGGG
>WAAD01015189.1:3666-20075 GCA_013389945.1 Fregata magnificens
GGGTGTTGGAGAGACAGCCTGGGGGCTGTGCAAGCACTGCCTGTCAACAGCCAAAACACTGGTGTCGCCTCCAGCCACCATCTCAGAGCACAGCAGGCTGCCATGGGGAGAACCAACTCCACCTCAGCCAGACCCAGTAAATCCACTTTTGCAAGTACCTTTAATTGAGCCCAGTACTGGTATCCTGTGAGTAATGTAATAATAATATAAATCTCTGTAATATTATCATGACACAGTAATTGTTAGTGTTTTCTCTAGATGTTTATTTCTCCTGTGCTACAATTCTGGTGGGTAACATACTGGTACCTTGAACAAAAGCTAAAGATAGAATGTCCCACTATGCCTTTTGTGGTGGACATAATTGTTACCTCAAACATATATATATATATTATTATTGGATGAAATAAAATAGCGCAGGAGTTATTAGTAGTTAAGAAACGATCACAGTTAGGAGTAGACACTAACACCTGAGAATTTTAACAATGTAGTAAATAATGCTTAGGCCAGATAAAAGTGCCTCATTGACAAGAACCTCCTAAAAGAATACAATTCGGTAGAACTTCAAGGACTGACAGTGGAAACATCCTGCTACAAAGAAGGCTGTGAAGATAAGGGAAGGCCACAAATCAGTCAGCAGTGATAAAAGGGAACTTCTTGGTCCAGAAGGCGCTGAAGCATGGAAACTGGGGGAAAGGTAATTTTGGCAGGGGGAGATCGCGACCACCGACTCACCTGAGGGACGAAAAGAACTACCCCCCCCCACTCTTCGTAAGCATGCACAGTTAATTAAAATCACACCGAAACTTTAAAACTGAAGCGAGAGAAATACAGGCCAATGGAAGAAGAGGATGCTTAGTCAGACTAATGATTATGTATTAGATCGCTGTGGTGTGTTAACTGCTATGTATAAATGTCAAAAATGAACTCCAGTATGTATGCACGCTAGGAGCAATTATCCCCCGTGCATCCGGTGCTGTAATAAAAGAATGCTTGCTTGCTAAATTCCAAAATTGAGTCTTAGAGAGTTCTTTTAACCGGCTTTTTGGTATCAATACAGCAAGCAAAAATTATGTCAATATTAGCAACTGTAAGGCATAGATGAATGAAAAGCCTCATCTTGGATGGTTCCATCAATGAAACAATCAGTAGGCTGTACTGTTGTGGGGAAATCCACACCGCCCCCTGTTGATAACATGGCCTGGAAAGCAACAGCTGACATGATGGGAATGTGAGTGTCAACCATGTGTGTGAACAGCATACCCCAAATCATCTGTTCTTGAGAGGATGTTTGCTCAAAAAATGGTAATGCTCAAGAAGAAATGAATAATTTGAAAGTTTTCCAAAAAAGACCATCAGCAAGACTAAAGAGTATCCAGGTTACTACAAACAGACTTTTCAGAAAAGGAGAAGTCAGTTTGAAAAGATATATAAAAGAAGCTTGAAAATCTGAGATTGTGGGGAGAGGCTTTGGGGTGAGAAGTAGGTAAACAGCAGCAGTTTCAACACCAAGTTAGACACTGCCAGATGTCACCCAACCAACATTGCTACCCCTGCCCCAGGACAGGCAAAGCAACCTCCCCACTGGACGCCATGAGCGGCCGGCACACAGCTCATGGGGTGACAGTACAGTGGGTAGCACATAGGGACCCATCTTTGTGCAGCTGTGACTCCTGAGGGACTTTGTCACCAACGTGTGGGTCAGCAGGCTGTGGGGAGCAGCAGGGGTACACATGAAGATGGAGCACCTGCATCTCCCACAGGATATGTGCAAGGAGGGGAACCCTCAGTGCTAGGAGAGGGGATGTGTGCTGCTAACACACACAGCCAGAGCAGGGGTGAGGGGTGTGGTTCTGTGTGCGTGTGTCTGACTGTGTGTGTGATTAGAACTTTAGTGGATTAGTTACAGAAGTGTGTTTGGAAATATGCAGGTGTTTATTAACATTTTGTACTTGTGTAGCATTGTGATTTATCTTGCTCTATTTCTGACATTGATCTTGAAATTATAATTCATTTACTGTCAGTTTATTATGTTGTTAATAAATCAACAAGTTACTTTGATCCTGATTTCATTGAGAACATGTGAGTTGAGCAGTTTTCTTCAGTTTGTAACTTATTTTAAATGTCATGTCAGGTACAGGTGAAATTTCAATGTTGTACAGTGGACAGAATCAAAAAGGAGATTAAATTAGACCCTTATATCAAAAATGCTTGCAGTTTATGAGTGATGTAGAAAAAAGGTGAGAACTAGAACTTCATCACCTTAGTAACCCTTTGTTAGACTCTCTCCAGTACCTTCATATCCTTCCTGTACTGGGGAGCCCAGAACAGGACACAGTACTTCAGATGAGGCCTCACCAGTGCTGAATAGAGGGAAAGGATCACAAAACTGGGAGGAGTGGCTGATACACCAGAAGGTCATGCTGCCATCCAGAGGGACCTCGACAGGCCTCAGAAATGGGCTGACAGGAACCTCATGAAGCTCAACAAGGGAAAGCCCAAGGTCCTGCACCTGGGGAGGAACAACACCAGGCACCAGAACATGCTGGGCACCACCCAGCTGGAAAGCAGCTTGGCAGAAAAGGCCCTGGGGGTCCTGGTGAACACCAAGTTCAACACAAGCCAAAAATGCACCCTTCTGGCAAAGAAGGATAATGGTATCCTGGGCTGCATTAGGAGGAGTGTTGCAAGCAGGTCAAGGGAGGGGATCCTTCCCCTCTGCTCAGCACTGGTGAGGCCAAATCTGGAGTGCTGGGTCCAGTTCTGGGCTCCTCAGTACCAGAGTCCAGTGAAGGGCCATGAAGATGGTGAAGGGACTGGAGCATCTCTCCTATGAGGAAAGATGGAGTGAACTGGGACTGTTCAGCCTGGAGAAGAGAAGGAGGGATCAATCAAAATCTTATCAATCAAATACCTGAAGGGAGGGTGCAAAGAAAATGGGCCCAGGCTCTTTTCACTGGGGCCAAGTGACAGGACAGGAGGCAATGGGCACAAACTGAAACACAGGAGGTTCCCTCTGAACAGCAGGAAACATTTTTTTACTGTGAGGGTGACTGAGCACTGGACCAGGTTGCCCAGGGTGGTTGTGGAGTCTTCCCCCTTAAAGATATTGATAAGCTGCCTAGACATGGTCCTGGGCAACATGCTCAAGGTGGTCTTGTTTGAGCAGGGTTGTAGGACCAGATGACCTCCAGAGGTCTCTTCCAACCTCAACCATTTTGTGATTCTGCTGTAAAACTCAAGAAATAGAGGAAGTACTACCAGAATTAATAGATTTAGATAGCTGTTTATCTTTAAAAATGGCAATAGTTTAAGAGCAGCTACTCTAGGACAGTCTGAAACAAAACAGGATATCTAATACCTTTTTAGGAGAAACAGTCCTACTGAAATATTCTTTCATAATTGAAAAATATGAGACCTGGATTTCAGAGAGGCATTTACAAGATCAAGTTTCATGACCTCACCTATACCAGAAGGCCTGCTGTTAGAGGAAACCAGACCAAACAGGCTGAAAGTGGCAAAGTTGCAACAAAATAGTGCAAACTCAGCTAATAGATACGCATTAAGCATGCTTGCACGGAGGGTTCACACGAACAAATACTGAAAAGTGAATGGTAACAAGTGATGACATCACCAAATACAATAGGTTATGTAAATTGTAAAAATAAATATGTGAGTAGTCTTGAAATTGTATATAAAAAATCAAGAGTGTAACACCAGGTCCTTCTCAGGCTCCCAGCCAAGCGGTACCTTTACTGCTGACAATAAAAGGGGTTTTAGCTAGACAGCACTTCTGCCTTCTTTCTGGTACCCGTGCACAAACTAAAAGAAAAGAAGAAAATGCTAACAAGTCCTTTTTACTAACACTTAAGAAAACAAAAAATGTGCAACAACAAATATATTTTAAATATATGATTTATTTGCATGAAAACATGTTTCAGCAGTATATTGTTTTGGTACAGTAGGTATTATTACTAGTCATTCCAGATAAGAAGATGTAACTTGAGCTACATATTACATTTTCCTTAGAGATTAGCAATATGACTTCTCTTTATAAATATTGATAAATTGTTTCCAAAGTAGATAATGTACACTTTTTTCTTAAAGAAATAGTCAATAACTGAAATTTTCACGAATAAGAAAGCTTACAAAGTTGTATGATACTACTTTCTACGAATGTCTTTTACTGAGAAAATGTAGTTAAAGTCAGTAAGCTCACAGAGAGAAGAACAGATTAAAGTACATCTGTTTTATGTAAATAGCAAAGTCCTTACCAAAAAACCAATACCCAAACACCCAAAAAACACCACCACAAAAGCTACTTATAGTGACAGTTAAGTTGACAAATTATTACGAACAACATTCTACCTGGATCAAATCAACTGTGTTGTAAACCATCTGGAATATCTAATTCCTTACAGAAATGGATATGACCTGCTAACTTTTTATGAGGTATTTAATGGACATTTACAAAGGTGGGAGAGGAGAAGAAAGAGTTAAAAAACCAGGAGACTATTCACAAAAGTAAATACATCTTCCTTCATTTTATTTCTATTTCCTGACCTGGATAAAGTTTTCTTTCCAAACCTGCATGATGTACAGTACACAATGAAACACTCTTTGGAGCATTTAAAAAAATGCCACATTTGTAATGCATAAATAATGTGCCCCACAGTCAGGACTAACGTTTAATAGAGTGACAAACTGGTCTCAAAGTCCAGAGCTGTCAATCACAATGATGAATAAAGGCTTCTGGTGTAGAGGTAAAGATGGACAGACAGACAAAGGGGTAAGCCACAGGGAAACATACTGGGATTATGTAGAATTCAGCTTGAAGGGTTTAGACTGCTTGAATTTTAATCTAAAGAAAAATAACTCATTTTAGAGCATAGATGTTTCTTTAGTAGGACAAAATCTAATCAAACTTAACCAAGCTGCCAGCTTTCTTTTCTAAGAATATTCTAATTTTGTAATAGGAAAGAATAAAATAAAGGACAATCTTATTAATAATGGATAGCTATTTAATCTTTAAAGACTTTATTCTGTGGTAGTATGGCAGCCCTTAGAACATACAAGTAGCACAAATAGGCAAACCAGAAAAGTTAACCTCTAAGAGTACAAAAATAGCAGTGAAATTTATAGGGCAAGAAGATGCCTTTATATAAATTTTAAAAGCCATGGTGAGTAATTGGAGAGAGTATACTAATTAGGCTTGGAAATGAATGTTGTTATATATAGAGAGCAGTTAAGCATATAGAAAACAGAAATTTCTAGGGTGTGCATAAGACTAAAAGAAATGGACAATAAAATTTTTCTATTTCTTTAATACTTTCCACTTGAGAACTTCAAAGGATATTACAAAACTAAACTAATTTATTCTTAAAAATTCTCAGGAGTAGGAGAAACTTAGATACCACCACGCTAGATGCTGGTTTTAGTGTTGGAATGCCAAAATTGGATATATAAAACTAAATTTTGAAACATATATTGGAAAAGATTCATTGTTATGCATAGCCCTACTCAAAAGCATTTTTACTTTTCATGTCCTTTTTCACCTGTTGTGATTTGATCAAAGTTGCACTTGTAAAGAAGGTTCTATGTTTTGTATCTCCTGGTTCTCAGTCATTCGCTGATATTCACCTTAACTTCCCTGTCTTCATAATTTAGTCAGCCTTCTACAGAAGCAAACTACATCCCCTGCAAAGCAAAAACTAGTACCAAAACCAGTCCTTTCTGCTGCTGTGAGGGTTTTCTCTATGACGTTGGAAATAGTGACTAGAACTCAAGTGAATAGTGTTTCTACTTTAAATTATTTATTAGACAAGTTTCTTAACTCCCTGAGTTTTAACTGCACTTTTAAAAGTGCAGTGTTTCTGGGATGAGTGATATCTCCACACTTCAAGTCTAAAACTCCAGAGCCAGTAGGTCAAAGAAACAGTGTCTGAACATTTGTAACTTACTGAACGCAACAAGGTTTATAACTCACAATACTTCCCAATATGTGATGTGGACGACCATTTGTTTTGTTTCATGATAACCCATACTTCATATCCAAGACTTCAGAGTCAATAAGTCAGAAATAGCATCTGAACATTTGTGACTTACTGAACTCAACAAGGTTTTTACAACTTATGGCTCCTACCCATATTTGATTCAGCTGGTCATTTGTTTTATGTTCCATGATAACCCTTAGAGCTGTATTAATAAATAAGGAGGCTTTGGAAACAAAATTGTCAGAATTGCTGGTCATTGCGTCATCTGTTCATTAATTTTATGAGACTGCAGATGCTGTTTTGCTGCTTATTAAAACACTTTTCTGTTATGAACACATCAGAGATTTGAGACAGATATAATTTTGTCTAGCAACAATATTTAAAAAAATATTAACTAGAAAATATGTTATTCTTTAATCAACTTTTTTTCTATTTGGACACCCATGTAGATTGTATTATAAAAAAAACTCAAAAAGTGTGAGATAACTTTTCAGAACATCATCAACATTTTTGCATCTCTCAGCAATAAAAATGCATGAATGAAATATGATTGGTCACAAATTTAAATTTGTTGAAAAATACAAAGCAGTGGCTTTACTGTACAATTTTTCCTCTTAGGAAAAGTCTTCAACTTAATTTAGTATATAATGAATTTTACTGTATACTTTCTATCAAGGAGGCTAAAGGTAATTGAAAGGGAAAAAAATGTTCTATTTTCTTATTTAACACATTGTTAATTAACAGTTCATGGGGGACACACTTTGCCGTTAATGGTAAGCAGGTTATTTATGAATTTTAAAGCCTTAAAATGGAAATAGTGCCGATTACATTGCCTTGATTTAATCTTTTTATGTCTATGTTTGAAATGTTGAAGGTAATCTAAGTCTTTAGTGGGGAACATGTTTGTGGACACAGTAATCGTGTGTAAAGGATAAGAAGTTACTTGCTGAGTGGTTTTTTCACACAGCTTGAATCTGAGACTTAATTTAAGGAATCAAAATCATATTAGAGAATTTTGCAATGGAATACAGGTGTATGTATATATGTATCAGTTGGGGAATTAGAGATCACTGTAATGAGGGTGTTTAAAAGTGGATAAATGAGGCCACTCTCAAACTTCAGAACACTTGACTGAAGTGATATTCATTAACAAACAATACACATTAGCAGTTATTAGGTCTTAATAACTATCAATTATTATCACATATTCAGAAAATTAGCCCTTAACAATTTTACTGTACTTTATCTCTGAGCATAAAATACCCGGAAGCTCATGTTGTGAAGTTAATGTTAGTGAGTATGGTTCTTGATGCTCTTTGTCGTGGAGACCAAGGTGGTCAGAGTTGAGAAATCTGAAAATCAGAGACCAGATGGCATGACATAATGTCCTCAGACTGCTGTACGCTTTCCCTCAGACCTGAGCATGACTAGCAAAGGAATGAGCTCCAGACCACCAGTCAGTCCCCAGGCAGCCTAAGCTTTGTGGACCACAGTTGCTAGGCTGCTTATTCTTATTGGGAACATAGAGAAATACAGACGTATAGGAAAAGAACACATTTCAATAGTTGGAGAAGATTAATTCACACTTCCTGGAACCAAGCGCTGCTACTGGGCTCGGGCACATATGTGGTAAACTGTATGAAGTCCACACTGAGGCTAGTTTTGATGAGGAGCAGATGAAACACTACAGACTCCTGCCACTGAAGNAGTTGGGAGCAAGGAGCTGGGCAACATTTAAAATTGGCCAGAGAATAGCTGTCATTCAGATTTTGATGCACTTTGGTAGGATGGAACTTCACTCTGTCATCCCTAGCCTAGGGGGCTCATACCTTCTTGTCCTTCCACTAGTGTCCCAAACAAAAAGCAATTCTGAGTGGCGTTCCCTGACACCCACCCTTTCATAAGCTGTAGATTAAGGAGATTCCTAAGAAGAAGGAGCTTGCACGAAGAAGTTTCCTAAAAAAATCACAGGGTATTTGCCATCAAACAGTTTGAAAATACTGCTCTGTTCTTTGAAAGACTAAAAATAAGCACTGGTTCTTGGAGATGGACTTATGTTTTCCTTTCTGAAATATCTAACCTATTTTGAGTTTTGTATAAGCAGCAAACATTCTTGACTGTGTTTTAGTTTTGAGTACTAAGTACCTGCAGTTTACGTTCCTAACTTATAGTTACCTATGTCCTTTTCTGGATCAATGCATTTACTAACAGAAAATTATTGAATATCAAAGCAATGCAGGTTGTCCTGTCCAGCACAGATAACGGTGTTGAAGTCTTCTTTTTTGCTTAGCTATATATGTTTTCTGTTTGGTTTTTACATTATAAATTCAGATACAGTCACTGTGGAGGATACTTTGATGGCTGGAGAAGATGGTGAAAACCGATAGCGAGTCAATCCAGAGAGTGGGCTACGTAACAATTGACAGGAGCTATCCATACAGTCAAACTGCTGAATTTGCTGATTGAAAACTGTTTAGAAACAGAAATTTTAACATAATCAACAGCGCATTAGGTAAAGTATGTTCTTGTTAAAAATAGGAATGATTAAGAGTGCAAAAGCTCATATAAACCCTGGTTTTAAATCTAACAAATCCTAGCAAAATAATTTCTAGGGACGTGGCTATGGACTTGCTAAGACAAAGAAAGAAAAAGGGCATAAACTTTGTAACAACAGACAAAACAAGTAACAGACAACAACAAAACAAAAAGCAAACAAAAAACAACATAAAATTTATTTTAGGACACTGTTTACCAAAAAGGTAATTGTCCAATGAATTGTCAGTCGAATCCAACATCTTTAAAGTCTTTATTAGGTCACATTTATGTCCAAGTTTTGGGTTAGCTTTGTTGCCTGATGTTGCACAGTTTTAACATCATTGCTGAAATTTTTAGGCTCAATATCACCACATTAGCAAGTTTTAGCAATTGCATTTAAGTAGTTGCTCAAATGCGTTACTAATGTGGCAATACTGCCAGATCTGCAGTGTTTCATGCATACACACAAATCCTCATTTAGAACTGTGAGCCCTTAAGTAAAATTACTGTTAAGTTTATACAAGTATTAACAGATTCTAAAAGTTTGATGGAAAGGTCTTCACCTGGTGTTGTCAGCAAGGCTTGCAAAAATATGTTACCTTGTCTCTTCAGAGACAACTTACATGCCTCCAATGCTCTTAGGACTTCCTGAGAAATGTAAAATACTGTCCATACTTGATAACTGCATTGGTTGAACATTAATCTGATTTTAAACTAGATTTCTAAAACCTGATGCAAAAGCTTGTATGGAACTGGAGACATCTTGTGAAGAATAAGCAAATAGCCTGCAGACAGGAATTGTGGATTCCCCAGTTATACAGTCAAATTGTGGTCAAACTGAATTTGAGGGATCACTCCATGCCCATTAATGTTTATTCTCGGGGGGAAATTTATGGAGCCACTAGCTGTTGGTGTCATCTTTAGGTGAAGAATGGGGTACATGGGAGTTGGGCGAATGTAGACATAATATTAGGATCTCTTTGCTTTACAAAACTGCAGTCTGTTCCAATGTATTTAAACTAATTGAGAGAACAGATGCGGGTTTTGCTTTTCTACTTTCTGTCTTTTCTACTTTCTAGTTTAAATTTGTAACAAAGCACTTTGCACCATATGTATGAAGGTGGAATAAGTGTCTTTGGCACTCGGCTGAATTTACTGTGTATTTCTGTAACTGTGGAAGATTAGATCTGGTAAAAAAAGTGATTGCTCCCTGTACAAATGAGCTTCCATTCAATTTTCTACCAGCTAAGTTAAACTACTTATATGTATTTTTTCAGTGAAGTCAATACAATTTGGTAAATATGGGTAAATCATGAGCTCTTAATCAATGAAAATAAAGGGAGTTGTGGGAGATTCACAGGATTGAGGTTACAATGACTTAGGAAATATGGTGTCATAAAAATGCAGGTTTACATTATGAGCCCGAGAGGTGTTTGCTGGGGGGGAGTTTAGAATAATACTCTGTTTAGGGTAACTCCAGAAAAATGGAGAGAGATCATCTATACAAAACCTCAGTTACCAAAACAATTAGTAATATGCTTGACTTTAACTAGGTAGCATCATTGGCTACATTTACCAAACCCCTGGCTTAAAGGTATCTTTCTGAATTGGTGCCAATATCTATAACAAACAAGAAAGAAAGAAAAAAGGAGCCTTTCCTTAAGTAGTCACCAGTTTCCCATGCTTCATTTTGCCAGGTAATGAGCCTGTACCTACTGTAGTAAATTCCTTACTCTCCTCTATAGGTCATGCTCAATTAATTTGTGAATTGGTTTGAGAATTTAAAAAAGAAATTAGTGAACTGAATGTTAAAAAACATTAAATAATTCTCTAGCTAGGAATCACCAGCTCCACAGAAGTATCTGATTGTTACATTACCAAATTCCTATACAGTGTGTGTGTATATAGATAAAAATAAAAACAAACTTGGTGTTATTTCCAGTTTACTGATTCAAGCCTCTTCTTTAATCCTAACACAGTTGATTGAGTTTCAAGTGATTCTTTAAATAGGAAAGATAGTTAATATCACCTATGATTAATACAAATTCCCTTGACTGAAAAAAAGCAATAATTAGTGAAAGTGCCATAAAGGACCCTATTCAACCTAAGATGTTGTTCTTTTTGTTCATGGTACTAGGGTGGAGGATGCACTAGTCAGTAAACTCATGTTCCTAATATAAGTTAAAGTGAAAACACTAGATCCCATCCCATATTCCACATTTAACAGGCACCTTCTTTCTTTCACTGAGATTCTTGATCTGCAGGTTGGGCAACCAGCCAGGAATAAGATGCAAACTTGTTACAAAGTATATCCACACTCACATATCCACATATCACATATCATGTTCAGTATATCCAGACTTCGACAAGTGTACTAAAATATATTGAAATGCAGATGCTTTTTAATGGAAGACTTCAAAAGGCTAAAAATAAGCCAAGGATAACGAAGACATATAGGATCAGTTTGCTCAAATTACAAAAATGATTTTCTTCTATTATTGGGTTTTCTTCTGTTAGTGCTCCCAAGTGCTTCCAAGAGCAGCAGAACACTTCTCAAACTCCTCTACCATCTATTGACCAAAAGGAAAACGCACTACTGAAATGCAATGAGGGTTTTGTGAGAGTCTTCCTTATTCCTTCTTACCAAGGGAAGGAATAGAATCTCAGGATATATGGGTGAGGCATAATAAACTTAAAATGTTTGCACTTACAGAAAGTTGCTAAGTGAGTACTCTTCTCAGTTTTGTACTCTGTGGGAACTTAGCTGTGTAAAAGCTGTCAGTAAAAGCCAAACATTACTTAAATAGTAGGCACGTCTCAAGTGTTATGCTAGATTGGTTGGCCTTTAAGTGCAGCCTTCAAGGACATTTCCTACCATCACATCTTGAAATCTGTTGCATCAGAACATAGATTTTCCCTAAACAAAATGGGCATAGCAGTTACGGAGCAAAGGAATATTTCTGATGGTATTAGAACATGATACTTTCAAATTGATAGTTTTCAAAGGAACATATACTTTTCTTTCCATCGTATCTTTTTAGTTATCTATCCAATCTGCTGCCAGTGTGTGCCAGCACCACCAGTCTTAATAAACGTGACTAAAATAACACGCCAAAACTCATGTTCTAAGGTCTTTCATTTTTAATTTATTTGGCTGGCAGACAGACTTCATGGAGATCCACATCTAAAGAAGGTGAGCCATAAAGGATTGTGCATCTATCTGTGTCCAATATAGAATTTGATTTAACAAACTACTTAAATATTCCTTTTATTTGAAGAAAGTGTTGTATTGAATAAGTGAATGAATAAAATGAAAAACATTGCATATCACATATTGAAAACTCTTGATAACACTAGATGACACACTAGAGAGTACAGAGACGCTGTCAAAAACAAGCATTGGTGAAAAACGAAGGGGTAGTAAACCAGACCCCTTTAATCCTTCTGCCACTCCTTCATTGCTGTAGAATCATTTGTTTCCTTTTTTCCCCTAAAAACTCCCTTTCTTCAGTGAAACATGAGAGATGCCCACCCACAGGGGGAGCTGAGTAGTGATTCTCCAAAGAAGAAAGCGAAAGTGTATATACTGATGGCTGTCAAATGACTGAAGTAAATAACTGGATAAAAGACTTGTAAGAAATTTCAGCTCAGCTTTTCCATTCACTTCTTTGAATAATATATGTTAAATAAAATTGGCAGGTTTAATACAATTATCATATTTTGTTGACAGTAGGAAAAAAGAAGGCAAATTTTGCATGTTACTGACACACACTGCTTCTCTACTTTTGTTGTGGGCCTGATATAGAAATATTTGTGAAGGTGATCAGCTTTGGCATATGAGAAGCTTCATTAAAATCTATTATATTACTCAAAATCATGATCTTAAGCAGTAATGTTAAGACTTGAAGTAACTGAACTTTTGTTTCATAAGGTTTAATATACAGTTGAAATTTATACATGACCTCCTAGATGTATCACTTCATGCAAGAGTATGGATTTTCATATTAATTGGAATAAAAATGAAAAAGAGTAGCAAATCTTCAAGGCTGCCCATAATTGGCCAATGGAATGTCCCTTTTGAAACTTTGTAAGGTACATTCATGAACAGTTTTGTTGAATGATCTGGTTTTGCACTTATCAAATCCATAGTGAAGATTATATACAAATGCGTCTATTATTCAGTGTAGGGGTTTTTTTAAATTTTCTATTAACACTGATAATTAATTTCCATATCCATAATCCTGCATCAACTCAAAAGCAGCTATTTTGGTAGAACACATTTGTAGGCTACAGTAAAGAATCCCGAAAGCTTTAGTCATAAATTTTTTTTTTTCAAAGAACTGTCTACAAAATGCCAGTGTAGCTCCATTAATTTATTCCATTCCAGCTCATTATTTTTAACCCTCCTAAGACAACCACTCACTTGTTCTTAAGTTCTCAAATGGATACAAGAAAAAGACAGGTTCTCAGTCATGTTTCACTGCTGTATGGATGCTAGTGCAAAACACGTATAATGGTTTAGTGTCAGAGCACTTTATGCCTGAAGACGCCACAGGTCTCCTATTCAACTTTGGGAGACTAGGCTCGTCATTCTTTCAATAGCATGAAACCTTTATAAGAATCTTGTTATACTGTCAATATTAGAAGATGAAAAGCAAAAAGTATCATTGTAACATTATAAACTGTGCTCCACTTCTGTAATAGGAAAGCTAGGCTGTTAAAAATATCTGCTGGCAGCACTTGATGAATATTTGCACTATTCTGTTACATAGTAAATTAAAGGAAATGCATTTGATCTGCATACTGACAAGAATAATTATATGTTGTGGGATTAGTATCCAGAAGCCTGAATTCAGAAAAATCTTCTTCAGAAGAGATTATTCTCCTTATGCTTTACATTCAACATCGGGGGGGAGGAAGCTTTGTTTCCAGCTTTTTATCAGAGCTGGTTCTCTAATTGTATAAGAAGACAGCAAAACATTTAATTTGCATCAATTTCCTTCCATGGTTCACTTTCTTAAGCCCTCCTTTTCTCTCCTTCTACTTTCTATGCTTTTTAGTACTGTCCATCCCATCTGCGCAGCAGAGTATCTAGAGGAAAGCTTTAGGATTCCTTTTAAGATAGTTCTCCCAGTCTCTAGACTTCTGTTGTTGTCAGCCTGCACAGAGAATGGTCCTCTGTAAAACCCTGGGAATGTAGTCTGCACACAGACTCTATTTCTAAACATTTATTATATGTGTGATGTGAATGGCAGTAAGCAAAATCTAACATAGGTCATATCACCTAGAAAAAGTTGTAGCTTGCTCACATTCATACCTGCCAATGGAAGATGACACATTGGAGCAACAAATAGTAAGTGTTTTTTCCCAATACACCTTCCATTACGCTGGAATTGAATTTCAAATAGGTTGCTATAGAACAAAATGGCAACATGGCTTTGTTTGCTTTACTTCTGCCTCATGATCTTATAGGTGCATCTTAGCAGTGCTGGGAAGTGGCTAAAAATACCTTTAGTATAAGCAGTGGCTTACCAACTGTAATCCTTTACATAGATATTTCCTTTTTTCTTGATACTTAACTGATCTTAACTGGATTTTAAGACTAAAACTTTAAACATTTCCATATGGATAAGATATGAAAGACATTAAGAAGAAATAACACAAATATAAAATGGAGAATGATCTAAAACTAACTGGCATCTTCAAAAGTCTGTAACAGAATAGGTCTAACTTCCTTCACTATGAGCATTATGAAGAAAATATGAAAAATGGATCTTCCTATTACAGTGGAAAAGAAAAAAAAAGTTAAAAGAAAAATAAGACATTTGCAGATCCTAAAAATGTCATTTTTATACTTTTTTTAGGAAAAAAACCCCACAAAAAACAACCACAACAGAAAAAACAACACAAAACCCCCCTCCATTTTGAATTCAACAGTTTCACTTCACCAGCTACTTTAAAAAGCATGCAAATCTGGTCAGTATGCAAACACAGTTTTTCAGAAAGCAGAGCATGAATAATGAAATTTTTGATGGCTGTGTATGTTTCCAGCTGATAAACTGGAATAGTAATAGGTAATGAAATCTCTGGTAAACCTGACAGTGGTAGGAAGAAGTAATATCTCAAATATTCTTTATTTTGCTCGTGGTTCAGTCAACATGAAACACTGAATCTGAGGGAAATATTAAATAGCCATAGACCTGTTTATGTGGTTATTCTAGAAATATCGGTTCAAGTAGCAACAAATAAACAGAAAAAATCCAAGGAAAAAATGGGAATTAATAGCAATAAAATCACTAAAGAAACAAAATGAACTTGAATGAATGTATCTATGTCCTGGTTTCGGCTGGGATAGAGTTAATTTTCTTCCTAGTAGCTGGTATAGTGCTGTGTTTTGGATTTAAGATGAGAATGATGTTGGTAACACACTGATGTTTGAGTTGTTGCTGAGTAGTGCTTACACTAGTCAAGGACTTTTCAGCTTGTCATGCCCTGCCAGTGAGGAGCTGGGAGGGGGCACAGCCAGGACAGCTGACCCAAACTGGCAAAGAGATATTCCATACCATACGACATCATGCTCAGTATATAAACTGGGGGGAGTTGGCTGGGGAGTGGTGACCGCTGCTCAAGGACTGGCTGGGCATCGGTTGGCAGGTAGTGAGCAATTGTATTGTGCGTTACTTATTTTGTCTATTCTTTTATCATCATTATTATTATTTCCCCTTCCTTTTCTGTCCCATTAAGCTGTCTTTATCTCAACCCAAGAATTTTACTTTTTTTTTTTCGCGATTCTCTTCCCCATCCCACTGCAGGGGGGAGTGAGTGAACAGCTGTGTGGTGTTTAGCTGCCTGCCAGGATAAACCACGACAATCTAGCTGTTGATAATCACAGATACCAAAAAATTAGTTGATTTAAGTTCCTAGAAATGTTTATTACTGGGAACAATTAAATGAGGGAACAAATTAAAACATGAACACATAAGAGCCAAATTAATACTCTGAAGTAGCAATTTGAAGCTTTTCTTTCTAAAGCAAACTTGACCGAGGGTTCGGTTACTGGTTTCTAAGATGTTCAGACCGAAGACTTTCTAGTTCATATTTTTATAGCCAAAATGAATGAATTAGAAATATTTTAATAAGTCTTCTGGGGGCAAAATGAAAGAGAACTATGTTCTTAAAATTTACCTAATTCCACTTCATATACCTCTTCCCAAACTGGTTACTTGAATCTTTAAAGGTTCTCTGTAAGCTTTTCTGTATGGACTATAGCTGATACAGCAAAAAGAATATTCAGTAATATATTATCTGAATTAAGAAATTCAGGCTTCACCAACATACAAGAAATAGAACATGAGAACATGAAAGAACATGTATTAAGTTTCCCTTTAAAATGAGTAAATATTATTCTTTAAATATAGACATTTACCGATTTAAGAAGGCTAACTCCTTGATAAATGATTCAATTAAAACTCTGGATGCAGCTGTTACCATAAAACAATGGTTTGACTCAATGAGACATTCAGAAGGCAGGCATAGAAAATTGAAGACAATTTGCCCTACACCAGTTTCAGGTCCATTTTATATATGGTTGTGGTGGTTTGACCCTGGCTGGATGCCAGGTGCCACCAAGCCGCTCTATCACTCCCCTCCTTAGCAGGGCAGGGGGAGAAAATGAGGTGGAAAGAAACCTCCGGGGCCAAGACAAAAACAGTTTAATAAAACAAAGACCACGTGTGGAAACAGAAGGAAAACGACAACAAAGATCCCACTCCCCACCTCTCACCAGCAGGAGACGTCCAACACGTGCCATGGCTACTCCCGAGGACAAAAGACAAACATCCCAAACAATTAATGCCCCCCACTTCCTCCTTCCTCCCAGCTTTT
>WAAD01015190.1:0-17281 GCA_013389945.1 Fregata magnificens
TGCGTGACTGGAGGATTTGGACCAAAGTTGCTCCAAATAGTGTAGACAGAAATAAGATTTTGAGTCTCTTTCTATAAAATGATGAGTGTTCACAACAAGTAATTAGTTTATTTCATCTACATCATCACTTTCTTAACTGTGAGATGTGCAACACACTCTGTGTAGTTCTGCAAAGAATTCTATACAATTGTGGTCTTTGGAACTTATCTTAGCAGATAGCTAGTGGGTGATTTAAGCATATGCTAATGCAATTCCTGTGGTTTTAAGAGATTCTCCAGAATTATACTAGTTCCTTACCTGGATTGTTTTGTTTAGGATTCTAATTACCCATTAGGTAATGAAGGGGCTTAAATCTTGTGGAGATGGGTAAATTTAGATATTTCTCTTCTTTTGAAAGAGACACACACTTCTGCCCATATCCTCATGCAAACACACTCAAGAATATGAAAATCCAGACAGAAGGACTTGACTTGAATACTGGGTAAAAGCTGAGTGTGACTGAAACATTATCTCTGGATGAGAAGAGGAAGGAACACACAGAAACAAAGAGTATTTCAATCCAGCCTGAACCATGTATATGACCTTGTAGGGAAGATTAAAAAAACCAACAAAACAAACAAAAAACAATTTAAAAAACCAATAAAACAAAACAAACCTGGGAATGGATTTTGGGTCAAGATGCTGACTGATATTTTGGTGGTGTAAGCCAAGGGAACTACTCATGACTTTTTGATTCCTCTTCTGCTAAATAGCAGTTGAATCCAAGATACCCAGCTCTGAATTATTCTGTAAAATGGAAAGATCAAGAACATCCCATGATAACTATCTCAGTCTAAGATTAGTTAAAGACTACTTCATAACTGAAATTCACTGGAATTCATTATAAACATCCATTACAGAATGCACAGTACTTCTGTTATGCAAAGTATAAGGAGAAGAAACTTAAAGAGGAAAAACATACGTGGGGAAAGATCACTGCTGAGGACTAAAGCATATGAGTAATAAAGTGGAAGAAAGGCTCGATATTAGGAATACTTTGACAGTCAGATAGTAGGCAATCTGCTGAGGTCAGACAAATATGGCAGCCTAGACCGGCAGTAGAGACAAGGATGGCCAGACCTTGGACTGGCAGATGAAGATCAGCTAATGCAGCCTAAGAAATCTTATTTGTCCAAGCTTGAGTCTTCTGTCAGTGCATGTCTTCATTTACTCAAGTGAGCCACCAGTGACAGGGGCATTACTGGATGCAATTTAACACAGTTGTACAGTTCACCTTTGATCTTAATAAATGGAAGGAAACTTCAAGTTATAGGATCTTTTTATATCAAAGGTAACATATATAATCAAGGACTGTTTTTTCTGTAAACTACTTGATTACATTTCAATACAGATAAACAGCTGCCTTGCAAAATTATCTCAGAAGCTGTTCAATTTACTTGCTACAACACATGTCAAATACCAAATTTTCACGAGCAACAATTATAAATAAATTGCAGCTCGCAAAATTTTTTGAGTAGCCCAATGACTGAAATTAATTGGCAAATTGGTTTCTATTGAAAATACAAAAGTTTATGTTTCAAAGATCAGCTTGGTATTTTACTTTATTCTGCTGAAAAACAGGTATTTAACATTACACGAACACAAAGACCTCTGAGTCATATCTACCAGACCATGCTGGTTCTATAAGCAACTCCATACGAAATGAGTTGATGGGTTGCAGTGTACTTTGGCAGCGATGGTGGCATACAAACCCCATTGTTGCTGTCTCTGTGAAATGGCCTTTCAGTAGGTTTTCGTCGGAGAGACAGTGAATGTAAACCACAATCCAGGAACTGATAGGAAAAATCTACAAACCACATACTCAGTGCTCACAAGTGTTGTGATGCTGATAGTTGTTTTCCCTTCTATTCCTCTCCAACACAACCTGATATGTCACAGAGGCTTGAAATTAAATGAAGGGATTACAAAATAAAGAAGAGGAAAATCAGAACAATATGCATATACTTTAATTGTATGAGTTAACAGCTGAACTCCTAGGTGACAGGAGAAATTGTTACCCAAAACCTCATTGTAGAATAAATCAAATTTCAGCACACTTCCTACATGATATCGCTGTTGTATCACTGATGTCCATGGCATGTGTGAAGTAATGCCACTGATGCTGAAACAGGTTTTATACTTTGCTTTGTTTTGTCAGAAGCACTTTAAGAATGAACATTTTCAATGACGATACTTGTGAAAAGCAGAAGTTTCTATACAGGTATTAAAATATACACTTAGAGAAACAGCTAACAAAACGCTAACAAATAGCAAAAGATTAGGTGAAGCAGGACACATGTGTAACCTGTCAAAAATGAATCACACAATGTCTTAAAAATATATTTTAAATGGAATATAAAACAGTGGAGTAGATGTCTTATAGAATCTTATGCTTACAACGGATCTTGGAGAATTGAAAATATTGATTTGTGTACTGTCTTATTCCACCTTACCAAAACATCTCAGTATGTCTGCTAAAATGACATACTGTGAGTAGTATAACAGTTTTGCTTACATTGTCATTAGGCTTCAGAGTTAACATCTCAATTATATCACAGCAGCCATTCACAAAGTCACAAAATCCTTAAGCTATTTGTACAAGCTCAGGAGGGCAATGAAATTGAAGGATGAATTTTTTGCAATGGTAAGTCTTGCTTTTTGAATTCCCAAGTAGCTTGCAAAGTGACTAGTTTTAAAATAAGTGACCAAATGTAACATCGCTGTGCATGTTCCTTTTATTCTGGAAAAGTGCAGTGTTTTGATTTTTCAAGTCATAGTATTTTTAGGAAGGATATTATATCAAAGCAGAACATTTAACTAGATTATTTTGTGTCAGATGTTTCCACATCCTGAATATTCATGTAGTTCTGGTATCTCATCTTAAAAACGTTATTGTGAAACCAAAGATGATATAGGGGAGGATAACAAGAATAATTCAGGTAGGAAAGAGCTACCATACAAGGAATGACTAAGTAAAACCTTTCAATTTGGAAAACAGACAGCTGGGATGGGCTATGTCCTAGATGTCTACAAATCATAAAAGGAAAGCAGAAAAAGAAGGCAGCAGCACAGGAACTAGAGGGCTCTCAGGGACATTGTTGGGAAACTGTACTACTGACAAGAAAGACAAGTACTTTCTTGTGTGGTACATATTAATCTGTGGAACTCATTGCCCTAGGTTCCTATGGTCACAGGAATATACGTTAGCTAAAAATGGGATTAGAGAAATTTACTGAGGATAGCTCCCTCAGTAGCTCTTAAACATTATAGTGCAGATTCAACTTCTGCTAAAAAGTCTCATAACAATTCCCTAACAGTTAACCCCTGGAAGCTGTCCAGAGGTACAAGAGAAATGATCTCTCCATGTAGGTCCTGATCTAATGCACCTTTCAAAGCATTTCCATAGCCATAGAGTCAGCCTAATCAGTATGGCATTTGTTTGGTTCCATGGCACATGAAGTGAGAGGATTGCCCATTTTGTCATGTAAAGCTCGTGGCTTGCTGGTAGTTCATATTTACTCTACAGGGTACTTGAAAATTTAGCAACTTCATCATCTCTTCATGATTTTCAAACAATAAGTTTATATATTTTTTTCTAACAGTCATATAATTAGAACCTTAATGACTTCAGATATATTTCAGTCTACAGTTTTGCTGAGCATTTCCTAACTGAAAATAAAATAAAATATATAAATAAATCTCTAATTGTTAACCAGTGTAAATATTATTAAAAATATACTTCAGATGCAAAAGAAATTAGGTCAGATTAAATACAGGGTGTAGACCTGTTTTGCTGGAGAAAGGCGTTTTCACATAGTTATTTTTCTGACTAGAAGGGCTTTTAAAAATATCCATTCACAATATGTCTGTATTTAAAATTAACCCATCATCATCATCTTGAAAAATTAGCAGGCATACTGGCTTTCTTTAACATGTTCTTTTTGACACAACACTTAAACCAGGATAGTATCATATAGGGGTTTTGGTTTCACCATAATAAAATCCTTAATGAATTCAGAGGGTGTCTCAGTTGGTTTAACTGTCATTTTAGTGCCTTTTTTTTTGGTCATACTTTCATCTTCTGTAACTTATTTTTCCTAAATGTATTCACATTCTTGCAGTCTCATTGCAATACTTCCACTTGTCTCGTGTAGAAGCAGAAATGTTCCAAGTCAGCTTGTTAACAGCCTTCATATCTGGAGGCTATTGTCATATACATGTTCCTAAAATACTCGAGAGTTTGTTGCTTAGCTAAGGATAGAAAAATAACCGGTATAATGTTTTTCTTTTCTTCAAAGAAAACTGACTTCATTAACCAAGGGAACAGCAGGGCTGAAGCCAAAATATGATTTAAATGTCCTGATTCCATCCTTTCTTCATTTCATGTTAAGACTGTAAAACATACAGGGTTCCTTGGGGCAAGAGCCATGTCTTTGTTTATTCTCTAAAATGCTTAGTACAGGAGGAACTTCAAAAAAAATTTCCAAGTTACAATTCTTCTCAAGCATTTCCTTCATTGTGTTTATACTGACATTTTAAAACTATTTAATTGTTTCGCTCTTGGAGATTTTCAGTAATTCACGTAGCAAATAAACAGATGTACATAAATGCAGTGAGACCCTGGGATAGAGAGGCACTTGAACCTATGCAAAAAGAAAGCCTTGAATTTTCAGAAGCCTGACTTTTCCCAGTATGGTTAGACAACCATACAACATTAATGTGGAAACAGCTTTAGGCATTAAGCAACTGAAAACACATGCTTAGGACGGCAAATAACAAGACTGTAAAATCAGTTCCAGGTCCTACGGGGTGCTGACAGGGAGCACTGCTGTGTAGCAGGAGCCTGCCTTAGGCCACACTCACTTGATCCTGGGTAAGGTCTGCAAAACTGCAAGTCCTTCTCTGTCTGAGTCCTTAAAGCAGCAAAATCTATTTTTGCATGTACTCCTGGGATGCTTTGTCCTCAGTTTGCATAAGAAACAAATTATGTTATAGACCTGCATATTCACAGTTTCCCTTGACAGCAATCTTGCATAAACTTGTGGAACTCTTATGATGTGGAACATGATCTTAGAGGTCTTTTCCAACCTTAATGATTCTATGATTCTATGATTCTATGGTGAATTTCTGAAGAATCACTTGCCTTCTGGAACTGGAATGATTCATCTCCTAACTCTGACATAACCTTCTTTAACAACCTTGGTTTACTTTTTCTGTATCAATTTCATTCACACAAACAGCTGTTATTTCTGCTCATCCACAAAAAAGGGGACTCAACAATCTTGAGCAAACCTTTTCATGTGTAACCTGTACAGTCCAAAATTACAAAGACAAAAAGAATTGGAAAAGCCTCCAAAACTTTTTGGTGCTTATCTTGCATAAATCACTCAATTTCTGTATCACTGAATTCAAATTGCTTTTGTTACTCTGAGCTGCACTGGCATGTCTATAGATATAGATGATAAAGCATCAAGCGGGGAATGATAGGTGATGGAAATTCCACAGCTGTAGGCATTGGAAATATTAACTACCCAATTCAGTTCTTACAGGAGGAAATAGAACTTTTTTCTTTTATAGAGACCACAAGTGGAAAACAGGTATCTCAAATCTATCATAGCTGCATCATAGCTATTGCTTCCTATCCTTCAGTAGGAGAAAAACAGCTGGAAAGTACTGACATGTTAACAGAGACACTGGTGTCTTGTAAACCCTTAACACAAGTCACCTTTTTGAAAATATGATAGTAAGCTTTAGACAATATACAACAGGGAAGAACAAGAGAAACTCCCTTGACAAGTGAGTGACTGTGCCAGCTGACCTATTCTCCAAGGAGCGCATGCGAACCAGAAACCCCTCCCTGTTCTCTATAGGTAGGATGTACAGTCTCTTACATTTCTAATTGCCCACACAGTTCTCACAGTTTCAGTGAACTGTTTGACATAAAAGCATATTTTAAACAGGGCAAGACCATGTATAGTGAAGCAGAAGAATCTTTCATTGATCTTTTGCAAAACATAGTGTCAGTTTTAGAGGAGGAAGAAGATTTTTGTGTGCATGAGTCTTGTCTTTCTCCGCTTTTTATCTGCTTTCAAAGATAACATGACTCACTTTACAGGAATTTGCAAGAATCTTTAAAAATAACTGTCAAATATGTGAGTTCTTTCTATATTTGGTTACAATGCTCGAGGACAAGTTTTACAAGTTTCATAGACTTGACCTATGCTGTCAACAACGTTTGTTGCCTACTGTCTCAGAGCTATACAAGCATGATATGGAAACTGCTGCATCTGCTTCCTTAAACCTTGCAGTGGCACACAGTGATTATATCGTTCAGGCAGAAGACATGAAGAATCCAGTAGCATTTGAATTTTTTTATCATTTTGAAGCAAATCAAAGGAAAAAGAGATCAAAAAGTGTTCAATTATACACTGTGAAAAACAAAAAAGCTTAAGCAATAATATTAATTTGAAGGCCTGCTTTTAATGCTTGCATTGTTCACATCTGAAGTGGAAAAGTCTTACACGCATAGGATTTTTGCCTGTAACAACTGATTTTTGCAATTTTTTACTTGAAATGGTTCTTATAAACAGAATATAGATAGCAATAAAATTTGAGAGGTATTTTAAGCAAAAAGGCTTAACTGCCATAACAGTATATCCACAGTCCCTAGGAAAATAAGTCACGTGCCATTGTCATAAAAGAAGCTTGCTTCTTCTTAGCTAGCATATGGGCATCTCCTACTTCCCAGTTCTATAAATATATTAAAAAACAGAGAAGTACTTCTAACTTCAATTCAGTAAGAACTGAGTTATAAGGTCTTTTTCAAGATTGTATTGGGTTTATGTGGCAAGGTTTTGGTAGCAGGAGCACAGGGGGGCTGCAGGGGTGGCTTCTGTGAGAAGACACGAGATGCTGCCCTTGTGTCAGACAGAGCCAGTTTGGGTTCCTAAAGCTGAGTCCATCAGCGATGCTGGTGGCACCTCTGTGATAACATATTTAAGAAAGGGTAAATAATGCTGCACAACAGCTGTGAAAGAGAGGAGTGAGAAAAATGTGAGACAAACAGCCCTGCAGACACCAAGGTCAGTGAAGAAGGAGGAGGAGGAGGTGCCCCAGGTGCCAGAGCAGAGATCCCCCTGCAGCCTGTGGAGAAGACCATGGTGACAGAGGTTGTCCCCCTGCAGCCCATGGAGGTTAACAGTGGAGCAGATATCCACCTGCAGGCCATGGAGGATGTCACACTGCAGCAGGTGGACATGTACTGAACGAAGCTGCAGCCTGTGGAGATCCCACGCCGGAGCTGGCTTCTGGCATGAACTGCAGCCCATGGAGAGGAGCCCACACAGGGAGAGGTTTTCTGGCAGTAACTGTGGTCCATGGGGGACCCACAGTGGAACAGTCCATTCCTGATGGACTGTACCCCATGGAAAGGACCCACGCTGGAACAGTTCTTGAAGGAGGATCCACATTGGAGCAGTTTGTGAAGGACTCTGTCCTGTGGGAGGGACCCCACGCTGGAGCAAGGGAAAAGCATGAGAAAGAAAGAGAGGCAGAGAGAAAGTGTTATGAACTGACCCCAGCCCCCATTCCCCATCCCCCTGCGCTGTTCAGGGTGGGAGGAAGTAGAAGAGTCAGGAATGAAGGAGTGAAGTTGAGCCTAGGAAGAAGGACTAGGTGTTTTTAGTTTTGTCTTTGTTTCTCACTATTCTACTATATTTTTAAATGGCAGTAAATTAAATTAATTTTCCCCTAGTTGAGTCTGTTTTGCCTGTGATGGTAATTAGTAATTGATCTCCCTGTCTTTATCGCGACCCACAAGCTTTTTCATCTTATTTTCTCCCCCTGTCCTGTTGAGGGGGAATGAGAGAGTGGCTTGGTGGGTGTCCGGCATCGAGCTAAGTTTAACTCACCACAAAGACAGAAAATTTAACTTAGCGTTCCCAAATTAGAGTTTGGTGATGTAAAAAATGGTCGCACTTCCATTTTTGTTTAGGCTAATTCATCCCTCATCTGTCTCCCATTTATTACCACTGCTTACATTTATTTAGACTAAATAGACTATGCCCAGACCATGGACTTATTCCATCCATCCCATACCTTTTCTGCTGCAGCCTCAGAGAAGACAAAGGATGACTATTAAAGCAGCACATTACACTGACAGCCACATAAATACTTGTCATTGTAACAGTGCATAGCTAGCCACAACCTTTACACTGCTGTTCCCTTTGACTCAATCCCCATTTTATCCACGCTGCTCATGAGAAAGATCTAAAAAATGGTGTCTAGACTCAGCCATGAGAAAAATTTAACAGCACGCCTGAGAGGAACAGTTTCTGCTTAACAAGAGTCTTCTCTGTCAATGATTTGTCATTCTCAGTAGGCTGCTGCAAAAAATCAAGGAAGGAATTACAAAACCTGTGTATTTAGGAAATCACCTTTACTTTTGAGCTCAGGAATGTGTGGAAGATGATAACATTAAAAAGATCCCAAGATGAGCAGCAGCAGTGATAAGCTGCTGCAAAGACCGACACAACTGTTGACAAATCTCACATTCCTATAGAAGCCTTGCAATAGTCTTTAAGACAGACTCTGCAATAAAGTGATCAAATAAGTATCCTAGGTTTTTTTTTTTAAGATCCAAAGTAATTATCTAGTTCAAAAAAGAAAGGAAAAAATGCTATTTTATTTTTCAAAATCAATATAATTTTAAATTGATATTGTAATTTTTGAATATTGTTATAGATAGTACTGGGTCTTGGATGAGGAAATGGTGAAAAAATGAGTTATTCAATTTGAGAAGACACTGAAGGAAATTCAAATTAGCATATAACTTGAAGCCCATTGTTTATAAGAAAAGAGTTAGCTCATAAACTGGATGCAGTCAATGACACCTAGACCAAATATCTTAAGGAAAAAAACCAACAACAGTGGTATCTGTGAGATTCTAACACAAGTGGAAAGCTACTTTCCTGGCACAAATTTAACTTGATAGGGTTTTTTTCCCCACTATGCTTCATACCCCATCTGGTCACTGGATAACCATCTTGTTTCTCATTTCTTTATTTCTGTGTTTTATATAAAGCATTCTTAAACTCAGCTGCTATTGAATGAGCTCTTAGTTTTTTCCTCAATATAGTAATCGCCTTTGTCCTACTTCCTTAATTTATGTTTCAGTTAATCTCTTCTGACTACTCGCATTCCTTCTAGTCCCATGCATTTACCATTCCAGGTGTTGGCAGCTAACTGTAACCACAATCATGTTTATTGTTACTGATGATAAGAAAAAGCAATTGACAGTCATGGAATCCAGCCAGCAAGGGGAAGGAGTCCCGAACTGCTAACTGGGACACAGCACGTAACAAAGCTGACCTCTCGCATTGGCAGTATGCAACACTGAAAAAAGTCTTTTCTACAATTATACTTTTCTCTGCTAGGAAGAACGCTAAACATAAGTATGGAGTGATGAGGATAGCTCATCACAGGGCCTCATGACCTCCTGTCGTTTGTGTATATAGCAGATACCTATCATTTCAGCTCTTACTCTAGCAACTTGAAAACTCAATGCCTTTATGAAAAGCTGTTTTTAAAGTACAGCCTTACCAGTTCCATGTTTCTCCAAATTGTACAGTGCTTCTGTACAGATAGTGCAGAAGGTTTTCTTTATATTCCCACCATTTTTGTACAACAAAGTACAATTTGAAGAAACTAGTTAATTCCCAAAGCTAAATGTTTTTTGAAAGCTGAATAAATCCTTTAGAGATGGATCAGCAACAAGGATTTAGAACTTAAATCTTGACTAGTTATTGTAAGGAGAACAACTTAATGTTTCTTCCTAGCATAAACATTACTAAGGTCCTCACTGAAGGGCAAATAGATAAGGTTCTTTTTGCAGCCTTCCGATGCTATTCTGAAAACAGAAGTGTATGACACATTCTATAGCATGTTTCAATTACTGCTATTGCAGAGTGACCAGGTGAGCAGCAAGTCTGTAGAAAACAATCTAAGGATTATACTGGTTCAGAAGTGGGATATGGGCCAACAATATCATGTTGTTGCAGAGACCAATAATCATACTAGGAAGTATATACAGAAATATTATGTTACATATATGAAGTAATGATGTAAACCCTCTCTATCCTTGTAAAGCTGCCCTTTCCAAGAGTCCTGTCTAGTTTTGCACAACAAATTTTAAGAAGGAAGCAGACATGTGGAGAAAACAAAGGTCAGTGAAAGTAATCAAAGATACAGTGGCTGAATTCTGTGATGAGAGAAATGGAATACGAGCCTATCACAGATTGTAAGGAGACTGTACATAAACTAACTGTAATATATCAAGGGAGACTATGTCAGTGCTAGATGTTCTAATGGAAAGGATAGTGAGCACTAGCTTAGTCTGCTTGGAGACCATGAGAGATTTTAAACAACAAGTCAAAGAATGTCTGTCAAAAGTGATGTAGGCCCTGCTCCCTGACAGTGAGGAGAGACAATGACTTCCAAGGTGCTTGCCATCTCTTTTCTATGATTTCTCTAATTTTCATAGAACGAGTTGCTAATTTATTAATGCATTCAGTTATTAACCTATTTACTACACTGATTTCCTCTATATTCTAAAGAATATATGGGGTCACCACAGCACTACCTACTTTGTTCCCAATGGCTGGAAATGCACAGTAGTATTTCTCTCTCTTAGACCTATAAAGTCAGTCTTGAAGAAGAGTTGATCTGGTTCTACTTCAAGGTCTGCCTCTAACTTGTAAAATCAGTGAGTGATGTGTTAACAAGCCACTTTTAACTGAGGATTATACTTCTTTAGTCTCTACTCATCTGCACTAATGCTCCATTTTTCATTTGCACGTCTTGACGATTCAGTGCCTAAATGTGTTACCATTTCTTCAGCCAAAGTGGCTTCTCATGCCAGAGAAGTGTTGGTATATTAATAGTCTTCTGACAGATGTTAAGCTACACTCTGCTGAGCTTCCCAAATGATTTTGTGAAGCAACTGAAGTGCAGCTGTGGACTTGAAAAAAAAATGTAGTCAGCTTCTAAGAATGCCCAGGAGAGGATAAATCTATTACCAATAGACTGACTGCAATTAAAATTCTTTGATATATCTCTCCGTACTTTTGACCAAATAGTTCAGGGTTTCAGGAGAATATCAGTAGTACTAAAAACGTTCGACCACTTCAACCCAGTCTGCGTCCTCAGGCCATTGATCCTTTCAATATCGGCAAGCCTGTCTATTAGTGGGAGATATTAATGTTCTTTCAGCTATCACATTCATGAACAAAATTGCTGGAATAATGAGGAAAGAAATCCAAATAAGGATAGAAGTCCAAACCTGAGTTTTCTCTGAAGCTGGATAGCTCAATATTTTAGTACTTCATAGAGATTTTACAGGTCAAGACTAGCGGGCAGACTGACGTGAGGGCAGTTGTAGTGGGTATCTACTATAGACCTCCTAATCAGGAAAAATGAACAAAGAAAAAGATAAATGCCTTTTTAAAAAAGTTGTCCAGCTCAGCATTTGTTTGTGAGTCATCAAAATATTAACTGTTTCTCGTGGCATTTCCCACTGGAGATGTGGTCAGTAGGCCAGCTGGATCAAAAATTAAATTTAGTCAATTTAATTTTTAAGCAGTCAGCATGGGTATATGAAGGGGAAATAATTCTTAACCAACATGATAGCCTCCTACAGTAAGGTGACTAGGTTGCTGGATGAGGGGAGAGTAGTGGATGTTGTTTATCTAGACAGATCTTTTGCACATAAAGCATCAAATTTCAAGGAATTTTCTCTGTTCATTAAGCATCTTATTGCACCTTAGCAGAAAATAAGGTTTCCGACTCATGTGTATTGTTCTCTGCAAGCTCCAAAAACATTTCTTAAAACAAAAATAGTTTTAAAAAGCTGATTTATGTTTTATTGTTTATATCATGCCAGGATGAGTAAAGCAGACGTTCAGTGAGACAAAACTGACCAAATACACTGTCTATACTGTGTTTCACTTTTGGACAAGTTTGTAAGACTACTGAAATTTGATTCAAAGAGAAGCAGGAAGTTTAAACACATTAAAAATCTCCCTACTTTAAATTTATTCCTGGTTCAAGTAAAATGGGAAGCATTTCAAATTATAATGGATTTTGTGAGCAATGGCCCACATCTTCATTTATTTTTTAACATTATTCAGAATTTTAGTGGTTACATTTCTTGACGGAGTTCTTTTAAATATTCATGTATTTTAGTGCACTGAGAATTCTATAGCTAAATCAAGTCCTGCCTTGAATACTCAAAAATTAGTAAAGGGGTATATGTTACAGGAATATTTTGGTAATTTTTAGAGAGGAGCTGCCATAGTAATCTGTATTTCTGTGCTATGTGACGTCCTTCTAGGTAACATGACTCTGCCTCTGCTAATATGTTGATATCCATACAAGTATCCAAGGCTGCCGCCGTCAGACATCTTTTCAGTAGTTTACATGAAATAAACTAGTTCTTCAGGCATTCTCATAAAAATTGCTACCACAAGTGACATCCTTATGTGCACCACTACTACTTAGAGCAGATCCCTGGAGGCTGAAAGTTGAGAGAAATGGTGATGCAGTTCAAATTAAGCCTTCAGTAATTCTGCCTGTTCTGTGCTGTTCAGTAAAGGAGTGCTTAGAGCTCAGAAACTTTAAGGTCGTCTTTTTGGCACCTTTAAGGCAGAAGCGAGAAGAGTCATCCTATATATGTAAGAAGTCACAATTGTAATGTCCTTTAGGTACGATAAATGTTCTCAGTACCCTTCAGAGTTTTAACATCTTTATAAAATATACATTAAAAACTTTGCTTACATTATTTCAAGTAAGGATGAGATCAGTATCACCTGACACGTACACAAAGTAATTTGATAGTATCTCAGTGTCTTTGAGGCTTGTTGGGTGCCCAAGAACATATACATACATGATCTACTACCATCACCTGATGCACTTTAATATCCTCTTACTGAAAGCATCAGTCTACTTTAGGACATAATAGTTGTAGAATTATGTTTGGTTCCTAGCTGGCAGAGACTTTGTTTCCTTGGTAAGAGCTTTTACAATAATAAAAACCGCTAGGCATTACAGACTGTGCTTTGAAAGCAGATAATTATTTGATCTCATTTGCAGTGTTTTTTGCAAGAAACTGATAAAAATTTAACACAAGTGCCACATGATGTTATTGACTTGCCTTCCAAAAGATAAAGTCCATTACTTTTTTATTTTATTTTATTTAAATGGACTCAGAATTATGGCTTCAGGCAGGCATTGTGTAGGCAAAGAGTTAGGCACATTTTTCTTTCAAGCACACTAGCAATGAATTCTTCTGTGGTCTATTAGAACCCTCTGCCTGTAAACATTTTGCAAAAGTTATCTTACTGCATCTCAACTACAGCCTGCAACCTCATCTGTTATTTCTGGTTCTGCATGCCTCCACAGCTTGACTACTGCTCTTCAGACTTGTTGTCAGCATGCCTTGACATATCACAGCCATTTCTGAGAGTATGCTGGTCATTCCCTTGACCAGTACTGGTAATGGATAACAGGGGAGTGAAAGGATGGATCAAAGATAATATTCAGTAAAAGAAGGGAAGGGACTGCCAGCATTTCTCTGACTAGTTGTGGAGGTGGTGGTTATAAGATCTTCAGGCTTGGCCTTAGAAAATATCATACCACAGAAGTATCTATGACACAATGAGCAGAAATTATCTAAGCCTCTCCATTGCCACACTAAAGTACAAAAGGAAGACTGTGTGTGCATGCATGTGAGGGAGTAAACTGGTAGGACTTACACTTGTGGGGCAAAAAGGAAAGCCAACTCTTATAAAGCAAAAGAAGAGTAGTGTTGTTTGCTTCCAAGCAAATCTGTTGGAGGCATGAGTGAAGAAGGATCTGTCATTTAGAGTGATATTTGTCTACTCCTTCTTTGAGTACTAAATTAATCCTTATATGGTTGATGCTGTTCTGCCTGTGATGCAAGCTTACAGTGAAATAAAGAATCACTGACCTACCCAGCCACTCTTGCTTAGTAAAGATCATGTGCCCTTTTCTTTACTACATGTATTTTACTACATGTATATTTACTAATGTAGGGCTATTGGAAAAAAAGAGGAGTAAAACTACAGTAAATTTTCTCTGCAGTTTTAATTTTACACAAGTTTCTTTCTCTCCTTGTCTGAAATTATGATGCAAGATTGCTGTGCTATTTAAGCCACTAAATAACAGTCATGTTATATACTACTTCTGGGGTTTTAGCAGACACTATATGTACAAAGATTAGTAGCAGTCTAATCTAGTAACAATGCTACAAGGAAAGCCTCATGATTGTTTACAAACAGTTTCTTTCAAAACTTTTTTTACTCCTTGATTAACACTTATTCACATAAACACTGCAGCAGTATTACTCATGTAAATAAAGTCTGATAAAAGGTTCACAATGTGTGTCTAGAATAGCAATCCAGGCTGTTGGATTTCTGATCATCAGTTTAAAAATCTTCATATAAAACTTGGGGTTTTTTTCATTCTAGTGGCAGATTACATCTGAATGGAGTTATAATCTCTCTAAATTATTTCCCAAACTGGAAATTAGTGTGCCCCATAATCTTAAAAAAAAAACAAAACCAAGACTAAAACATCACAAAAAATATAATGCACCTCTAAGTCTATTGCCAAGCATCAGTCTGCTCTGTCATTGCCCTCTGCCATTTTTGCAGTTGCTGCAGACCAAATTAAAAGTAGGTGGCCACAATGGGCAAATCACAGGGAGACCTGGTGCCATTAGTAATTGGAGGTGATGATTAGTGAGAATGGCAGAGGAGACATTAAACTGTGCTAAGTCATTAAGGAGAGACATACAGACACTGAAAAGTGGGCAATGTGGGAAAGAAAAAACAAGAAAAGCCCAAGTGACACTAAAAATGTTTTCAGCTATAGCATCTGTATGTGAAGACCACCTAGTGAGTAAAAACCTGGCAGGTAAGTAATCGGTACATTGGAATTCTTATCATTTCAAGTGCTTTCTTCTCCCATCCCCATTATTTTCCAAAATGTTTTCTTTTTACCTGCTTTGTTTCCTTACTTCCTTTCTTTTGACTTGTGAACTGGTGGGAAGTGTGTGATTGACAGATACAGTAAATGAAGTCCATATTAGTCTTTCCAATAGGCACAGCATGGGCAACAACTGAAGAAAATTTCTCCTTGCTACTGCCTGCCAGTCTGTTCCATCTGTGTTGCAGACAAATCAAATCTTTTAGAAGTGAGAAAGTTTCATTCCATTGGTCTAGATAATCCTTTCAACCATAGCTAAGGAAGGCAGAGTATTTACTGTAAATATAGTATTTACAGAATTCTGGACTCTGAGTAAAAACTATATATCAAGAGAGATATCAAGGTGATAGATGTGGTCAATACAGAATGAGACTAAATGTATGCAGGCAACTGCCATCCCTCTAAATTAAAAAGTTGTCTTCAGCCTTCTCATGAATGTAGTACAAAACCTGATGGGTGCCTTTGGAGCATGGCAAGATATTCTATGATGAGCAATCCTTATTAATATTGGTAGACTGTTCATCCTGTAATGTTTTGTTGCAGGTTCGTGCATGTGAACTATATACAAATGTGCCGGGTTTGGCTGGGATAGAGTTAATTTTCTACATAGTAGCTCGTATGTGGCTATGTTTTGGATTTGTGCTGAAAACAGTGTTGAAAATACAGAGATGTTTTCGTTACTGCTGAGCAGTGCTTACACAGAGTCAAGGCCTTTTCTGCTTCTCACACCACCCCACCAGCGAGCAGACTGGGGATGCACAAGAAGTTGGGAGGGGACACAGCTGGGACAGCTGACCCAACTGACCATAGGGATATTTGATAGCATATGATGTCATGCTCAGCATATAAAGATGGGGAAGAAGGAGGAAGTGGGGTTTGGAGTGATGGCATTTGTCTTCCCAAGTAACTGTTACGCGTGATGGAGCCCTGCTTTCCTGGGCTGAACACCTGCCTGCCAATGGGAAGTAGTGAATGAATTCCTTGTTTTGCTTTGCTTGCACGTGCAGCTTTTGCTTTACCTATTAAACTGTCTTTATCTCAACCCACAAGTTTTCTCACTTTTATTCTTCTGATTCTCTCCCCCATCCCACCAGGGGGGGAGTGAGCGAGCAGCTGTGTGGTGCTTAGCTGTCAGCTGGGGTTAAACCACGACAACAAATTAAGATTCCTTAAGATTTTTTTTAATCTTATGGAAGGTCCCACATTAGTGGCTATTACCTGAACACATTAAAAGACAGTACAACAATAACAGTTTATGTGATTATATCAAACTCTAGCTGCCATCTGTAATATACACAAACTATAATAGCATAAACAATTCACAGAATCACAGAATCAAAGAATGGTTGGGGTTGGAAAGGACCTCTGGACATCATCTCATCCAACCCCCCTGCCTGAGCAGGTACACCTAGAGCAGGGTACACAGGACTGTGTCCAGGCGGGTTTTGAATATTTCCAGGCAAGGAGATTCCACAACCTCTCTGGGCAGCCTGTTCCAGTGCTCTGTCACCCTCACAGTAAAGAAGTTTTTTCTCATGTTCAGGTGGAACTTCCTGTGTTCTAATTTGTGCCCATTGCCCCTTGTCCTGTCGTTGGGCACCACTGAAAAGAGTCTGGCTTCCAGACAATCTCTTTGAGCTCTTCTGGGAAAAAAGTTGCTTCTCAAAAGCAGAATACCCAGATTTATAGAGTTTATCAATAAAAAATAACACCGTAAAGTCATTCACAGTATAAGCATGGTGCTCATCTAAATTACAGATAGCTGGGAAGACTTTGTGAGTGACAAAATCAACACATTCACAAGACATAGAATAGATCTCTTCTTGCCTTCTTGCACCTTAAAGACTGTGAAATACACAATTTTTTGAGAAGATATCCATATCTGATAGTTTTTAAGTCATAAAGATAAACATCAAGAAGATAAAATTACTAGAAGATTTAGACAAATATATTTTTCCATGGCTAGACCTTTAGAAGATATGCAAATAAGAAAGGAATCCTGATATATGATACCTCAGGGATGAACTCTGTTTTGGGAGATTCCTAGGAGAAACTGTCTTGTCCACCAGAATCTTGATTTCAAAAACCTGTCATACTCAGTGGGTGGAGAGATATTCTGTTTTGGCTTGTTTTACACATTCCCTTCTGCAGCATATGAAGACACGGACTCACTTTCGTT
>WAAD01015191.1:6720-152419 GCA_013389945.1 Fregata magnificens
CAATTTTTCTAATCATCTTTTTTACCCTTTATTTGTTTGTTTAAAACTCATCATTTTGCACTTATCATCAATGAACCTTACTTGCTATCTATTAGTCTAGGCACTTAAATGTTCTCAGTCCTCCTATACTGGACTGCAGTATTTCTCATTATTTACTCATCTTCTCAATTCAATATAATCTGCAAATATTGAAGGGTGAAAATATGGTAAGTGCTATTTGGCTTTGTTTATGTTTTTAAACAGAAACGGGAAGAGTTGTCAGTATAGCTGTGTAAGGATATAATGAAAGAGTAATCAAACTGTTGGTAATACCCTACTTCTGGCCTCACATGCACCCATACCGTACATAATCTGTGTTTCAGGGCAGAATGGGGTGCAGTCTTAATATCCAACTCGATGCCCAAAAGCAATAAGTGGATTCTACATGATTTAGAAGCAGATTTTACCAGCCTATAGAGTTCCTATGGTAATACAGGTCCCGATAATATCAAAGTGATTTATGAGTTGCATGTAACAAACACATGACATTCCCAGGGGACAGGGAACACAAAGCCAGATTCTCATCTGGTGCCACTTAATAGGGCTCCCACAAAGCCAGGTGGACGCAGTTTGGGGAATACAGTATACTAGCATTTTCAGCTCTGGTGACAGACTCGGCTTTCATTACCAAATATCAAATTTTGCAGGGTATGTATGACTTTTCACAAAGTGATATAGTCTGTCTGAATGAGAGGTGTTGCATAACCAGGAAAGCAAACTACGTAGTTGTGAACCTCTAAATATATAACACCCCCAATGTTGGACTCCTTGATTTTCATATAACACAGAGATAACTACATTAGCGTGGTGTACAATAATGACAGCAGAAAGTATGTAACAGTCAGTCAAGGCAACTTTGTGTAATATATTCTCAATTCCACATGGCGTTGCATAATTAAATACAAATTTAATTTCCCAGTCAGCAGCATATATTGTAGGATACTTAGGCATCACTGATACTTAAAAAATGTGGTACAAAGGTTATTTGACCCACTCAAAAGGATACAACATGCCATAATTACACTCTTTCTCAGGAATAACAGTATATCTTGGTAGTACTAGAGGTACTGCTGAAAAGTAAGATAAAACACAGAAAAATACCAAACTGTAAAGAAGACTTTGCAGACCTTCTTACCACATTCAGAGTTAACACTTCCAGTGGATTCACAGGAAGAAAATAGAAATCTTTTAATTTTCCATCTTTTTGTGAAAATAACCGGGGAAGTAGTTACTTCTTTATTTTCATGATTCAGCTGTGATTTACTGATTATGTTTCATTCAGGTTTATCTGTTAGGTCATGAATAGACCATTATAAGAGCAAAACAGTGGAGCTGGTCAAGATACAGCTACAGGGAGGTGTCTCCTTCATGTAACTTTATCTCAAAGCCTACAAATTTAGCCTTTATGGGTCTAATCCAGAGTATGCCAAGTTAAACAGCTTCCACTGTTTTCAAAAGTCTTTGACTCAAACCTCAAATCAGACACCAAATTTGTATTGACAAAGAGTGACAAGTCCATTTTACACAGGATTTTGAAATTTAGAAATCTGGTTTCTTTTACCTAGACTAAATTCAGTAGATATCTAATTCTCTGAAAGAAAAATGAAATAATAATGATAATTTCAGGTTGTCTCACAGTTCTGCTTCAGCTTTTGAAAATTTCATATTGTAACACACTTTGTATAGTACAGAATGAAAACCTTCAAATTGCAAAGATGTTTCAAAATGAAAGCATGTATTTCAGCTTAAACATAAGTCCTTTTTCTTTACAGTATTGTTCCAATGGTCAGCTCTGAAGGGCAATAATAAGTATTAGCAGTGTGTGATTTTAGAAAAGATGATGCTCTCATAGCTTTATAGAATTATCACTCAGACCGTGCAGTACTATGATTCAAGAAAGTAAATTCCATTG
The DNA here is from genome assembly GCA_013389945.1 of Fregata magnificens. NCBI lineage: Eukaryota > Metazoa > Chordata > Aves > Suliformes > Fregatidae > Fregata > Fregata magnificens. The sequence continues at coordinate 8,672 of WAAD01015191.1, forward strand.
CTTTTCCTATTGTCATCCAACTTATGTATCTTAAAAGAAATAAAAATGTGCATTATCAGAAACAAAGTATCTGATATTAAAACTTCTTCGATATTAAAAGTAAAACTTCTTCCATTACCAAGACTAGATGAGTTTCTGGAGCAGTGTCTGGAAGAAACACAGCTGAGAATATCTTTCCCCATCCATTTCTATTGTGCCTTAAGGTCAACAACCATCTGGTCTGACTCACGCTGCCTCTCTTTCATTTGAGACTGGAGCCACTTTGCCACTTCTGCTCCTGAACAAAGCCGGTAGCTGAATTATGGAAAATTTCGATGATGTTCCTAATAATAGCCATTTTAGTATTCCAGTTACTAGACAAATATGCTCCTGCCATGTTTAATGTCATAAAGTTACCCACAAGTGCATGAAAGGATCATGGCCAATGAGGCAGGGATATAGTTTGCACTAGCTCCACTTTAAGAATGAGACAGCTCTGCAAAATGCCAAGCCTGAGTACTGAACACAAGTAATGGTCTTACACCCTAATAAAACCTGTTGATAGATGCACTTTCTTGAAGCCTGTGTGTCTTCTTTTCTTCCTTTTTACAGTATAAATAAGTACTTGTATATATAATATGTATTTTGACGCCATTTCCTTCCGTGAAGATGCAAAACATGTGCTACATATTCTACATTACACGGAGCAAAGCTGTATTTATGCTAATCGTTTTACTCTGTTGGCAGAAGAAATATTGAGACCTCTGAAGACATCTTCTAGGAAGAAAAGGCATGCAGCATTCATAATATCACAATGATGAAGCTAAGTATGCACTGCATACCCTACAATGTGTATAAATGCATTTTCCTGCAGATGTTTTGCAACTTATTACATGCAGCCTTACACAGTGGTGTGCAATGCTCTCCATAGGAAATAAATATTTGCTATGGAGAACATTGTATGTCAAAGTGTAGGGCTGTCTTCAAGGACTGATTGTTTTGTTCATCTCATGGCCTTATTGCCTGACTCTCTCTGTGGCTTTCATCAAGGCCTTTTCTTTTTAATTACCTTTCCAGAAAAGACCTCCTGAGGCATGAAAGTGAAAAGTGTTTCTGAGGTCTGTTTTGGTGCCATATTAGGAGGACGTATGGTTTGTTTACCCACTTAGGTCTCTTTTCTTTATAAGGAATATTTCTTGCTGGTAATTTTTGCCGACTTGCTGCTTTGTCTTCCCCTTGCCTTGCTACGTTCCAACGTATATGTGGTTGGTGGCTAAGAAAGAAGAGAGGATGCAGAATGGGTAACAGCCTCAGATTTAGGAAAGCAACATCCAGGCTGTGTGACAGACTTCTGTGTGTCTTCGAACAACCAACTCATCCTTTTTTCATGAAGTTAAAAGAGTATAATGCCATGCTGCACAGCATTGGCTGAAGGAGCCTGTTGGAGTAGTGGAAGCAGTACAGCTAATTAAGCCTGGTGAGCCACCTGGATGTGTTATAGGACCAGGTTAATCCACCCAGCTGAATCAATGCATTAATGCAGTTAAACTGCTTCAGACACCCTGAGTAACCTGAATAGTTCACAACAGTGTGCTTTGAGAGCAGCCGTGTCTCAGGTTAGCAAACTGATAAATCGAGCCCTTCTTCAGAAGGTGAAGAAAAATTGTGAAATATTTAGACAATATAATGATAGAGCTGTTATAAATACTTAAAATACTTTTGTAAAATTTGAATAATTTCTCTTTGATGGAGAGCTAGAAGTGAGTTACAGATAAACATTGAATTCCCACATGCTTTGTGGATGGTTGCATCTGAAAAGTTGGAGTCAAGTCCACAGCTACTTTAAATACTTTGTTTTGTTGAGACTTATTGATATAGGATTAACCATTGTTGAAAGATGAACAGAACTGTGAGATTTGATATTCTGATATATTTTCACATACACAGAAACCCAGTAAATGTATCACTTCAGCTGCATGGCCTTTTGTCTTTGGTGTGCCTTGGGGACTTTACCCTATAGTTCTGTAGTTCTAAAACAAGGGAAAATGCATGAAAACCAAACTTTTTTGTTTCTTTAGTGAACAGAGAACCTACCAGGATTTTTCAAATTATTGAACCCAATGAGTGAAGAGGAATTAAATCAATTGCACAGGAACTGGCTCTGTTTATAAGATTCGGGGTTTCAGTGGATGAAAATGTAACCACCCCTTCTACCGGGGGTTGTACGCAAATTTACATTCCCAACTAAACATGCTAAATGAATAGGTTTTTTCTTTGTTAGGTGTTTGTAAAGCCTAACGATTTTTTTTTTTAAACTGTTATTGGTAAACTGTAAATCACAAATTAGAAAAAGTTTTACTGGTTCTGACAGCTTCTGAGATTTATAGTCAGTAAACAAAAAACACTCCTTTTGAGAATCATTGCTGTTTTCTTAATAAATTATTTCCATGAAGCTAGACGAAAGAAAATTGAAAATCTACAGCATACTCTGCAGTTTTGTGAGATATCCAAAATGCTGTATTTTGTTTTTTCTTGACTTTTTTTCCTTGTGTCAGTAGAGACAATTTCTCTCACATGCTTAATCTCAATCTTCTAAACAGAAGGCAGATAATTTATCTAAAAGGCTAAAAAGTCTTTGATTAATAACCATGGGAATTGCAGGTATTAAAATCACCCCCAAGTGACCCCATATTGTTCCATGAATCCATTAGAAACTTATTCTGAATTACAAAGAAAAATTAATTGAAAAGTATAAGGACTACAGAGCTCAAATAAAGTATGCTCCCCTGAGTTCATATGAAGATCTATATGCATGCAAAATGTCATAAAATCAGATTTAATTTACAGTATAATTTTCTTCTTCAACAACAAGAAGAATACAAGAACAGCAATTTTTGTATTTTTTTATTACTATTGAGTTCTCCATAACAAGCCTCTATTACAATGACTCTTGCATTAATGTCAGAGAAAGAGGGATTAGAAAGAAGAGCCAAATGTCATTTAGGTAGTTGGAATTGTAGTAATGGGTGAATCCCATCTGGTTTTGTTCAATAGGACAGTAAACTGTAATGCTCTTGTCTTGAATGGATGTGCAAAGCTTTGAATGACTTGTAAGGTGCTTTACAAAGAACTTTTGCAAATCTTGCTTATGTACATTTTGTCCTAATTTCATAAATATTTTGCTTATATTTGTTCCTCTCAGTTTGTTCAGTTTTCTTAGTAGGTCGTGACCACATTTTCATATGCTTTTAGATGCTCAGGAAATTAGCTAGGTGTCACAGATGGGCTTGTATTCCCCATCTCCTGTACCTCATGCTTCAACATTAGCCAGGTATGGTTCTCAGCTCATTTTCAACAGTGTGTCATCAAGATAGCTATGAGGATTACTATGGGCTTTATAGTCTTGTTTACTTAGGGCCTTGTAAAAAAATGGGAGACTAAGGGTGATGTCTGTCTCTGAACATCTTTGAAAATCTTGGACAGACACCCATCAGCCGAATCACTTTGGTTTATGAGTCGCTGTGATGGTCTTACTAAGGAAAACTTCCTTACTAAGGAAAAAGTGCCTGCTGAGGCACTTTGAAGTGTGAGACTTTAAGTGCTGTGCTGCACAAAAGGTGGCATCTTGATTCTGTGTCATTAAAGCCAGAGAGTCTTAATGCTTAAATGTGGTTAAAGTTACCCATGTCCTAAAGAGCAATAGAGAATTATGAACTTGAATACTATGAGCAATAAATACGTCTGTTATTTGCAGACATGTCAGAAATGTAAATGCAAATCAGCTGAAAGAATACTTGCTGCAATGTTGCTGATGTAGTGTAAAACTGAGCTACCAAAGCATCACACAATCACAGAAGAGTTGAGGTGGGAAGGGACCTCTGGAAATTGTCTAGTGCAACCCCTCTGTGCAAGCAGGGCCAGCTATAGCAGGTTGCTCAGGACCGTGTCCAGTCAGGTTTTTTGATATCTCCAAGGATGAAGACTCCAGAGCCCCTCTGGGCAACCTATGCCAGTGTTTGACCATCCCCACAGTAAAAAAGTTTTTTCATATGTTTAAGTGGAATTTCCTGTACTTCAGTTCGTGTTCATTGCCTCTTGTCCTGTCACTGGGCACTCCTGAGAAGAGTCTTTCACACTCTTCTTCGTTCCCTCCCATCAGGTATTTATACATGCTGATAATATCCTCCTGAGCCTTCTCCAGGCTGAACAGTCCCAGCTCTCTCAGCCTCCCCTTGTATGACAGATGCTGCAGTCCCTTATTCACCTTTGTGGCCCATCCCTGGACTCTCTCCAGTATGTCCATGTCTCTCTTTTACTGGGGAGCCCAGACCTGGACCCAGCACTCCAGGTGTGGCCTCACCAGCCCTGAGCAGAAGGGCAGGATCACCTCCCTCCACCTGCTGGCAATTCTCTGGCTCATGCAGCCCAGGATACCATTCACCTTCTTTGCAGCAAGGACACTTTCCTAGCTCCTGTTCAACTTGGTGTCCACCAGGACCACCAGTTCCTTTTCTGCAAAGCTGCTTTCCAGCTGGTCAGCCCCCAGCCTGTACTGGTGCCTGGGGGTGTTCCTCTCCAGGTGCAGGACTTTGCACTTCCACTTGTTGAACTGCATGAGGTTTCTGTCGCCCCATTTCTCCAGCCTGTCGAGGTCCTTCTGGATGGCAGCACAACCCTCTAGCATGTCGACCACTGCTCCCAGTTTTGTATTGTCTGCAAACTTGCTGAAGGTGCACTCTGTGCCACTGAGCAGGTCATTAATGAAGATCTTACAGTATGGACCCAGTATCAGCCTCTGGAGCACACCACCAGTGCTGCTGATCTCAACCATTTTAGCCTCAGTAAGCAGATATTTGTGTCTTGTACTGTTGCTGAAGCAGTTAACTCCTGGAGATAAGACCAAGCAAGTTTGCTTAGGTTGAGAATTACCGGATGAATTCAACAATTATTTGCTTGCAAAGCTTAGAGATTATAAACATATATAGTAACAGCCTGTATTATTTTTTTTGTCAATGCTGTCATTTATGTTCTGAGAAAAGTGGTACTTTGGAAGCGTGCTAATTCAGAAAATATAGGCATACAAAATTTGTCAAAACAGGTGCTATTTATATAAGCAAGAATTGTGATTTCATTCTCTTTTTTCCTTTTTTACTAGCCCAGTCTGAACCCAGATCAAGTTTATTTTCATTCCTTCTGCTGTTTGTTATAATTCCTATCTGGATCTATTGGAACCATGGTTAGAATTACAAGGCTTGATTCTCTCATCCTGAAAACGAGTTTGCACGTGTAGCCCCACTGAAACTAAACAAAATTGCTTGCAGAGTAAGATGTTAATCAGGAGAAGTCAGAGTGGCAGAATCTGGACCATTCTTAATAATTTAGGGTTAGACTGTGCAACAAAGATGCAGCCCATATGAGTCAGAGGCACATTGTACCGTCTCAGAAAAGAAAGGCGTGTGCACCTTAATGAACTTGCTGCTTACCTCTGAGGTCAGCAGTTCTTTGTGGACATGTCATTCCAGCAACATACTGCTGGCTGGTTCTAGTAGACTGAAGAATGGAGGACAGATCATAAATTTTACCCAGACCACAACCATTTGAATGCTCTCCACTTTTTTTTTTCCCAGGAGGAAAAGCAATAGTTGCAAAACCCCATTTTATTTGGAGCCATGTGCTGTGTGCCCTCAGGATTTGCCACCCCAAGATGTAATAAGGCTTCTAACTCACTGGTGTGAGAAACATCAGAAACATCCTATGTCCTGAACTCCACCACCTCATGCAAATAACGGGATGAAAAAGCTAGCTCTACGTGGGTTATCTAGCTAGTGACATACTAGAATCTCATCTATCCTGAAGTCCATCAGGTTACACAGTCCATGTGTCTGACCTCCAGGAGGACATAGGATGTATCACCTGCATTCTCCTCACCTTTCCTTGCAGTTGTTTTTCTAACCAGTCTTCATCAGTTCCAATGAAGGAAATAGTTTCTTTGATTTCCGCAGTGTCAACCCATGGCAGTGTTTGATTGTGGTAACAATCCAGAATGGGCCTTGGATGACATTGTGTCCCAGAAAGCTGGATATGTGACACCGTCCACAACAGCCTCTTGTGATCTATGGGCTGCTCCAAAACCAACTGACTCATTTTATATTATTTAGAATAGGCCAGTAAGGAGCAGAGAATGAATGTGAACAACATACAAATCAGTCATGTTTCCTCTTCTTTCGCCTTTGCATCAAGGGGCAAATAAATTACTGCATCCTCAAAAAGCTGTAGCTATTAGGACTGAGCAGCTCTCAGTGTGGGGAGAAGGAGGCAAACAAAATTAAAACTCCATGCATGACCTCCCCTCTCCTCTCCCTGTCTTTTTTTCTCCTGTGAGGAATATTTATCTGCAGAAGGCAAATCCAGCTCAGCTTTCAGACAGAGAATCAGGTGCATGAACATTTGCCCATCTCAGAGACACCTTTGAATTGGGAAATGGTTCAAGGGCAGCTCCTTCTCTTAAAAACTGCAGGCTCCAGAAAGCTGGAAAAGGACAGGGACAAGGGCGAGGACAAGGAAAAGGAGAAGGAAAAGGAAAAGAAGAAAGTTCTGCATTTTGAGGATTAAGCATCAAACTGACAAAAACAAATATTTACTCAAGACAGAAGAGATAGCAGCTGCCTGGAGCATTTTGCTCGGGTTTTCCAAGTGCTAAAAATAATTCTGTGTGTTTGAATTTAATATCAAGTTAACTACAAAGCACAAAAATGCAATTGTTTCAGCTCTTTGCACATGCTCCCTCCTTACTTTCACTGGCACAACATTCCTCTTCAGATTCATTTTTAGCTACTTGCAGACTCGGCTCTTGAGTAGGCTCTACTTCTCCTCCTCCCAGTCCTGTTTCTTATGAAACTTTGGAGTTGTTGTGCGTCTCTGCAGCACTGCAGCCCGTCGCCTGCCCCCAGAACAGGCTGTGAGGACAGGCAGCATTCTCACCCATCTGGAAAAGTAAATTCTGATAAAGCCTGAGGCTTCACTGCACAGTGTAAAAAGCTTTCCCCAACTCAAAATACAGCCCCAGCTTCCATACAAAGTCCATTCTTCTGCAGTCAATTATTATTATGTAACAATCAGTTGAGTGTTTCTCCTGTATATCAAACTCAGCTTTTAGAGATCCATGTTCAGATGACTCTGAACAATAGTAATTTACTGGATGTGCCTTGGCAGCCTCCCCCTAAATCAGTACAAAGAAACAGTCTCTCTCTTTTCTCAGTATGGGCACCACTGTGCTTCGGTACCACATAGTCATTTTCCCTACTTATTTTATATTGCTTTTGAATGAGTCCATGAATCCAGAACCTTCTACCCTTATTTCTTTCTGCAGCATCAGCATTTTAATATATTGCACTGGCAGTAATATGTTGGATTTCATTCCAGGAACCTGATTGTGAAAACCCTGGCTGTACAGATGAGGGCAGTCACCTTGAGAAGTTCCCCTGAAGTCTGGCAGGGAGAGGCTGCACAATCTGTGCTGTACCACAGTGGCTGAAGATTTTGGCTGCCATCCTCTGTGGGGAAACAGAGGCACAGAAATGCTAAATGACACACCTTGATTTTATTATTTGCTGCATGCTGAAAGTAGGACAGGCAAGGACTCCTTTTAAAATGGGTTCAATTTTAGCACTGATCTGTTTGAATCCTCAATAGTTTGAATCCTCAGCATCTCATAAATCCTTTGTGTAGGATTCCACCTTAGGAGACAAAGATGTTTTATCTGAAGGCAAATTAATCCAGGCTGGTGCCTAGCACTGCTTTAGAAGCAGTAATAGCTTTCAGTTCTGCATCAGCTAGAAATGACTTGCAGACTTTTAACAGCAAGGTAACTGAGATATTCAATACTCAGGTATCGAATAAGATGGATTCATCCTACAATGGGAGCCGCAGACTTTGAATCTCCTTTTCCTTAGGAAATGTCCTAGCCCTGGCCTACACTCCAAAAGACAGGCATCATTATGCCCCAGGAAACTGTTTTAAAAAGATCTGTTCTGCCTAGTTTGATGTCTGGCCTCAGAAGACAACTGAAAGGTCTGTGTCCCAACTGGATGGCAGCGATTTAACTTTGAATTGGAAACAGGAGTTTCAGATGTACCCTTGTGTCTGCTGTTGTCTGTTCATCGGTGGTAGGTGTCTGCCTGGTGAAATGTCGGGGGCTTTTACAGATGAAGGTGAAGAAGCAGCTGAATGTGCCAAGGCAGCCCACAGGGAGACCATCTCCCAGGTTTTGTCTTTTTGTGATACCTTGTTGGGGCCAGGGGCCTATTCTTTTAGTGCTTCAAGTGGAAGGCATCTAAGTAATCTCTCTGTGTTTTCCTAAATTGTATTAAACATAGAAAAGCACAAAAATGCATTTATAAACAAAGTAGCCAGCCAGACTTATTGCATGTTTTAAAAACAAACATACAACTGTAGCCTGATACTGGTATGGAAATGGGAAGGACTTATCTTTTTTCTCTGTTTTCACTTATCCTTATGCTCCACTGATTTCAGCAATACAGTGGAAAGAAAAAATGGCTTTACATTTGTCTGGTACATACTGTTGGCTGTCTGTGACACTCATATACAGGCAGCAGTAAAAATTATCATGAGCAGGGCAAAATTCAGTATTGCCCTGAGGTTTGTTGTGATGCAGGTTTTGCAGTTGTTTGATTCTCTTAGATAATTACCAAATATTTTGGTAAACTACGTATCATATTTGTACACTAGGAATGACCAGGCATAAAAGAAAGGGGGGAAATGAATTACGTATAGAATAGACTGTGAATCGCTGCTGCGGAATTTTCCAATGCAGCATGAAAATCCTATTTGGATATTTATAGGAGCTGAAATAACACAACATGGAGAGTTTTCCACTGGGCAAAACAATCATTAGTCTTGTTTCCTCTTTTTCATATACTTAACCTTCAACAATCCCATTTCTGTTCTTCAAAGGAGGTGTTTAACTAGAAGTGCGTGAGCAGGAAGACTTGCATAACAATGATGTAGTTTTTTAGGTTTTAGGGTTGGGTTTTTGTTTGCCTTTTTTTTTAAAATGTTCTTATTACTTTGCTGACTTTTAAAAACTAATTCAAGGCACAAAACTGAATAGCCTCGTGCAATGAACCAGACTTGCATAAACTCATTTCACACAAGAAAGAGTTAAAGATTCTACAGTACTATGCGTTGATCTCCCAGATCTTTGTTTAAATATACTCTATGTGAAGTACCGACTTTGACTTCCCAGATTTGAACTCATGTTGGATGATTGGACATAGCAAATTACTTTGTTTTGTGTTTGTCCAAAGACAATTTTCAAAGCTGTCAGAGGTTAATGACAAACAATTTTTACTCAGGCAAGGGGTTCCGAAAGGTAAAAAACAACCAGGGGAAAATAAAGGTGATTAGCAATTGAGCTTGTAATGTTTCATGTCATGTTGATATTGTAATAAATTACAACAAAGTAAACCGCTGCTTTTTTTTTTTTATTATTTCTGGAGAAAATTATATGCAATAAAGGGTGGCAAAAACAGGTTTTAGGAGAAAGAAATATTTGACCATAAGTTTTAGGCTGTTGTTGACTAACTTTTCCTGCCTGGTGGTTTTTTACTTACTTACATGTGAATTCTGCTGATATTACATTTTCTTTTACTGCTTTTGGGAAGCAGTTATACAAACTAATAGGCAATTCAAGAGAATTCTTCTTATTTTCCTCCCATAGAGCTAATGTTCTCAGATATAGGCCAGAACTGCAGCGTTCCCAGGCATTAGAGGTCAGACTATACCTCAGCAATGCCAGCCACAAAGCATAGCGAAAGAGGTGTTTTTACAAGGCTTTCATTTTTTTCAAAAGGATGAATGCTATGAAATGCTCAGCATCACTTTTTTCAGAAACAGAAATGAAATTCAGGAAGGTGGATCAGGGGAACAGTACTGTCCTGCCTCGGGTCTGTGTCTCCTGGCGTTTACGTAGCTGGGAGTGAATGTGATATCTGCATTATAACAGTGATAGCCACAGCGTAAAAGCCAAAATTCTTCTGTGGTGCCTTCTCATGTGATTTTAATGGACACTGGATCTGGCCTCTATATTCAAGTCCAATCTGATATGGACTCCTCTGAATGAAGCACTGTTTAATTAGTCAGATGATATATTGGGATAGACGTTTTCAAAGTACAGAGGGACAGGAGCGCACATCCCCTCATCAGTCTCACTGTACGTTAGCGGACCTTGTGCCTATCCATCCTTGCTGCTCCCACACATGCCTTTGAACTTCCACCATTAATACTTGTCCTCGGTTCCAGCTGAGCTTCCTTGAAACCTACTGCTTAGAGAAAATGTTGCGCCTTGAGATACAAATCCAAAATCAGGCTCAGCTCTTTGCTCTCTCGAATCATCTACGCATTGGTGTATTTCTAAAACCAGACTCATGAGAGTGAATTCTACAAATTACACTGTGATATTTTTGAAGGCTGTTAAAGGATTTTACAAAAATATTTGGGGATTTATGCCTCATGAACTATGTAATCTCAAATTAAATAGATACTGTATTAAGGCATCAAAGCAACAGCTTTAATCTGTTTCCCCTGTTTCAATAGTTTAGGAGCTGAGCCTTATCAGAAACAGCTGCTGCTAATGACAGCCTAACATTCACTATATATTTTCCATTATTTTTTCCTCCTATATTTATCTCCCATAACCTATTTAACCTATTTGTAAAGATTGACAGTTTGGCTGGTGCCTGACAGGGAGGGAGTGCAAATTTGCTTGTTTTGTACAGCCAGCTGACATATTTAAAAAGTCTGTATTGTGGAACTGGTACCTGGTGATACTGCAGAAAAAACTATCCAATGTTTACCTGCAGTATGAATCAGATGGAACTTTAAAAATTGCTCCTGTAAGTGCATTCCAGTGATTAATATATACATGGCTATGTGTTAATTTGTAGGTCTTTTTACCTAGGTTTGGGACAGGTAGTATTGAAATTCGTATGGTTGCAGCTATCTGTAAAAGTGATCTTTTTATACCAATATGATTTTCCCCTGCCCAAAGACCTGGCAAGTAGGGAACTCTGCCCCACAACCTTCATCTGCAAAAGGGTAGGGAAGGCCCAATTCCTTGCTTTATAACTTCCCCCAGTACATAGTGGGTCACAGTTGAAACATTTACCGTACAGCTCCTGGAACACCTGGTTTTCTGCCTATTTATTTGGGGAAGGCTGTATGGGTCACCGTGCAGAGCCTTGGCAGTGCAGAATACCTTACAAGTTTGGTGGTTTATGCTTAATGTTTGAAATAGGTGAGCAAGGAAAACATATGAGGATACATGAAATGAAAATAAGTTTATGGAACAACGAAGGGACTTCACCCCTATTTGTACATGATTTGAGGCTTAGGCTGATGTATTTCAAACCCCAGCATCATTTAAAAAATATAAATGTCGAGACTGCAAGATTAGAGAAGCAGATCCTGTTATCTTGTCTGCAATTTTTCTTGTGTTTGGCTCGACTCTAATGAGGGTGAACTTTTGTTCATTTTGTTTTGATTCTGTTTTGATGATGTTCTATAGTACCCCAAGCACCTCAGTCATGCCAATGGGGCTTTATAAATAAGTTATTAATTATTATTTACATATATTAAAAAGGGGAACAACTTCAGAAGCAAAAATAATCTTCCCTTTTAGAATTGCTTTCCTAGAAGAAGTCCGATTAGTAAAATGTTTCATGAATTTTTAACTGCTTTTAAGATGATTTAACAGCAGGAATCAAGCAGAGAAGCCATCATCATGGGATCTTTCTTCTCTCTAAAGTCTCTAGTAGCAAGCCCTCTGCAGGACACGGATGGTCTGTGAGCCAAAGTTTCAGAACCAAAGCACTAATCAATCAAGAGAAGTAAGACAGCACCATCAATCATTTTGGAGAGCTCATTCTTTCATTCACAGAACTCTGACATTGGTTTCTCCTTAAAAAGAATAGCTCCTTTAAGAAATACTTTAAAAAGCAATTGTCAGTTCTCTTTGGAACAAACTTTTATGTATCTTAAAGTTTCCCTGTAGAAAAAATTATTTTTTTGTCAAACCCACACCAGAAATGAAGGAGAGGAAATTATGCTTTATAACATGCAACCTCGCCACTGTATGACAGCAGAATAAGGTGCTAATCAGCTCAAGGCACCTATTTCAGAAAGCCCCTGTGCTAGTCACTGTTTGGTTCACTAATAAATGAAAGGAAAACTTTAAGAAAAAAATTGGCTTATCCGTTTTGAACTATCCCACCACACAAACTGGCTTGTCACAATTATAAACTATGTGGAAAATAAAAGATTAGAAAAAGAAGAAATAAGTGACAGAAAAAAAGGATAAAGAATAATAAAAAACTCTTAAAAAAATAGAAAGCATTAAAAGTATTCATATAAGAATAAATGTAAGTAATTTTTTTCAGAGACTAACCATAGTGTTTTTAAGACTTCGCTTTCAATGGCTTCTTTCTGTTTGGCCTTCAGTTTGGTCCTTTATACATCCCAAGATAACTAGCAAGCACCTATTCCTCCATCAGCAAAGGAAGAGGAATAAATCAATTTGACTTGATAACATGGTGAGTATGGCCTGGCATCCTGCAGGAGCAAGGTTATGTTAATACCTACATATTATAGGTTAATACTCACACTGCTGTTTCTTCTACTTCTTCTGTGTGTACCTAGCTTCCTGCTGACAGTGCTTTTACCCAAATTAGAGTGGAATGGAATCCAACAGAATATTCTGAAGGTTGGGACGCTTGCCATATTGTTTTATTTTAATTTTAAATGGCTCTTGCCATCAAGGTGTATAATGGGCACAGATCATTTGACACTGTGTTTTGTCATGCAGGAGCCTAACCTGAGAGTCTGGGTTGAGGGCAGAACATTTGTTTCCAAGACTGCCTTAAAACAAGACTACCTGCCCCAGATTGGCCACGGAAATCTCCAAGGCTGGAGGATGGCTGCCTGCGGCTGCTTGTTGCACGTAGACCCATGTGCTACCTGGGAGGGTAACTTCACTGTTTCTCCTGCCAGAGTCTCCTTTCTGCATTGTACTGTGAACTCTGACAGTCAACAGGAGTAGGGAACAGGCAGGCTGTGAGCAGACTTACACAGGAAGGATAGAGTTTCCCAACCAACTGTCTTTTTTTCTTTCCTTCCCTTGGGGGAGCATTAATCATCTTTCTTCAACCAAATAGGAGAAAGCAGTTGAATCTGAGTGTCTGTATTAGGATGTAGTATTCAGGCTGTCTGACCAGGTGATCTGAGAAAACTAACTCAAAAATTACCTAAATGTTCCCCAAAAAGCGGTATCACCTGCTTTTCCTCTCCCTCTCTCCTTCTCTCTCTCATACTCTATAGTGATCATGTGTTTTAGACAACCCAGACGCATTTCTGAAATGCATATTTATACTGCTTTAAAAAAAACCCTACACCATTAGTGTGCACCTGTTTTCACAATTGATAATGCTTTACAGTTTGCTTCTGTCATGAAGTGATTTCTCTTTGGATGCTGAAGATGTTCCCCAATTTCATTTTTTTATTTACCTTAATCATTTTCACTGGCAAGATCCCAGGGACGAGGATGACTCCTCTAGACGAAATGGTGGTGACTGCCTCTGCAGTTTCATTGGGATTATGGTCCCAATCCCACACTGGCTCTGAATCACCCACTGAAGGTCAGGAACAGGGAATACACAAGACAATGATGGATATCAAGTATTTTCATTGGCTTCGGTTGCAGAAACGTTTTGCTTTCTGAAAACTATATGTTGTGTCACTTTGACCTGATGGGATTCTGCTATGCCAAGAAAATTTTCCCTGGATTTGTTGTCTTGAAAGCTTTTTTCCAGGGGGAATTAGTAATCCAAATGTTTTGTTTTTAGTTATTTCACCTGCCTAACCTTAATTATCCGTAGCAGAGATCTAGAGTGTAGAAGGAAACCTTTGGTAGCTTTCCTAGGAGAGCCTCAAGAAGAGAGAGCTGAGCTTTGCCCTGCAGCCATCGCCTACTTCTGTATGTTCCCAGATCAATAACTAAAAGGGTGCAAAGGCAGTTGGCCACCAGGGCAGCAGCATATCTCCCCACTAATGAGAGTGACCTTTCCACCCACAGCTTCACATGGCTGAAATCAGGGGATATTAGTTTACTCAACTCAGAACTTATATAACTGGTGATGCTAGGGCTGAAATTCTTGCTCATGGTGTGATGAATACATTGTGGATCTATTTAAAAAAATTGTAGAAATCAGCCTGAAGATAAAAGGACTGCAGCTAGAACCAGCTAGATCCTCTGTAGTTTCTGACAGATAGGTGAAGAATAATGATGTCTCCAAGGTGTCTGTCCTTCCGTTTGTTGAATTACACATTTAACTAGAAAAATCACTGCTGCTGAACCAAAGGTCCTGCTGCTTACACCATTTACAAAGGCCCTTAAAATTATGGACAAGAACATAGTTTTGTGAAGAAAGGGAGACTGCTGTGTGGGTTGAAGGGTAACGTTTAAAAGCTTTGCTCATCCCAAAGCAGCCACCTCACTTCTCATTGGCTGTTATACTCAAGCTTAAAAAGGGACCTTGAGATCTTAATTACGTACCTAGCTAGCTAGTTAATCAAGCCATTCAATACTAAACACTAAAGTAGCTGACATATTTATGGAGTATTGTAAATATTTTAGATATAAACCAAGGGGGAATTTTATGCCACTTATATACTATCTTATGCAATAAAAATATATTTCCAAAGAAAAAAAGAAAACCCAGCTAAAAATGCTAAAATTAAATTCCAAACTGAAATGTACTTTTTTTCTTACATAGGGCTAACACTGCTTTCACTTGAAATAAAAAATGAGCAGATTATTTATTATAAAGGTAAAATGCAACAAATGAAATTCAAGAAAAAAATATTCCTTTTTCATGTATGATCCATGCAATCACCATTGTTTAAGGATAAGTTTAACAGAAATTTTTCCACAACTTGCCTTTCAAAAGCTGTCATCTTAAATTTGCCAGAGGTAGCAAATAGTCTTAGTGTACATAAATGGTAAAATGCATCTTGATGTTTTTTATCGGGCTATTTTTTTTTTCATTTTCCCCTTCAAATACTTTGAAAAAAACCTGCATGAGTATACAACGTAAAGTACCTAAATTTCTTTAACCCAAATCCTTTAGTTATTTCTGGGGCTATACAAGCAATAAATGGCTTGTTGGTAACAGCAAGAAAAGTCCGCTTTGTTTGTCCTACAGTGTTAAATTCCCCAAAATGATAATTTAGAAAAATATAAGAAATTTAAAGAAATCTTATAGTTGTTTAACAGCTGTGCCCTTATTTTGTACGCTTGGGATCTATTGAATCCTAACGGCCTTATATACTTGAGGTTTCCTAAACTCTACATATGGTAAAACTGTGTCTGACCTTATTGGTTCATGAATAATCAGGATACATAATATTTTTACCTTTAAAATTCAAATCTTCTGTGAGCCCAACTTAACAATGTGTTCAGGGCGCTAGAATACATTAAGAGTTATCCTTAGGTGAATGTGTAAAAATATATCCTTATTTTAGTTAAGTACAAAATCTATTGTTTGATGAAAGTATCTCTGAAAGCTCACAGTTAGAAAACAGCCCTAAATGAACAATTGAGAACAGAAAATTTTCTTGGGTCAAGAAGGAATAGGAGTAGGATTTTGAATTGCATGTTGGCATTTGATGTATGTTTCTCAGAGTGACATTCTGGAGGAGCCGCAAGCCAGCTCCACTTTAACCTACTATTGCACAGCCAGAAGCTCCCTTTGAATCATCATGCTGAGAAACAAACCTGACTCTGAGTCCTGCTTCCTCTGAGAGAGCTTTCTGGACTCTGCAGCTTTCTCTGACCAAGATCTCCTGAGAGGGTTATAAACTCAGAAACTCTTAAAACATAAGCTGATAGACTGTAACTATGATTTTTCTTATAATATTTGATTATTCTTTGTAAGTGGATGGTGTCTTCCTGTAAATCTAAGACCTCTCTACTGGGCGCTACATCTTTATTCAAACTCTCAGTCAACTTTCTTCACATTCAATCAGTCTTACATTTAACATACAGATATTCTGTCAGCTCTTCTCTCCCCAGATATCTCAGACTTTGTGACTTTTAAAGGATTGTAGCACCCATCAGTCTCTTCCTTAATCTTCTTCCCTTACCAAAACTCCACTGCCCAAATCACATCAGTTCCCCATCTTTCATTCATTCATTTCATTCATTAAGTTGCCCTCAGATTCTTCCATCTGAGTAAGAACCATCAAATTTACTCTCCACTGTCCCTGAACTGGACAAAGTCTAGTTCAGGTCCTGAAAGCAACTAGCTCATACACTGAAATATTCAGGGATGCAGGAATTTCAGATCAACACCTAGAATCCATAGCTTCTCTATACATTGTCTCAATCATTATCCTACATTTATACTTAGTTTCTCAGACTGCATTCCAGTGATTTCTAAATCACGGGAAAATTTGGAGCCACTAAAGAGCTAACATGTTATAATGATATTTCTTGGAAGTTATCACCCGGCTCTGGGCCACAGATGCCCAACTACAGAAACATTTCGCAATGAATTTGGCTGGCTGGACTCAGGACTGCTACATAGGTCTCATGAAAACTTATTAATTAGGTGTAGCCAAAATCTCTGGAGACCTTAGATGGAAAGCACTGATAAGTATGTTAATGTTCAAATGGAAACAAACGTGGAAGTATATAGTTTCCATAAAAGATAATATTTTAAATAGTTGTGAAGTACTTTCTGCCCAATGAAATCCAAAAAAACCCCCCAGAAATCTCACTGTAAATCCATATTACAGCATGCCATATGATGGAGGAAAGAGTAACAGTAGTGTATAGAGATGCAGCCAAGAAGAGGTTACAATTGCATTTCTCTCATTGAGAACACTGCAGATAGTGAGTCTGGTGCAAACTGCTGCTTCTCTCTTGACTTTGGTGGATATCGCACTGTCACCCTGTGGTTGAGATTATCACCCCTCAGCCTGGAAGGTTTTATGTGGACCATAGAAAAATGTCGAGTTGTACCTGTTGGCTTGACCAACACACATTTAGCATGGGGATTGCTTAGTAAGCACATGCGGAAGGGAAAGGTCAAGTCAGCATGCTGCAACCATGGACCACATCCAGCACTGAGTTCCTCTGAGTGCAGGGGTCAATGGGGTGTCACCTCTCTGACAACAGCGCTAGGCACAGTTGCACTGACACTTTGTCACTCTGCGTGGCAGGCAGTCCTGGTGGGCAGGCTGCGTATTGTTAGGCTGCTGGGTTCCAGCGTACAAGGTCACTGGGCAAGGGAGGCTGTGGGCACCCAGCCACAGACACCCGGGGGAACAGCTCTGGCTGTATGGAACAGTGGGATGGAAAAGCCAGCAGTGCCAGGCTTATCACTAACCAGAAAGCTTTGACAGCTTTGCCAATGAGTTTCTCATCCCTCAAAGGAAAAGATGGAGTCACATCACATAGCACACTACCTCAAGGGCCAAACACTTACCACTTTGGGCATTGTCCTGAGCTTCAGCCAGTGGTAAGGTGATACAGTTTGGTCCTATAGCTTGAGCCCTGATATAGTCTGCATCAACCACTGAATATGTCAAGTCTTCCTTATTTGTAAAAGCAAACCAAAACAAAGACAGTTGACAGCCTTAATTAAAAGAATCTTTTAAAATTATATATGTTCTTTCACCTCAAAATTAAAATGATGAGGATTCATTAGTAGTATTTTTAGAAATTCCAGTAACATTAATATATGATTTGGGGGTCTCAAAAGTTTTTGCCATATTTTTTCCCCAATTTCTTCTATATTTTTTCTGCAGGATGAAATAAAACCACAAATAAAATGGAGGTAAAATCAAATAAGGACAACTCCCTGTAGTTTTAGTCTGTTTCTAATGTATAATAAAAAATTTCTAAAATCTGAAACATAAATAACTGAATAGATAAATAGTATTTTCTGCATTTACTATCAGAAAATTTCTAGGTTTATAATTATTGTTAGATTTGAGGATATTTTTCCTAAAAATTAACTTCCTTACTAAATTTCTTTGTTCGACTCTCATTATGTCTTTTTCACTGGTTTTTGATCAGCAGAGGAAAAGGAAAAGGAAAAGAAATATAGTTGCTCTCACAGAAGCAGACGCTTATGAAAAACACTGTATCTCCATTCTAATTGCCCTAATGTGGTAAAGCACTTTTCCTCTCTACATACATTTAAAAGGGAAATTATAGTTATTTCAGGGATTTTTTTTCCCCTTGGTGTGGAAAAGTGAGAGTCTTCCTAGAACTCTACTAGATAGTTGACTGACAGTCAATTTGATGCATATCTTCTTCAAAAACATGTTGTCTGAGCCTTCTTACCAAGAAGTCTTAGCTTTTCCAGCTGCTTCTATCTCCTTGCTCTGCTGCACTTACACCTTTTCCAAAAAAATCCTGAAATATTACAAAGGATCTTGTAATGACATTCATATGAGCACTGTCAAGTACAAGAAAGATAAGAAAGTAAGTATGAAAGAAAGCAGAAAGATTTATTTACCTACTGAAGAACATTAAGATATGGTATTAGGTCAGGTCTATACAGCTCTGTAGCAGAGGTTTAGAGAAGAGTATAAGGAAAGACAAGCATTTAGCATTGTCCTCTGAGGAACAGTCATTTCTGCAGAAGGCTTCTTTGAATATGAGAAAGGTATGGTTGCTCTTTCACATTTTTGTCAAGGCCAAAGAAGGGAATGCTTTTGTAACCAAGATAGAAGAGAACCTGATGAGAATTATAGCTCTGCAGATGGACAGGAAAGACTATATTTCAGAGAGATGATGTAGAACGAGTCAGAAAGCTGTACAGTTACCTAGTTGACTTAGAGACAGGAGCATAGCATAAACCCAGAAATATAAGGAATGTCCAAGGTGTAAACTTGTTCAATGGTATCCATAGTACAGTACCTTTTATTATATGTGTTGATGCAGAAAAATTGTTAGGATAAAAAAAATGCTATTGAGATTGAAGTAATTCTATGGTATCTTTTAGACTTCTCTTAATGGAGCCACTTCATCCCAATTGGAGTAATTCACCTAAGTGGCAAGTATCACAGATGGAGCTGACAACAATGTTGATTTACATAATATAATACAAAAACCCCTGCGTGTGAGAGTCCGAACTGGGGATACACTAATGTGAGGAATTGATTTGGTATTAGTTTTGTAAACAACTTTGGGGGGACATGCTTTGCAGAAGTGATCTGTAAATCACTAGAACAGGGAGCAAAGTTAGCAAGCAGTCTTCCTTGGCTTCATATTTGTTTGTTATTTGTTTAATATTTTGGGGAATTCTGCAAACCAATGGACTGATGTGGGACTAATGGAACTTAGACATCTATCTTTAGTCATATTGAACTTACATTAGGTGCCCTGCCTGCATCTTTAAGTGCCAAAGTACTTCTTCAAATGTGAAAATACTGCCATGAAGGTTTTCAAGATGCAGTTTAGTGAAGTTCAGTGAAGACACCAATTGATTTTGAAGCTCATATCCATTTGTGCTGACCAAATTCATCCCATCAATGTTTGTGGAAAACGAACAAAACAGGATACTTGGGTATTCATGTAACTTTGAAAAAAGCAAAAATGGGACAGCCTATTTATGGAGTGTTACTTCTTTTTATTAATATCCTGTCCATGTTACTACACATCATTCACATATTCAGAACTAGATGTTAAAAATTATTACACATACCCACGTGCCTACATTTATGGGCACTAGACTGCCACATTGAAGCCTATCTCATGTCCCCTAGGATCTTTTGCTGGGGCAGGATAAATTTGTATTGGTGCCTAATCTCTGAATGAGTGTCTGATCTGTGTATGTGCAGAAAATATTTGGCCTTTGGTGCTTCAACATGAATCAGTTTTCTCATTGACTTGGTCACCAGTTTATCTGCCCTTCACTGTGAATGAATGGGCATATTTTCAGCTGGAATTAAATGAGCACAGGTACTATGAACCAAGAGAAAGATGTCTTAAAGTGTGTTACTAATTATTTATACACTTCATCAAAGGCTCAGTGCTCTTGCTGTGCAACTCATAATCCTTGTCTAGCTGTGGCCCTGTCCATTTTTAACTTTTCCTTTTTTTCCGTAATAGTCTTTTAGATAAAAATAATTGGGTACTTAAATATTTCTAAAGCTAGCAATTAAAAAATACTTTATTGCATAACCAATATATCTTGTGGTGAATACATTATGGGAAAAGAAGACTGTCAAGCAGTCCACAAATTAGAATCCAAATACAAGTGCCATGTTTTCTGCATACTCCTTATAAACAGCACAAAACAATATTATTGAAGCCACTGTTGAGACAGTAGAAATGTGGTCTTTTACTATGAATTCCATGCTCTGTAAATCCTGAGCAGAGGCAAAAACGGGTTTAAATTGGATGAGTCTCTGTCACCGAAATTTAAAATTAAGTACATATCAGGGGTGCAAATTTTGTGTCCAGAACTCAGAAGGAAGGTAAGGAACTGTTGTATTCTATATGAAGTATATTTATTTGTTGGTATTGAGTCCACCAGTTGTATCATTATATATGCATAGTTATATTCAGCATAAGCTCCTGACCTGTAATGACTGGCTTATTTCAAACTGTTAAGGAAGAAAACTTATCCATCAATGGTCTAAACTGCTATTAGAATGAAAGAGTAATTTGTGGTGGGAAAGGATTTTGAAACAAGGTGAACTCACTCTCTCACCTTCTGTAAATTGCTGTGGAGCAATTACAACAGACCCAACTATCTGAGGACACGGTAAGGATTTGTGGGAGATAATTAGTAATATGAAATATTCAGACTATATAATTCCCACTTAAAATACCTCAGGTGGTCTGCAAAACTTTTTGGAAAGGCTAACAGCTGAGGGCAGTTTTCATTTAACTAAGACTGCATTACCCAGAGCTCTGTAAAGGGGCTGATATGTAATGATATGATATGATATGTAATATGTAAAAGAATAGCCATATCTAGTCTTATGATAAGAATATTCAAATGCACTACAAAGACAGGGCATGACTGTATCATAGTTGCAAGAGCACCCAGCAGGTCAAAACTTGAGTCTGACAACTGCTTTCAGGATTACTAATGCTTTTTACCATCTGTTGCACATAATATATAAGAACTGTCTTTGAAGCACGGGCTAGACTCATGTTCCCAGGCCCTGTGCTTTCGGACCCTATGACTCCTATTTTCTGTGGAGTAGATTTGGTTGAACAGAAAGGAAAGAATATGTTCCCCTCCAGTGTCTTTCCTCTCTTCACCATTACCCCAGCAGTAGCTTTATTTAGCCTGATAACACAGGAGCACTCTTGGCCGACTCTTCTTCAGGTGAAGGGGATCAAGCTTAGCTGCCTTCCATTCACTTAGGTATGAACTACAAGGCTGGACTACGAAAGAAGAGTTAAAACCAGCCCTGCCTCCCCTGGTGTTGCATCACAATTGCAAAAGTCAGTTTTTGAATGAAAACAAGTATCTCCCTACCTTCAGGGGGGTGGATGGATGTACCTTTCCACAGCCCTGAATAAGTGGAAAATTTGAAGACATATCCTTTTGCTTAGAATTTTGAACTGTCAGACTTCAAGCATTACAGATTACACGGTCTGTACATGTATCTGATATTGCATCTTCTCTGCTTAGCTTCCTGGGGTGGTTTGGGTTCTGTCCTAACACTCTATATCCTCCCATGCATTGTCTAGAGACCTTAAATGCCTAACTGTTGGGTTCTCTCTACCTCATAAGAAGCCAGATACTAGAAAGATAGGTACATCATCCAAGTTAGCAGCCAGAGCCATTTTTGTGCCACGTCCCCAAGACACGGTATAATCCGAACCCCCCTCAATTCACTAGGACTGACTTCATGAGGTTGCTTCAAGCATCAGAGACGGTGATGTCCTGCACACCCAAACTGTCTGGCTAAGCTGACCCAGTTGATACTTTAAGAAAAATTGAGAAGTTGAGGATAATACTTAGGTTTTATTTAAAATTTAAAGAACTCTGAAAAATATTTACCTACCATCTAAAAAGGCTAACTTCTGGAAAGCTTGGGTTTTTTACTACGTAAACCATTGGAAGGCTATTAGAGTCTCCTTTTTTGTCTGGTCTCCACATAAAAGGAGAGGATTGCTTAGCTAGCCACACAACCTGGCAGGGCTAGAGTTGGCCTGTGGAGGTGGCTGCTAATTTTCAGAGCTAGACTTTTGAGGGCAAAAATTTATGCAAAAAGGGAGAACACATTAATACAAACATATCAGGACTTAACTATTTCACCAGAGAAAAGTTTTCTGGGTTCATTAGAGATTTTCATAACGGCAACAGCTTATCTTCCAAAGGCTAAGCACAGCTTCAGGTGCTGTTTCGGAGGAAAGGCAGTGCAAGGCTATCAGAAGGACTTCCAATATGATGAACAAGAAGATTTTGGCACTGTATGGAATAACTCCAGGGACAGCCTCACCAAACATCCTGATACAAGAACAGTATCTTTTGCATTTAAATGTTTGCTTTCCTCAGGTATTACTCATCACTACTTCATGCATGTAGTGATCTTATTTGAAATGATAACATTTACTATAACACACTATTTCATCTCACTAGAAGATACGTCAATAAACTCTTCATACTCAACCATATGAAGGATTATGATTATAAATTCAAACACATCTTTTCATGATTAGAAGGTACTTATCTCTTGAGTGGCTCACCAACTATGTGACATTTTTTATAAGACGGGAAAAGAGCTTGCCACTGGAAAATAAAACAGTGCTCTAAGGAATCTTCTGGATGTCATTTTCTTTCACAGTTTTACAGTCAAGATATTTAGTGTCTTTGATACAGTTAATTAAGCTAGTACTCCTGGCTGTCCACTTACATTTTTCTCGACTAAAAGGCCTGGTAGAAGTTTATATAAGTACAAGACCTAGCATGAATTGTTTTGACTTGAGTCAGTCATTGGTATGAATTCATGGATTGAATGTGGTATGATGGTCTCCACCCATCATACCCCTCTGGACCTGCTCAGCATATTCCAATTTAATTTCCTGGTGTAAGACAGAAATAAGAACTATGACTGCAGTTAGCAGTACGCTCAAGTTTAGGAAAAAAATATAGTGCAAATTGTATACTTCCCTGACTTGTTATCCAAAACCCTCTAAGAGAAACCCAAAGAATTTCCATCACTATAAAAATCTGATAATGTGAATGAAGATGTACAGATTTAAAAATATGGAGACCTATCTGGACTACTGTTAACGTAACACACTCTTGGAATAAGACATGTAAATTCACAGTTTGCATGTGCATCTGTGTGGGGTGTTTTGGGTTGGGTTTTTTTATATATATATATATATAACTGAACTGTTCACATTTTATGAGTAGTTTCTTGGAATTCTTTGATCTTTAGATAACTTTGTGGTCTTGCGATTGGAAAAAATTTCCAAAAAGCTGACTTACAAAGTAGTAAAGATCCACTAATTTATTGGATTAAATACTCACATATAGGTAGGTCCAGTGGAAAAATCCAAGCTTGAAATGAAATATTTAACCATAAGCAATTCTTCATGCTTCTAACACTTTGTACACGATAGCCGATTAAGCTTCTTGTCTGTATTCTAATGATGTAATCTTGAATGCCTGGCATATTACCTTGCTTCCAGATGACTGACAGTGAATTTTCAAAGTGGTGCATGAGGCACAGGGGCACAAATCCTGTTATTAGCTAATGGGATTTTTTTGCACCTCCTGTGCACCACACTGAGACCCAGCCTTGAAATTTTCGTTATCTATATTTGTTCAAAGATGATGCCTTGTAAATACAGACCCTTCTGAATTGGTCAAATGACCTGTGTTTGACAGGTTCAATCCATAATTACTAAATTGATCTTACAGATATTTAGTGCTGTTTCCTATTCCTTTTCCTGTTTCCTACTCGTATTCCTCTCCCATAAGAAGAAAACAAGATACCTCCACCCATCATCATCAACGTCTTCAGAGGGAGTGGAACACATGATACGTCAACTTGATTACTTTCTCTAGGAAAAGAAACTCAGGTTTTTCATAGATATGCTTACATACATGCTTCCCTCCAAGAATACAAGTAGTCCTATTCAACTAGGGGGGATAGGGGGATGAGACTAAATGTGTAGAAAGGAATAGACAACATTTCAAAGCCTTGAAATATTTACTGTCATGGCAGACCTGACATGCTTTATTAATCTGATTGTTTACCATAGGTATTTTCATTCTGTATTAAATCTGTCAGCTTGTGTGACTCCTGCAGATGCTACAGAAAATTGTAGGCATCAGTCACATATTGGCTGAGGCAATTAAGTATTAGCATTTATGTCTTCAGTGTCATCCTTAAAGCTTTTCTGTTTCTTGTTTTTCTAATTCTTGATATTCCCTTTGCCATATGAATATCCAATCTCTTTTATTTCTTGAAAAGCTACCACGTCACAATAATACCTTGATGAAATTGTTGCCGTGGGCTAATTCATATACTGGAGAAAAAAAAAAAAAACAAACAGTCTATTTGTTTTAAAATATTGTATGACAAAGATGTTTTGGGAAGATAGAATAAGATATATGAGTCACAGTTATACCCTGAAAAATGTGTAGGCAGGCTTATTTCATAACTCCTGATGAAGGAGTTAAATTCTCAGATGAGACCTAAAAACTTCCCTGTGACCAAGGTTCCTGCTCTTAAAGTTAAAATCAGTTTAGTTTATACATTCAGAAATTCCTTGTTATTTTTCTAACAGTAGAATATCTTTCTTTTAAGTGTTTGCATAATTATACACATTTATAATTGCTTCTTTTAAGGAAAATGCAAATTGTTCTCATTTAATTTGTTTTTAATAGAATAGGGACTTTTTTTTTCAGATTAGCTATTTATAATTTCGTGTGTACCACCATATGCTTTTTAAAGCCAACTTTTGTAAGGAGTGTTTTGCTTGTGCTTTAGAAAATACATTTATTAGTAATAGTGAAGTAAAACCTATTCCTTAACAGTCACAAAAAAGGATAATGATAATATCATGCATAAAACTTGTAACCATAGTACTTCAGGCAGTGAAGTACTTCTTATGGTTAAATCACTGTGCAGTTGTCACAACCCCCCATTTTTCAAGTTGATAAATATTAGGTCTCTCTTTCTATCAGAAAAACAATTATGCCGAGACAAAGAGAGTATTCCTGAATGATGCGGCAAATCAGTCGTAATACCACTTGAGATCTCCTGATCCTCAAACCATAACTTATCCTGACTAGACCAAACTTTCTTAAGAAAAAAAAGTTACAAAAAAAAAAAAAAAAGNAGTATCTTCTCAGGAAATTAATGAAGTAAGATGACTGCTGTGAATATTGTTCCCAATATTTTCAGTCATTTCTTTATGGAAATATGATAGTTGCTGGTAGCTTAACCTCTGGTGACTTCTTTTTCCCTCAAGGTTTGAGGTGGTGGTGAAGACATGAGAAGAAACAGCAGGTGACAAGCAGCTTAGAGCACTTTCTTGAACCTGTGCTTGTAATTACAGTGACAAAAGGAAGGCTTCAGTAGTTTTGACCCATTTGGCTGGTGACAAGATGTTTTGGAATTACACATGGCTGCAGATGTTGGTGCTGATTGCCTAAAAGGAAGCAAAAAAGCCCCAGGGATTTTTGGGAAATTAAAAAATTATTGGATATTTTCTTATGAATTTCAACTTAAGAATGAGTTCATTTAAATTCTTACAAAGGCTGAGCAAAAGAAAAGAAAAATCCTTGGGAAAGTGGGTTCAAAACAGTATACAAGGTTTCTGATCCATGCTGTTCTGTTCCCATGCCTCAACCAAATAACCAGAGACTGTTTCATGGTTAAAAAGATAGACATCCTACTATTATTGCATATCTTGCCAGAGTTCCCCTTGATATCAGTATTTCAAAGCTTCAGGCTGAACTCTGTCTCTCTGGGCACAAATTTATGGCGGTCACAAGTAACTCCTCTGAACAGCAGTTAAGGAGTTATAATGGTTTAAAAATAGTGTTCTTCTGAAGAAGAACCAAGGTCTTTGAATAATCATCTCAGTGCAAAGTAGAAACGAATCATCCACCCAAATTCCACAGCATATACCAGAGGAGATATAATTTGAGCCATTTTTTAAAGTGTGGATTATCCTTTATGTACCATCCAAAAGGCTTTGGAGGGGCCTAAAAATTATTTTTTTGTGCTTAGATTATAAGATTCAGATCTTCATTGAGAAATAAGAAATGAGTAGGAAGAATACCTGTGGTATGAAAGGATAATTCCTGTTTCACTGGACACCTTGCTTGGTCTACAAAGACCTGAGACACCTTTCACAAAGAACACACAAAAATATCTTCCATTGTTGCAGAGTTTGTAAAACCTAGTGTATGAAATTCTGTACGTGAATAAGATTAAGGAATTTAAATTTTAAAAACAATTACTTTGGAAAAAAAAGGAAATGGGGTAGTTATTCTGCAAAAGCATCACTGCTGAAAAGGAAAAGTTTTTTACGCAGTATGAGTGCTTTTTCTATAGAGGTCAATGGCAGTAGCATGGAAATCTCATAGTATGTCAATATGGTAATTACAATCTGCAAATGGTGAAAAACATTTCCTATTTAGCTCAAATTCATAGTGGTCAGAGTTTAAAGTCTTCAAGCAGTTTAAAGTTCTTGGATTTTTCTTGATTATTTTATAATTAATCAAATATTAAAGTACATCTGTGCATTCAGTACAGTTAGACAATTTTACCCACACAGTATGAATCTGCTCCTTGATACATGGAGTATCTCAGAGGGGAAAGTCTCAACTAACAGGTTTATTTGCCTGAGCCATATCTGATCTCCCAAGACAGACGTACATATGCACTAATAGAAAATCAGTCACTATTAAAAAAGTATTTAAAAATTAAAAGAATAATTTTATGAGATGTCATATAGGACTGCCAAATAAAGCAAAAAGAGCCTGAGAAAAAAATGAGAAATAAAATACAAGTAAAAATATGAGGGAAAAAAATTGAAATATGTATTAAAAAATGCCCTGTGTTGGCAAAGCTCTGTTCTCACGAGGGCAACTGAAAAGATTACAGAGTACACAGTAGAGATGAGTGATTTTGAAATGTCCCTTTAATCAGTCTCTGTCTACCCAAGTTCCATTTTCATTTGGAGAAGGAATAAGGGAAGCCATGGTAAAGAGTGAGAAACAACCAGGAAAGTTAGTGACTACCAAAAGAGTGATTGTACAGAAAACTGAAAGCAGCAATACACTCCATGATTACAAATTCTTGATAGAATATTTGAAATTTTTGTAAATGAGAATAAAACTTGAGTATATCTTGTGAAAAACTTAACTCAAATGTAATTACAATTGGAGAAAAAAACCTTTTATTTTATTTTTTAAGACTAAACACTGATTTGGCAGTTACGGAATAACAGATAGGCTTGTGTTCATGGGTTGTTTTGAAAGCCGACCTCTTTGGTTCTTCCCAAAGTACCTATGCTTCCAGTATGTGCTTCATTTCAAAACCCAGGGCAAGCTCTCCTTTCAGAAGCTGCATTGTGCCTGGTGTGATTTAAGACACACCACAGCAGTGTGAATTGGAAAGTTCAGAAGCGTTGCATGAAGTGCAGGCACCGCTGCAACCTGAATAAAAAGCAGACTCAATTATTATTGACAGATGATTTTATTATGCAGATAACGGATTTTCTTAATAAGGAACAGTTATAACAGAAAGTGACTGCCACTTCATTAACCAGGACAAGTCCAAAACTAGCAGATACTCTGGTTGTAACTGCTGCCTGAATCTTCTTAAGTCTGAAAACTCTCTGTGCCTGTCCAAAGGGCTTAGCTTCTCCTAAACTGTGTTTTATCCAGAAGTTTAATCTAGATTTTAAGGTCCCTCAGAGCATCCCTCCTCTTATTATTCTATTTTCATTTCTTTCATCATATTCCAAATGCACTTAAGATGTCAACTTGCTATACTATTAGTTTAAGAAAGAGTTGAAAAGAAAAGGTTTTACCATTTTAGTTAGAGCAAACCAACACATCAGTGTTTCTTTGTGTATTGGTACCTGTCCCGACACCGGACCTGTTATGTCATATTTATAGAAAGCACTTCTGCAAAGGGCTTGGACTTGCAAGTCATTGACTTCCAGGTATGCTCCAAAGGAAGGTCCTCTCTTTCTCAAGGGCATACAGATATCAGATACCAGCTATGTGGTGAACTCTTAGGAAAAGTGAAAGAGTGATCCCTGACTGTAAAATGAATTGTCATTAAACTGCTCTTAACGTTAAAATAGAACGAAGGTTACAGTGCACCTGTAATCAGATTTTCTGTGTTTTCTGATATCGCCTGATGACAATAACAAAATTAACATTTTAAGAAAGTGCATCTTAAACCTCCTCCAGAATGTCAAAATTAAAACAAAGGAGGGGATCCATAAAACCAAATAAAAAGGCAAAGTGAAAGAAACCTGTCAAAACAGTGTAGTTTTCCTAAATCCTCTGCTGAAGGTGTAAATTGCCAGTCTGACACAACTGCCAGTCTAAGCTCCTCTGGTTAATAATCAGTTTAATCATAAAAATAACTCTTTAAAGCAATAAGACAGATGGACTATCTGTCTATCACTGCCCCAAAAGTAATCTGTCATCCATAAGGATATTATTTTTTAAACTGTTATTAAGTGCCAGCATGGTGGTAAAAGTGTACTTGCCAAATGCTGGAAGAAAGCTTTCTGACTTATTTTATGGATTTTTTTTGAGTCTGACTTGAAAGGAAGATTTTTTTTTGTTGTAGTGATATACACTGGGTCTTTCAAGAACCCAGCCCCATCTAAGCTCCAGGGTCTTTTCAGCACTGTATGCCCAAACCTCTTCTTAACTTGTCTCAATACTTCTTGAGAAGATCAGCTGATCCAGACCTCTCATTTTATTCAATTTATTCCTGAGATCCTAAACAGGTAGTCTTGGAAAGCTGCTTTAGCCTTCAAAGTTGCAGGGGTCTTGATATCTGATATTTTGCATAAGAGCAGCTACACTCAATTCACCTATAACTGGTGATATATGCAAACGTGAATTGCCAAGTCATTTGTAGAGGTGTTCTGGGGTATTAAAGGCTACAGGCTTGATGTCATAAAATAAAAGCAAACTGTTTATCCGTGCCTTACAAACTGATGGGTAGGGACCCACTGGCTGCTCACAGACAGTTAGTTCTCTCTCTGTTTGCAAACTGTGGAAGATACAGCAGGAGGTGCATGTGGACCATGACCAAAGGGCCAAAGCAAAGTCTAGAACTCGTAAGTCTCCAAAGAACAAATTCATTCAGGTAAATGTTGTACAGTTTACACAGATGGAAATCTTGCAATTTTTTTACAGCTTCAAGATGGCCCTCAGAGAAACAGACATTTTCTTGTGTGCCCTAACATGGTGATTAGTTGAGATTCTCCAGCCTGCATGGAAAGTGGTCATGTATGATGATGATGATGATGATGGCAGGCAGCAACTTGTGCAAGCATGTTACACTCTGGAAATTAGCGTAGGTTTTTGGAGGCTGTGACAGAGGAAGTTTTTTATAAGCTTTATTTTAAAGCCCTTTTATGTGCTTCCTTTCTTGTTTCTTAGCCCCTGCTCATGAGGCTGAATAGAAAATAAATTTGACGATCTTTTTCTGCAGATCATATTTAAAGAAGAAAGAACAGAATTCCCAAACAAGTTCTACTTTGCCTATTATCATTGTAGAAATATCCATCTTGTCCTTTGATATGGCTCATTTCAAGTAATAAATGCATGCTTTTCTCTCGAGATCGAGTCAATACACAATTCCCTTTAGCTGTACAATAAAAAAATGTCATGCTATGAGAGTTATAGTTTTCCTAATTTTCCACAGTCCTGGCAGATATTGATTGTGCACATATCGATATTTACATGAACGTAATCAAGCAAATGTAGTAGCTGACTAGTATTTCTTGCTGAATATGTCCCACGTATATGTTATTTGAAGTATGTATGTGACTCGTTTCTAGGATTAGTCTGATCATAATGATTTCTGTTGTGTAGTTCTGTGACGGAGTAAAACACGGCTTGTGAGGTGAAAAAGAATAAATCCAGGATTAAAAATCCAGGATGGTTCCATGAGAAACCCCCGTCTACGTCCATACAGCAATAGGGCCCTCAGTCATCTCCCAGCAGTCCAACGTGTCTGTCCACAAGGTGTTTGTGGGGAAGGCGATACGTGCTGCTGAGTAACACTGCTGCAGACCAGGCATGCCTCCGTGGTAGAAGTACTCTGAGATGGTCCCTGGTCCTGTTCTCCCTCATTCTGCTGCCTGTGATAAATTATCTACCAGTGAAGGGAAAAAATGTTATTTGGGTTGGCTTCCTGAGTAACAGTCTCATGTTCTGGGTCTCAGCTCAATGTTTTTGATAGTCAGTGGGTCTTTTTCAAAACTACTGCTCCTGGATTCAAGTAGTTTCACGGACACCTAAACCTTCACTTTATAAGTTTCCAGCTTTCCTGGTTCTAAAAAGAAGAACAAATTGAATCTAGAAATTTAAAAATACCACAAGGCAAGAAATCCTTCATTCACACCATTTTTACTGCTTTTACACCATTTTTACTGCTTGCAACGTTGTATGTTAGAAATCCTCTCTTACTGAGAGGATATTATGAGAAAATTCATATTCAGAGTAGCTGTGGCTGTAGTTAAGGTTATAAAAGCTCACAAATATCTTTGAACACCAGCCTAATTCTCTTGCATACAGGCCTGTCAATTAATGGACTGCAAAGATGCACAGTTGTTTCATGAAGAACATGTCCTATGCAATTTAAATCTTTTGCAGAAATGAGAACATCTCCAATTATTTTTCATGTAGCTTCTCTATGATGATCAGTAAACACCCCTCAAGAAACCTGCAAATAAAAATAAAGACTATTTTTCACCATAAACTGTAATTACTTTAATTACAGGATAATTATATAAATAATGCGTTTGAACACAGCTTTAGTTTTTTTCTTTGTTTTCTAAATATTATCATCTTTCTATATTTTCTGATGTGTAAACAAGAAACATTTAAGTTTACATGAAGAGCAGGTGAACTGCTTGCAATACAAACTGAGACAATCAGATGATGATTAAGCTATTGAAAACTGCCCAACTAACAGATAATTTTTAAGTGAGCAGGTGTACTTAGTCATTATAACTTTAAAGTGGAAAATATATTTGAATTAAGTTCTAAAACCCCTGTATATTAACAGGACTGGTCTATCGTTGACAACCGTGCCAGAAAGTTCTGTACAGAGTTAGAAATTCAGATTTTTACTCCCAAAGTGTCAATGGAAGGGTAAAAAACTTCCAGAGATTTTCCTTAGAGCAATGATTTGGGGTTATATTACTATAAGTACACATTTCTATAAATGAACTGTTTCAGTATCCAAAGGACCAGGAAAAAATAAATATCAATGCCCAGCTAATGAAAGTGGATACAGATTTTTTTTTTTTTTTGCGTTTTAGATACTCCATTCTTGACCTTGACTTTTATAACTCTGTATACCACCTAGTATGTTAGATGTGCAAATGTCACATCTGAAAGTCATGGTCCTTGACATTATTATAATAGGTAAATTCACTTGCATGGCACTTAAGTGGATAAATCCAAAGGTTTAGTTTCACAGGCCTAATAGTGATTGGTAGGTGAACCCCATACCATCTAAATTAGAAATAGATAAACTTTGTTTACCTGCATTTAGCTTCAACTATCCTACAAGGAAAATGTAGAACAGAAATGCCATCTACTCCTGCTTCAGGCTCTCCTATATAACACACTAAATCCTCAGATGCCTCTAATACAGTGATGCCAAAATTCCCTGCAATCAGTTCCCATTGCTACTCAAACCAGTCATATTCTCCAAGATTTTGACATGGGTTCTCATCAACTGTTCTGAAAAATCAAGCTGCCTGTGTAGTTTACTAAATATCAATGCGCTTTCCTAACAAGTTAGAAAGCAATATGAAAAATTAATGTAATGACTGAATTAATCCAGCTAGCGAGTAGATGTTGACATTGCTAGAATTGCTACAGGACAGTACTCATCCTATCTTGTTCTTTAATGGCATCAAAAATATTGTATAACATAACTGTAAGTGTTGTGTGTATATAACTGTCAGTCATAATTTCTAAACTGAGAAAACTCAATTTTATTACTGCTCTCAGTATCCGTATGATCTATAGGCATATATGCTTCTGGATCCATTTTTTGTGAGCTCAATTCTATCCTAGATGCAGAGTTTACAGCGGGGTAATATTGCTGAAAGTCTTATATATATATATATGTTTTGCAGAGCAATTGGCAGAGAAATCACTTCCAAAGGGATAAAGTCACAAGTCATATGCAAATGGAAAAGATTCCAGCTCCAATTCTGAGCCATAAATGATGGCTTATGATTTATTACCAATGTTTGGAAATCTTAACACCGAAAGGTATTCCTTGCTGCTATCTGTTTTATTAGCACTCTTTTGGACTCACAGGGGTCGGCTTCTGCACAGTCACACCCAATGCAAGTCTTACAAATCTCTGCGGAGGTCACAGTTAGATCCCACAATGACAAATCTTTAATTTATGCTTTCGAACTGACAGCAGACCTCAAACCCGTCTTCATTCACTATACAAATGAGAGCAATTTCTTTACCTGTGAATGGAAGCTGTTCACGTTTTTATGGAGAAAAGACTGTCATATGCCAGACATGCGTTTGCAGTTCATTTGCATGTGTCCTCTTGCTAAGACCCTTAAAATTTGAATGTAATCAGAGTGATTTTCCTTACTTTGCATTTTAGGGAAACATGTTTCTTTGTATGTGTGTCTCATGGAAAAATGCAAAATGAGTCAAGCAGCAGACTTCCTTGGCCTTTTGGAATGCACCCAGCTACTGAAGGCACTGGTTTATACTATGTGGCATAGTTGGAACAAACAAACATTTACTGTTTATCTAGCAAAGGAGGCAACCACCTATGACCTCCCTCTGCTACTCTGAATGTACAGCTACCCATATTTCAGTACTTGCACACTCCAGCATTACCACTAACATACAAGACAAACAGTGAAAGAACAAACCCATTGCAACAGCAATGACAATCTCTTCAGTAGCTGAGAACTCTTCACGCTTGAGTTGAAAGCACAGAGCAATAAATATCATAAAGACAGAACTAAGGGCGAGAAAGGCCTATTTATGTTTAATAGGACTTTGTAGACTTCCTTGGCCTGATCTCAGTGATGTGGTGTGTAAATGATGTCATTTCACTGATTTAAAAGGAGTTTCTCTTTTATCTGGAGCTAGCCAGCACAAGCTCTGAAATCACCAGATTGTACCACTATTCATCAGGAAAATTCTTATTCTAAATGTCTGAGTTCATCCCTTCAGTCGTAGTTAACCCATATGTAGTCACAGCATTTCAAATTTTGCTTGGAGAATAAATACGAGGTTAGAGAACTGAAGGAGAGTTTTTATACATCCTTAAAATTTATGTTTTAGCATATAATGAGGAAGTGTCCCCAGGTACGAAGATTAGGTACTTATTTCCTCTGCTAGCCCATGGTCATGGCTTTTCTCATCGTAAACTGTGTACTTTCATTTCAACTCTTGCTGTTTTTATTCACCTCTCCATTGTTAGACAATTAAGTGGTAGAAGCTGTTAATATTATGTTAAAAAATTCATCCTATTTCATGGCGTTTTTTTCCGGTCTTGTTCTACTATTTTCATGTGAAAACATGCATGGAAACACTTAATAAAACAAAAGACATCAGAAGTAGGACATTTGTAGATAATCTTCAAAACTAACTGCCGTATGAATTAAAGAATTCAAACCACCAACATGCTGTAGCTTCTAAGAGTTTTTTCTTTTATATATAGGAACATTTGTGTCACTTTAAAAGATCTATGTATATGAGGCATTTCTCAATAAAAGCATCAAAATCATGCCCAAAAGGTCACTTCGAGCTCTCTTGGTATCATCTACTACATGAAATTCGGAAAGCTAAGAGGATAAGCAGTTTCCTTTAATGGGAAAAGATGGCTATTTCTCCAACAAATAGCTCTGTATGAAGGTAGTACAGCTCAGAGAGAGGGAAAAATTGAGGGGAATTACACTGCAGAATCAACATCTTCTCCAACCCCTGTGGGAAAGAGTGGTCCATTAGACCAGTTATTCTGACTGGATTTGACATGTGCAGAATATGTCCACACCAAGGATTTTTTTTTTCAGATTTAGGTACCAGGTGCATTAAGTTTATGATTTGCATACCTTCACTTAGTATTACTGTCCTTGTTAATTCCTTAAAGAGCACTTATCACGTTGCAAATGCAGCGTAACATGCACTAGATATGGCTTACAGCTATAAATAAGTATGTTGCTGTTTGGTTTTTCTCTGAAGTTCCAAGAAGCTACTTGAAAACATCAGTATTGCACTGCAAAAATATGTCTAATGAATTATTGTGGAAAATGTGTGTTCCCATAAAGTATGACAATAATGTTGTATATTCACACGTAAAACAAAAGGCCTTTCAGCAGGATATTAGTAGACATCATGCAATGATAACAGCAGGTGTTCTCCTCCTCTGGCCCTAAATTTTATGTTTATGGCCCCTTATCCCTACAGATCTATAGATATGACCTAAAAATAAGAATGCTCTCTCCAGGTAAATAATGGCACAATCTGTTTAGACAATGCTAAAAGCTCTTGGCTGTTCTTACTCCAGCAATTCTGAGTTAACTAGACCTGGCTGATTCAAAGAGTCATCTCTGGATTTACCAGTTGGAAGTAGAATCTCAGGACATCTCAATGTAGCTGCTCTAGAAAAGGAGCAGTACAATGCACCATGATCAGCTTCCTCAGAAAAAAAAAAATACATATAATTTGTTGAAAACATGTCTTCCCACTGTCATTTTCAATAAATGGAATTGCATCAAATTTAAATTGGGGTCCCAAAAGTCATGTATGTTAGAGATGGTGGTAATGTCTCAGAGAGTTCCAAGGTAAACCCTGTGTCTTTATATTTTGCTCCTTCTTTTCAGAACGTCTTTAAATTTAACCCCTTTCTTTTCAGATGTAGTAGCTAATTTGGTCATGACTTACTGGAGCCTAATTTGGATTAGATAGTCCATTCAATATCATAATGCATCATATAATGGATCTCTATCAATCAGCTCTGGGCATTTTGGTCTTTCAAAATGCTGAGACATACAGTTTTGAAATATAGTTAAAGGATAATAAAATTATTCTTTACTTTGAATTCATACAAAAATTGTCAATTTAGAAGTGTGACTAGAACTATGATATATGGTCAGATTCTCAGTCCCAGAAATGCCTGTTTGCATCATTCAATCAACAAAGCAGGGTTTCTGTTAAAACAGTATAAAAAATGTGAAAAGGTAAGTGAGACCCAGGATGAGATCCATGGGAACAAGAAGATACAGAGAAAACAAGATAAGGAAACATTAACTAGCAAGTGGTCTTAATAAAACGCATATAGGAGCTAATCCTTCTCGCACTAAAGACAGTGGCAATTCTACAGTCAACTGTAATTGCCCAGTTCACTCTGATAAGGCACACAGAAATAGTATTTAAAGAAAGGGGAATGTGACACTTAAACTTAGTATTTTATGTCAAAACACTCATTTACTAGTGCTATTAGGACCCCCAAATTAAATTGGCTTTTGGTTGATGACTCACTCACAAACCACTCTTGATTTGTGTCAATACATTAGTATTGTATGTCTTTGATAACTGGTTCAGCTGAATGATTTTTAGTCACTGTGCTGTTCATGAACTGCTCATTTTGATTAATCATTATTTGTGGGATGTTATTGGTCATACAGTACATTTTCTGCTTCTTGATTAGCTGACTGAAACTTTAACAAAAGATAATGAGTTATGACTAACAAATAATGAACAGTGAGTAATGAACAATGTATTTCAGGTACAAATTTGGAGAATACTGGTGATTCACAGACACTGTTTTGAATATTGTGAATACTGGGCCACAAATATTTGGAAATATCTTCTGTCATGGTGGCAAGAATAGCAACAAATCTACGGTCATTCATTTGTGACTATATTGCAAATTTATTTCTTGCATCATTCCACCAACTCTAACTCTGAAGTAGATACATAAACTAATGCAACCTCTTTAACAGAGGTACAGGAGCTCAAATTGAGAAGTGATTCCAAATAAACCGCTGAATTGATCCTGACTGTGCTTCTTAATTTTTTCTTTTCCATCTAAAATCTCCCATAATTATTCATTTTTGAATCTCAATAAAAAAAAAACCTCCATCTGGGAATGAAATCAAATATCAAATTTTTTAAATGGCATAGAACAGGTTAGTTTTTAACAACTGGTTGCAGCTGCTGGATTGGCTTCAGTCTTCTCATATTATATTGGTGACATTCTGGTATGTTTGCAGTAAATACAGAATAAAGGGCTCTCTTTGCTACAGTAGTTAGCTGCTTGCAAAATCTAATTAAGGCTTCATACTCCTTAACCATTAACATTATTCTTTTAATAAGCACTAAATTAAGCAGGCATATGTGTCATATATCATCAGGAAATCAAACACAGAAGGTCAGGACTTTTATGACTTTCCGCGACATTTGAGTTACAACAACTAAATTCTGTGCACCCAGTTATTCTTCCCCTGTTTTTTAGGGACAAACAAATCTAAGAAATCCTAAAATAAACTTGTATTAAGGCTGAAATAAGACAGGGATTAACTTCCACTGAAAACAAAACTAACTTGAGCATTGTGTTCCCTTATAGGGAACCAAGGAGGAACCAACCAGAGGAACAGATGCAGAGCTTGCTGTAGTTTCATCAAACCCATTAGCAGGCAGTGAAATTCCTTCTGTTTCTAAGCAATCATCATGAAAGATGTTATAAATACTGTTTCTACCCATATTTTCTGCATTTTTTTTATTTTACCCCATGGATGCTACTCTGAAATCTATCAGTTATAAGCCAAAAGGAACCCTAAGGCATGCAGAGAGAAATCTCACTCAATGGGGTGGGAGCTGCACTTTTCACTTATTTAGGAGCTGAATTTGGGTAGATCTATTGCAGGAGTCAAGTCAGAATTTAAAACAAACCCTTACAATGGCTGCACTTTCTGTGCTGGGCTTTGTTTAGTCAGGTAGATTTCATTCCTGCTCTTCACTTTCTCTGATGTTTAAAATGGCTCCTAGGAGGATAAATCAGTTTCTCTTTTCATACAGAAAGTTAACACAAACACTAGATAACTTGCAGACACTTCAAAGGAAAATGATAAAAATGCTTTGCAGACATAGAAAAAAAAAAATCCTCAGCACTCTTCATCCTCTCCGCATTTCCTCAGCTCTACAATGAACAGAAGTGCTTAAGAAATTTTGGCTGAAAAAGGCCAACTGAATTTTCAGAAAGCAATTTGTGTTCAATTCAGTGCTGGAAAAAATGAGAGTGGACGTTTTTCTAATCTTAGGACCAAAGCAAGTATCCTACAGTTTCTGAAATTTAACCCTGGAATTCAATGAATGTAAATACAAGTGATGAAATACTCTGATTTTGAAGGGAAAATTGAATGGGGTTTTCTTTATCTAATTTTAAAATAACAATTATTTTTTTAAAATAAATAAAAAATCTTTGGCACAATCTTGCAGTTCCTAAACAAGGAAAATGAGAATCCAGCGTGATCCATTCTTTCTGTGTTTAACCAAAACACCCGCCTCACTTATATGTCTCACTTGACCTCAATAGAATTTATTATTCAGTATCTTAGACCCAGTCCCATATCATGGCAAGTATTCTGCATTTATCAGCAGAGTACATTTAATAGCATACTTCTAAACTAGTCAAAGATTAACACTCTTCAGCCAGCCTAAAGGAATCAACTCTTAGGATGGGTCAATACAAAGAATCGACTATAATTATTTTATGACTCAATATGTGACTTGGGTTAATCTGCTTTTTTAAAATTGAAGTTTCTGTGATAAGCAGGAGCAAAGAAATTTAGAAAGCAAAGTGGGACATCTAATGTAGTTCTTCAGTACCTGGAAATCACCATGATTTTGGATCCATGTTACAGTCTGAGGATCATCCATTTTCTGCATGCAGCTTGAGTGTCCTCACCATCCCCAGAAGCTTTATTCTCTGAATTGTCTTATGGCCAAGGACCTGTAGATGGGGACAAAGTAGATCATGACACTTCTTTTTCGTTATATCTTCCAGTAAATCTGAAATTATGCTTATTTTCCCTTGTTTTCATTTTCTGAACTGTGCTCCTCTTTTCTCAGGCCTTCACACAGACCCAGTCACCCAAGAGGAGCAGAAATGTCTAGGAAGAAACGGTGAGAAAACACAAGCCAGCATTTTTTCCTTCACTCTGAAAAAAAAATGCTTCTCTCTGGCAGTCTCTGGCAGCAGTCAAGAGAGGTCCGTGGCTAGGTCTGTGTGTTATGTATGCAAAAATGTGCTGTTGAATAGCTGCAAAATAGATAAATCATGATCATTTGTACAGCTCTGAGCAGCCTGGCTGTTGGGCTTTCACTGTGAGTTTTACTGCCTACAGAGGTGAGGAAAATCCACGCTCTATCGCCTGTACTTCTCCCTTCTCTCTCCAGACACTTGCTGGTTTTTTTCCTCATTTTTAGCTTTTAACATTATTTTTCCCATGCAGCAGATTTATTATGCCCCATTTTATTCATTTAATTAATTACTTAATTAAACTAAAGTGTGATTCTTATACCTGCAAATAAAGTATATTTTATG
Source organism: Fregata magnificens (assembly GCA_013389945.1). Classification (NCBI taxonomy): domain Eukaryota; kingdom Metazoa; phylum Chordata; class Aves; order Suliformes; family Fregatidae; genus Fregata; species Fregata magnificens. Next base: position 47,537 of record WAAD01015191.1, read on the forward strand.
GTACAGTCTCCCACAGAGTGGCACAGGGCCCTACACGCATAACTTGCATTAACAACAATGGTCATTACCTGCTTAACTGTCTCACAGATTAATGGAAACTACATTCCTGAACGTCAGAGCAAGCTCCTCCAAAATTCTGGTTTGCAGCGACAGAAGGACCCTTGGAGCTCTGACCACTCATGGAGTAGTTTTTGCCATAAGGCCAGTAGTGGTGGCCCTTTCTGACACACAGAGACCTGTGAATGAAGATATGGAAGTAATTTCAGCTGCTTTGTTTCTCTTCCATTAGCTTTCCATGTATGTATTTGTAAATACATGTACATGTATTTACATGCATATTTCTGCTCATACATACATGTGTATGCATGCACGGGCATGTAAGTGTTTATGTTTAGATATATCTAAAGCCTCACATTATATGCTCATAGTCACTGTGACCATTAGGCTAACTCAAAGAACAAAGCTTTCACTGAGATTCTGGTTTAACAACTCCTAATGATATATTCATGCATAACTGAGTAGATAAATCAATAACTGAATCATGACTTACATTTAAATACACATTTTTTTTGCATGCTCTTTAAAACAGCAATTTTTTTTTAAACCTTGCTATAAATATTATCTTCTTGCACTACCTTATTTGGCAGTGTTTACTGAACTTACTGAACCTAAGTCATGTTGGCAGTATCGAGTGCATTTGTGCATTTGCTCCCACATGTTTTTGATATTACAGAGTCCTGGACCTGACAAATCTTCGAGCTGGAGGCCTTGTTGCAATTTCAGATAATATAGGCTCAAGGTAAATAATTAGGGAAAAATACTGGATCAAGGAAAGAGGGTTGAAAAACTCGATTTGAGCAATGCTGGATGAAGAAAAAGCAAAGAGGCTGAAGAGCTCTGAGGTCTCATTATGAAGGCTAATACATACAGACTTTCTGTCCCTGGCTAAACTGTGGTATCAGAGAACAGCTCCCAGCTCACAGGTCCTGCTCTGTACTTTAGCTGCATTCCAGCTCCGGATTGGGATGAGTCTAATTTGTGCACTGTTCTCCCTGTCCTGCTCTTCTGTAGGAGGAAAACTGAAAGCAACACAACAAAAATGTAAAGCGATCACAGAAAACCCTAGCTTTGTCCCCAGTGCTGCCAAGCTGTACCAGCCATCCAACGTACTGTTACTTTCCATTCCTATATCTCTTGAGAGAGATTGTTTTATATGCAGAGAGCTCCACAATTGAAGAATTTATCTGAAATTCACATGGTGACACACTTCCCTTTTTATGGTAGCTCTCTCTTTGCTGGTGCTATGGTCTTTTGCTATATTTAAGAAAACAAACGTATGTTTTTCACAACAAATACATGCCTCCAGCTGCCCCCCTTTTCCTTTTTTTGACAGATTGGTTTTGCTAAAAATGTATTTGCCATTCCAGGAATGAGATTAAGGAAAGGGATGCTGTTATGTCCGTTTTCACAGACATATTGTGAGAAATGTTAACATTTCCATTCTTTGGTGTAGAGTTGTGACACCCGGCAAGAAAGCAATCTCATGTAAAGATGTACTTTTTACCGATCTGCTAAAAAGATCCAGCAAAACAAACTCAAACTTGGTCAAATTATATGCCTTTGAAAAGCATACCTTAGAGTCTCTTTAGAGGTCCATTTTCTGAAGATTTCCTCTTTAATGAGGTTTGGTGTAGCTGTAAAAAAACTACATATGATCCGAATTATATATGCTTCATCACCACAAACCATCCGAACTTTGAAGATTGAAGTCTGGAATAGAAAGGCTGGGACTGTCTGTAAAGACCAGCTGAAGTGGGCAAGGAGCTTGTGAAACACAGAATCGTAGAATCATAGAATAATTTGGGTTGAAAGGGACCTTTAAAGGTCATTCAGTCCAACTCCCCTGCAGTGAGCAGGGACATCTTCAACTAGATCAGGTTGCTCAGAGCCCCGTCCAACCTGACCTTGAATGTTTCCAGGGATGGGGCATCTACTGCCTCAGAAGGGAGTGTCGATCAGTAAATAAGGTATCCAGTTCCTGATCAAGCTCACTCCATTAACGGGCAGACAGTGTCAAGTCCTCGAGTCTTCACAACTTACTTTGCACAGACTCCGTGTTCTTGGAATGTATACCAAGGATTGTATCTGAGGTTTGCTGGTGACAAAGTCTTCAATTAAAAGAAAAGTTATAGTACCTCAGTGTGGTTGAATAAGTGGACTCTATCTTGTTACGAGAAATTAACTTTTAGCAACAAAACACTCTTCCATGTTATCATTATGAAATCAAAATGTAATTGCATGGAATCATACTGTCTTCCATTAAGAGTATGTTGCATCACCTAAGGACAGAAAAGTCTTAATGAAGTTAAATTCTAAGGGCTTTTTCAACACTCACCAAAGACAGAAAATTACATTGGGGTTTGGCCAATGAATTCTTCCTGTTCTATCTTTGCCCAGCAAATCATACAATAATTTTTTCAAAGCTGTGTTGAACTTAAAAAGATGCTGCCGCTCACTGAAAAGTATATGTCAATTCTTAAACTTCATGAAAAATTCCTTCAGAAAATTCTGGCATTTCTGACATGATGTAATCTGTTCACTGGCAACAATGGCACAAACACAGATAAAATGTACCACAGGCAGTTTTGTGTTATGCCAAAATAACAAACAAGGTATGTGACTTGCTATACTGAATATGAGCTTCCAGTAAGTGTTGTTAATAGGTCAGTAAAGCCTCTGTGGTATTGTGGTATCAACAAGAATTCAAGGGATAAAATGCATGAGATAATACCAGTCTATCATGTTTTTCACACTTGGGTGAAAAAAATCCTCGCCTACTGAGCTGGTTTTGACTGGGACAGAGTTAATTTTCTTCATAGTATCTAGTATGGGGCTATGTTTTGGATTTGTGCTAAAAACAGTGCTGATAATACAGGGATGTTTTTGTGATTGCTGAGCAGTGCTTACACAGAGTCAAGGCCTTTTCTGCTCCTCACACCACCCCACCAGCGAGCAGGCTGGGGGTGCACAAGAAGCTGGGAGGGGACACAGCCGGGACAGCTGACCCCAACTGACCAAAGGGATATTCCATACCCTAGGATGTCATGCTCAGCATATAAAGCTGGGGGAAGAAGAAGGAGGGGGGCACGTTCAGACTGATGGCATTTGTCTTTGCAAGTAATTGTTACACATGATGGAGCCCTGCTTTCCTGGAGATGGCTGAACACCTGCCTGCTGACGGGAAGTGGTGAATGAATTCCTTGTTTTGTTTTGCTTGTGCGCATGGCTTTTGCTTTACCTATTAAACTGTCTTTATCTGAACCCACGAGTTTTCTCACTTTTACTCTTCTGATTCTCTCCCCCATCCCACCAGAGGGGAGTGAGCGAGCAGCTCTGTGGTGCTTAGTTACTGGTTGGGGTTAAACCACGACACTTACTCATGCCCCCAGAGCTGGAGTTATCAGCATTCTGCTTCTCACCTCCAAGGTCAGGATTAATTTCCTTTTTTCAATACTTTTACCTATGAAGAATGAACTAAATAAATGGAATCGACAGATAAAGTATTTTATGAATAAATTAGGAAGTCTTTCCCTCCTGTCATTGTCACCCCTTGAAGTGACAGATTAGCTGCTGATCTGAAATCTATCAAGTGAATTCTTGAGCTAACACCCTCCTGCCCTCCCCAGAGAAACCCCTACCTAAATAAACAACAGCTATAAAAAGATCTTTCCTGCAGAAAGTTAAGGATGCTGAATCTTGGAGCTGCAGGTCTCACCCCACCACGCAGCCTCAAACCTTATATAGGCATTTTCTGCGAGGAGCAGTAATACTTTTCCTTTCAGAAAAGCAGGATTTGCAAAGCCTGACAGACTACACAGACCTCCTTATTAGCTGACGTTCACTAAGTTTTAACTAAGATCTAAATCTATGTTGTTTATACACACAGAATGTGCCTTTGGTCTTTATTGCTAATTAATTCACTTTACAAAGTCATCTGTCTAATGTTTAAAGTTGTTTTACAAACAGAAGGTTCAAAGTTGAGGCTGCCTCTTCATCTTCAGTGTACCTAGCTAGCTCTACGTGTTGTGGCACATATGGAATGCAGCATCGCTCATTGATCTAACACACTCAAAATGTGTAGACACCAGGGAACAAATTAAGGGCAAAATCCTCCTCTCAGATCTGTTGTGCATGGATCAGAGATAAGCAGTACAAATTAGAGCTTTTCTCAGCTGCAATGCACAAATGTTGCTTCATGAGTTCCCCTCTAGGCTTCAAAAAGATGTTGTGCCAGTTGTGCAATAACATCCTCTTTGGGCCAGGCAAATCTCCAAGGGTGTGTGGTCTGGCCAAAAAAAGACCGTTTTATCTTTCAGGTCTTCGCTCCCATTAGACGTTTGCACATACACACTTCACTGAACATGAGATCGAATCAATACATGCAGGCCTGCTCGGGAATGAAACAAGAGCATTCAATAAAATAAAGAAAGAAAGAAATATGTGTACAGTCCCCAGCCTGATGAAGAATTCAAATTGCCTCAGAGTGGCTTTACAGGTTTATACATAGAGCTTGTTTAATTTTGTGTTAATTCCCTGTGTTGTGTGCTTATTGCAATTTACTTTTACTCTAATTAAAATAAAATATTGTTCAAAGTTGCTGTGTTTATCCTTCATCACTACAGTCAGGAGAAAGCCAGTCCATGGGTTAATGATGGATTTTCACCTCCCTTTAATGCTCGTAGTGCCTGTGAATTTAGATTTCCATGTGATTAAAAGAAAGGTTGTGCTGCGTGCTGAACTACATGTGAAGCACGTCTGCTCTCAGTCCAAATATTATATCATACTTTGCTGGTCACTGAGGTAGGTTCTCTTCAGGGTATTGCTACCTGGGTGCAAGAGACAACGGCTATTGCTAGTGAGACAAATACTGTGAGATTTGTACCTATGGTACGCTGAATATGTTTATTTGTGTCAGCCAGAATATTGTTTCTCATGTAGGTAAGGGAGCAACCTTGTGTTTTGTCTTTGACATAAGATGCTCTGAAACAATCGAATATATTGAATTAATTTCCAGTACAACATCAGGAATTGGTACACTGCTAGATAGTTGTTCACGGTGTTCATGCTCTAGTAATCTGCTCCCGGGAAGAGATCCATCATTTCAGTGCTCTGAGGCGTCTGGGCTCCAAGCTCTGGGAGGGATTTGGGACTCCTGTCTTGGAAATAGGTTTGATCGATTTAGTGCCTAGGATGTGGGAATAGCGACCACTCCAGTTTCTAAAGAAAATTCTCCAGCTCCTGTGAATATTAAGAATAGTTGAAAATCAGATCACAAATCCAAGGTCATGTACAAAGTCCAAAGCAGGTTTAAAACTAAGCAAAACCCCTTTCTTCTTGCCTCGCCAAATATTCTTCATTGAAATCATTGCAACTACAGTCTGGATTCCTCTTGGTTTGTAAATGTAGTCAAAATTAATTTGGATTCTAAGACTTGTATCTTTTGTATTTACAAAAAAAACAAACACAGTATTTATTTTAAAAATGCCACTATTGTCCTGTACTGTCAGTAGAAGACTTTTGAATACTAAGGCTGTTGCATTTTTCTCTTTCAGCTTTCAAAAAGCTTTTTTTGCACTGGGACAAGTGCATGACTAGATAATAGTTTGATACCTTTTCATGATAAAATACTCCTTAGCTGAGGACAGAAATATGCCCTTATCTACTGACGTTGTTTATGAAAGAAATACAACTATCCAGAAAGATAGTGTCTTTTGTTTTCCTAAATTGTTTAGTTGAAAAAGAGACTGTGATCCACTGATATACAAATAAATGTCCCATGTTGGCATCTCCCTGCCTAGCTATCACTCCAAGTTCTTGAAATTACTGAGCCAAAAAATAAAAGTGGAAAGCAGAGTTTCTGTGGGTGAAGCTCAGCATTTCAGATATCATCACAGAGCCTATTCACTAAATTACTGCAGATAAGAGACTTTTCTTTGCATAAAGGGCATTTACACTCCTCTCAGAATTGTATTTTTATCCCCAAAGACTGAACAATATGATTAGGAGGTTGGCATTTGGCGTACCAAAGAGAAGGAAGGAGACATGGTCTCATCCACAGGCGCTTGTTTCTAGAAATTTAGAGCACTCTGGTTTTTTGCAAACATGCACACAGCCATTAGGCAGAGGACTATAGATTTGTCTTTGCCTGCAAACTACTTGGAGGATGGTGATCTTATCTAGCCCAGACTTACAAATACAGAAGTTTTTTAGCTCAAAATACAATTTATAAATTAGTTCTGTAAAGTCAAGCCAGGTGCCAGTCTTCTCTATCCTATTTTTATAACTGGAAACCAACAGAGATTTCTGTAACTTAATATACTAACATTTTCACAAAAAACAAATTTTTTGAAAAGGTGGCGGCCTTAACATTGACAAAAAATGCTCATCTAGCCATTGATGAAATTATATAAACTCACCAAGCCCCCTTCAGTTTGAATGCCAGTGGGTGAAGAAGACAAATTCTAAGTATTTTAACCAGATTTTAGAGTGTAGAAAGCATTTCTAAGATGTTAGAGGTGCGAATATACATGTTTTTAAAAAGTAAAATCAGTGAAATCAAAGGGAGATAGTCTTACTCCTGTACTCTCCAGAGTAGCCCCCTGTGTAAGGCAAGCAGGATGTGGATTAAAGTTGACAAAGGGAATTAAATATCAATAAATTACAAACATTTGAGACTGCGAGGAAAACTAGTGTAAAATGGGTGGCTGCAAGCCTTGTCCAGTCCCACAAGTTTCAACAGGAATAGGTCTCTGCACTCAGCCTGAGGTCCACCAGGGTCCACCATGGCAGAAGGTCTCTGCACCTAAATATCAGTTTTGAGGCTTGAGAACAAAGTCAGCTCCAAATTTTGTTCACCCCATTCACAGGAATAGGCTTCCAAAGACAAGAAGGATGCTGATATATGGTGATCAAGCTTTAGACCAGTGTACAGAAGGAGCATAAAAAGTGATCAACCATCAACACTAGCAAAATAGGACCCTTAGGAATTATCTAAAGGTCATAGAAAATGAATAAATACTAATGCACTTTTCATGCAGAATCTGAGAAATGTGCTGTTATGACTGAAATATTATTCAAAGACAAGTATTGTAATTAAGGTTTTTCTTTTCCCTAGGCAGTGATAAAGAAATGCTGGGTTTATCCTCAGCCTTTAGCCAGCAAGTGCTTTTTTTCCCCCTTAATTCTAATGTGAGTTCTTAAATGCAATAACCCTTTCAGACTGAATGAATAGCTAGTTAATTCTTCAAAAGTGTGGCATTCCTGTTGCTAAGCATTTAATTTCCCCTCCCCCCCTTTTCCCTTACTTCCAGGTGCATTCCTGGGCTACAGTGGCTGCTAGTTTGTGTAACCCCATGAAGTCAGAAGGCTTAAGAGACCCTAGAGCTAATACAAAATGTATGAGCATGCCATATCTCGAAATTCCTGCTGTCGGAAGTGCCTGCTTGGAGGGGAGACAGGAAGCCTGAAGGGGAGAGGCAGAGAGAAGTCCCGAAGGAAAAAGAAACAGGGGGAGGCAGGGAAAGAAAATAGAAAGACAAGGCAGTTGAGAGCATAAAGAGCACCGGGGATGGGAAAGACCGAAGACAACTGGAGCTAAGGGCTCAGCTGAGCACAGAGGTTCTGGCTGTAGGGAGGCAAGCCTGGCTAAGTGATGCTGACAGTGTTCAGAGGAACACTCGTAGCCCAACACAGGTATTAATCAGGTGTCCATCCCCCTCTTCTTCCAGGACGTACACTTGCCTCGGAGGAGGAAGCCTGAGCCCACCAGGGGATGGTGCGAAACAACTGCAGGCATCGCGAGTTTGTGCTGTAGGGCCAGGCTGGCCCCAAATGGCACACAAGAATCTGTCCGTCCCCCCACCCCGCCCATGCTCAGAGGTGGCAGTCACACACATAAGACAGGCTGTAGGGCACATGCAGGAGGAGATGAGCCTTCTGACACAAAATCAGCAGCAGCTTGGCTGTATTGAACTGTCCCATTTTGAATGGCAATGAGGACGGACAGGTGCTTATGGGTCTCTGCTTTAAGTCTGGGCAAAATGACGTGGCACATGCTTGGGCCTTGGAAGCCTCCAGCATGACTCTGGCCACCCTCTCATCCAGGGGGACTCTGAGAGGCTAAATAAAATAGAGGGCTGCAGCTGGCAGGCTGTAATGCTATCTTCTGTAATCTCTGCTGTTTTGTTTGTCACTAGCTTTGCCCATCTTGTCATAATGAGGTAATTAATACTGGCTAAGTATATGATGTGGGATGCAGGAACGTTAGGGGACAGTGAAACTACCGGTTAGGCACAGAGGCAGCTTCAAAACCACGGTGTTTTTGAAGGTTTGCAACATTCCACTTACTGAAGTCTTAACTGAGATAAAGCTCAGAAATGTGCTGTTTCAACTCAAATCTCCCAGTAAGCAACCAGGGCAGAAACACATGAGAAGGTGAAAACACTCTCCCCATACACATGTATGGGCAGGATCTATCTCTGCATGGGTTGTGGCTGTCTTTTACCATGTGGTTGGCAAAGCTTGAGGATCACTGGTTTGGAAAGGAGAGAAGAAGTGAGACAAGGAGTAAAATCTATTAAATTACTGAGGCTGTTTTGGGGGCAAACATGTTACAGGAGGATCCCCAAAGGTCCTGCTTAGCTGTGTAAGCGTGCTGCTGTCATCAGGTCCTAGGAAATTGATTTATTTCATTATCACCTTCCTTCTTCTTCTTTTCTTCACTCACCCTCCTGCCTGCTTTCTTCTCTGTTAGTTAGACATGCTTTTCGGGGGTGGGCTCAGGCAGTAGTAGTAGAAATTCCTGTACATTAAGGCAAACCCCTTTGTCCTGCTCTGTTTTCTCCTGATTTCTGAGAAAGAACAAAATATTGCAGAGTGAATGGACCCTCCCAGGTGCTCTCTTCCACGCATGATGGGACATCCGCCATCAGCTCCCCAGAGCAATGAGAAAACTGGGGCCTGTGGGGTGGTAGCAGGGCTGGCTCACAGGGTTGCTGCAGAGGAGCCAAGGGCTGCAAGGCTTTCCAGAGCCACACAGAGATGTGTGGGGCCCAGTCCCAGAGCAAAGAGATGTCTGTGTGCACAGAGTGCTCCTCATCTGGGTTGTGCTGGAGGAAAGGATGCTGGAGGAGGATGCTCTTTATCCAGCCTGACCTGGACCATCTATACCTTTGTGGGTCCTGGTCTCCTAGGTGACCCCCAGACTGGAAGGTGCCGCAAAACCTGAATCCTATTATAGATCTTGTCACAAAACAGCCAAAAAACAAAGCCTCTCTCTTGCTTCAATGGGCTTTAGTTAGGAGGTGGGCTATGACATGCTTCTGTGGAGGGGCAGAACTGTGGAAGAATATACAGCACAGTTTACTTTGGATGGTACCACTTCTGCTGTTGCATTGCAACAGGCCAGAAAGAGTCATCTGCTTTTATGGCAGGAGTGATGCGATGCATGTAAACAGAAAACTCTTTCCCTTTGCCAGAGCACATGGATGAAACCCAAACTCTAAAAACGATAAACACACTTTTTCATTCAAGTCTTCCTTGTCCCAGATTTGCTCAGCTGCTGTCTTTGGGATATATGATGCATGCCCTGCTACTCCCTGAGCATCTGCTATGGGCCACTATGAGAGACAGAGAAATGGGCTAAAGGGAGCTCTAGTCTGAGCCAATATGTGCTTATGAGGCAGCTCCTGCTTGCACTGTAGGCAATCCAGCATTTGTGCTGTCTGTGCAGCAAAATGAGGGCTCAATTAGAGACTGAGCTAGTATAATTTTGCTAGGTTGTCGAGACTGGTATAGGTACAAAAAGCACTGGGAGTGCAATAGCACTGGCTCTACAAAATGCAAATAGGAACATATTGTTGCCAAGGTCCCTCTGTGTCTCCTCTCACTGCTAGCAAAGCTAGTGCCCATGCCAGTAGTACGGCCATTGCTACCTTTCCTCATACAAGCTGCAGAGCAGATGTGTGTCTGCAATTTCACCTAGACATGTAACTTTTCCTCAGGATCCATGGGTTTCTCTCTCTTGCTGGCCTCCTGATACGTCCATACCTCGGGATCGTCCATCCTCAGGCTACGTCTGTACTGCTGAAGTGGACAGGAGCAGAGCACTGCCCCCAGCCTGGCACGTGGGTGCCCATACGGCTGGGTCACTGGCACAGCTCCTGCTGTTGTTTTTGGTCCGGGCCAACTGGTTCTCTTGCAAGCAATGCCTGGGCACAGCTGGGAGTTAACACTGGCCAGAGATCATTCCCAGTTGACTGTTTGAGGCTATTTTGGAGGGTAAGGAAATATAGTTATATAGGTATGTTTTTTCCTGGCTACTAAGGGAAAGGGAAAATGCCCTGGCCCTGTTTAGTTTATCAGCAAGAACATAGCCGGGGCCTGGGTCTGAAAGAACAGTCAAGTTCATGGGGAAAAAAAGGTAACCTGGCTTCTCTGAATGTTAAGACTTATTACCCTGTAATGGCAAATGCATTTTGCTTGCTCTCTAACCTTGCATTATAGAAGACACCAATGGTCTGTCCATACATTAGCATAAAAATGTATGGTTTTGATAACTTTTAAGTTACCAAAACACCGAGGTGTGGGGTGAGGGGGGTGAGGGGTAACCTCGTGGAGTCTAGAAATGGCCACCTAGTCCACTGTCAAAAATCATAGCCAAAATCTAAGGTCCATAAAAAATGTTCACGTGTCCCTAGCTGTCCCAAGCCACTAAACCCTTCCAAGCAGACTACAGAATTTCAGGTCCTTTAGTACAGAAGACCAAAACCTTCAAAATCACAGTGTGACATGGAAAGGGAGAACCTGGACACTGCCATGACTGAAGGCCTCTGGAAGAGGAAGGAGGCGGTGAAGGAAAATGCCCGGATGATCTGAGGAAGTGCAGTTTAGTGCAGAGAAGCTGAGGTAGAGGATAGGAAACTCACAGATGTCAGACACGGCGAACTTAATAATGTGAAAAAGCCAAACCCTCCTTCTGCCTGCATAGTTGCAGTTACCCAGCCCTGGATAGCCCCTCTAGTCATTGAAGCTCTCAGTCTGTTTTTTTCTTCATTCAGTAATTTAATTTGATGCAAGGGGGAAGTTTGGGTGTGAGACTGTACGTGCAGCCCTGTAGCTTGTTTTCACAGTCCCAAACAATCTTGCCTAGCTTAGAAATGCTCACCTGCTTCTGAATTCTGGGTCTCTGGCCGTGCTCAGAGAGCAAGAGTGGTACTTTTCAAAATCATATAAAAATATGCTTTAAAAATGGTGGTGGGGATAAAGACTGAGGTAAATCGGACTTAAGGAGGTGTCAATGCAACAAACATGTGATGGGATTCCCTTGCAGCACAGCAGCTGGCTGCTACTGGAAGCGGCACAGACAGGACGGCTGCAGCTATGGTGTTAAGGGACCTGATCCCGCAAACCTACTGCAGGCAGAACTGCTGAATCACGGACCACCTGCACCCTAAGGGCTTAAATATCTGGATGTAGAACTGAGGATTACAGCCTGAAGCTGAATATAGGTCAGGTAGAAAAACAAGCAAGCAAACAACGGAAAGCCTGAGGAGTGAGACTACATGACTTCGCTTCATTCAGCCCATCATGATTTCAGGTGTGACATGAGCCATTTCTTGGTGGAGTGCAGCAACGTATTGGTCTGATAAAACAGCCATAAACTCCTTAAAAGAGAGAAAAAGCGGAAACATTGTTTTCCTTTGCCAAAAGCATTATCACACAGCAAAGAGGGGCTCAGCACAATGAAAGAGAAGGAAGCTAATGAGCTGCTGCGAGTTTTGCAGCCCTAACACCCTATACGAAAGTTATATAGTGGGCAACTTGTTTCCGCTACATCCTTACCTTGGTGGTACTGGGGTGAAATTGCTTTTGCGGCTCAGTTGCTGAATTGTATCAGTTGTAATCAAGGTCATGACATTTCTCCCAAACACCCTTACTATCAATTCTTCATTCTGTTTTGGTTTGAAAATGTTAACAGCACACACTGGCTACATATCAATATAATGAAAAACAGGGGGATGTCAGGCAAAGCTGTTTGTAGCACACAGTACTGCTGCTTTAAGAGCTGGCTGTGCAGCACAGAGAATAAGCAGTGTGCACTAGTCTAGAATGAAATAGGCTACAAATAAATTATTAAGCTTTTCTAGGAGGCGGACGGGACATTTTCACCTAGGCTGCAATGCGTGTCATCACATACAGAAAAAGGATAAACAGGCTTGGGCCAACTTGATGAAAATTGATAGTGACTTACACATCCTTATTCAAAACCAGTCATATCCAGATTAAGGCAGCCTCAGACAGCAATTTCCAGAATAATCCTACACAACACTTTCCACACCTTCCTAATCATTAGTAGGTGTTGATTGGAAAAGGGCTTTAATGTGCTGATTCAGAGATTCCATGTTTGTTTGCTGAATAACTAGAGGGGAAACATTTTCAAGTTTGTCTTTTCATATTCACTTGGTCCTGTGGCCTATGAAAGGCAAAAATGTTCTTGTGGAAGATCCCTGCTGTAGAAAGTCATCCTGCAAATTTTAGCTGGCTGTTTTGGCCTGATTGATTAGATATATCTTTGCATGACAATATGATTTCATCTCGAGGCAAAATTTTCAAATCCAATAAATCCATCAGGATTTTTTTGGAAAAAAAAAAAAAAAATCAGTCTCAGCCCACAGTCTGAAAGTTAGTGCAGTTTACTCAGGCAATATCTGCCCTGTTCCTCTCACAGAGAATTGACACTATTTTTTTTTTTCTAATGAGAACAGCAAAGGAAACATCATAGCATCAGGATATGTTTCTAAATGGTGTTTCAGATGGACATTAGGCAATCAGGAGAAATTCAAACTCTCAGATTCTAAGCATATGGATTATAAATCTCTTCCAGCTCCTAACCTTGCAGCATTTGCTGTCCTGGGTCCAAATTTCTTGTCCACCTCTATGATGCCATGATATGGGACTGCATGTTTGGAGCACACATGGCAAAATATAATTAGTTTTAAGGTTAAATCACTGTCTTTACTTGCCATCCCAGCACCGCTTCTGAACCCCCACTCTACACATTTGCACAGAGAAGGGGGATGGTGGAATTCACCCAGTGTTGGAAGCCAAGAGGTCATCTTCTTCATACCCCTTCAGAGAACAAGGATCAGTTATACCTAAGCCACCACACCTAAGCCTAAATGTAAAAATCTTCACTAATTTCAATTTGACTTGCACCTTGTTATCTTGTTCTAATGCTCTTATAAATCTTGTGTCTAGATTTTTCTCCCTTATATATAATTCAAATCTCATTTGTTGCAAAGCAAGCTGATTTCTTCTGGCTCTTCCTCACTTGGACTCGGGATAACTGACCACCTTCTTTTTATAACGAACTTTTACAAATTGGGAGGTCATTATCACCCTTCTTTCTTCCTTTCTTTTTTAGTAAATGAAATAAGGCTAGTTCATTCAGCCTTTCCTCCTTGGCCACATTTGTTAGAAACTGATAATTCCTGCTGCTTTCTTCTGGATTGTCTCTAGTCGGTATACATCTGTCTTTAAGTGCAATGCCCCAAATTGGATACAGTACTTCCACTGAGGCTTCTCCAGTGGCAAGTAGAGCAGAATAATTTCATTCCTCTGTCTTACATCCAACAGTGGTCTTAAAAACATCCCAGAATGACACTTGATCTTTTGCAGCAGTGTCATGCACATTTGTGGCACATTGTAAACTTCAGATACTTTTTCTGCCCTATTGTTACCTGGCCCATTTTAAATCCTCAGTGCCAAGTTCCCAGGCTCCACTTGTCCTTTGTGAATCTCCATTTTGCTGCTTTCAAACTGAAGATGCCCACCTTGCTTTGGAATCCTATGAGTCTTCCAAATGCTGCATCTCTTCTTATGTAATACAGGTGCTCTCCCTGCTCCATTGGTCACATCACCAGTGACAGTATTGAACAGAAGGTGGTTAAAAGCAGATAACCCTGCTTGAAGTGCGCTCCCAGGTTGACCACAAACCATTATTAACTACAGTTCTTCTGAGGCTTTTCACTGTGTTCAAATACTAAAAGGAAAGGGAGCTCCTTTGACAGGAATAAATAAATTATAGCTTCAGTTTCAGTATGACTCAGTTTGGTATCCCTACAGATGGAAGGAAATTTCACCCGGGTATCTCAGTTTACCCTAATGCAAGTGTTATTTTGAGTAAATCTGCTGCTTAACCTCAACAGAAGGAATGTTTTACCTTTAGCCTGGATAAACTGCATTGCTTTCAAAAGACATAAATGCTCTGAGAACTTTAAGTGTTGGAAAAAACTGTGGATTAATTTGGTGTGTCAGTGATCTTGAAGATCGGGATCTGGAGGTGCACTGAGAGGCAGTGAGTGTACAATGGAGATATATTTAATGTAGCCTATCCAAGAGAGAGAGAGAGAGCAGCTTTCCTCTTTCTCTAGAAGCACTTTCTAGAGCTTCTGTGAGGCTTCTACCCTCTGTTCAAGGCTCAAAGAAATTGATTAGTTTTTTGCAAATTAAAATGTTGATCACTGTTGGTGAATCCTTGACTAACAAGAAAGGATCAGAGCACAATATACGGCTACATATATTGCTCCTCTCCTAATACAACATTATAACTATGGGTTGAACACAACCGCTGTTAGCATTGAGAAATTAATACTTGGTGTTCAGGGGTAAGGGGCAGTATTAGGACACCTCAAAAGGTTTTGCCTTCTTGGTCCATCGTTCCTTGGTTCAGCAAGAGCAATCCTTCCCAGCCCTGGTTTCTCCTAGACATCCCTCTAAAGACTTAGTTGCAATCTGTGAAGGTGGAAACACACTGTAAGTGGTATTGCAGTGTCTCATTCTAGTGTGTCTTTTGATTTACTCTGGGGGGCCTCTGGAAATGTCTATGCAACTGTAAGAGAGGGTATGCTTACAGAGAGAGAGTCTTTAAGCAGTAGATTAAAACATTACCTTCTGTAATTTTTGTTCTTAATATTGCTGTTGCACACATCTGTAGACGTTTCTGTCAACCCCTCTCCCTCCTGAATCATGTTGTGAATGAAAGTGATACAGTGACCCTGGCTGGTCAATCGCTGTTGTGGCCCTCTTCAGTGAGTCTGAGACTACCTTGGCTCCCACAGCATATTATAAAAGCACTCAGAGAGTCACAGACAACAGAAACTGCTGCCCAGGTTTTAAAATGTCCACTCCTTAATCAATTCCAGGTTTTGAGTGTTCATTTTCAGGGAACTGCTGATGCCCTCGGTTGCCATTCGGTCCAATTGGCATTGAAGCTTTTCAGTACATTACAAAATCAGGACGAAACTACTTACTTAATCTGAGTACATAAAATCAGTGACCACTTCTGGCCCTGGTACAAATACAGAGTTGTATTATTATGAACTGTTATGCTTGCAGTTAAAGGCAAGGGAAGCAATTTATTAACACAAAACAGTCACTTCTTCAATGGCACTTGTAGAAGCTGAAGTGCTGTCCTTCTCTAGAACAGAGTTAAGACTAGTATCAACGCAGTATTAGCCAAAGAAACAGGGTAAGTTGTGAGCATAGGCTTTCTCACTGTCAAGAGAGGGCTCACACTTAGATCAGGTAACCACATCAGTACAAAGTATTTAATAGCTACTCTGGGCTGAACAATGCTCTGTAATACCAGGTACTGACATAAATAGTCCAGAGCAAAAATATACCTTCTATTTACATACGTATTATGTAAGCCAAATGTTATTTCTCAATATTGCCTTTTTAAATATGATGTGCCCAGCTGTTTAACAAAATCTGCACTGGAAACAGAACTTGTCACTAAGAATAAAATGCAACAAAAGGTAGATCAAGGGGAGCTCGGAGATCTCCATGGCAAAGCAGAGGAGAATGAAGCCAGCTTGGTACCTTGGGGCTGGCAGATCTGGAATTCCCTTCATCATAAGCAGTGTTTCACTTCACCTCAATGCATCATGCTGGTGAATCCTGAGGTTAATTATTAGATTATTCTAATACACATCAAAGGCTTTTGGAGGCTCTTGAGTCTTCACAGTTTAATATGTTCATTTATCAGGTGCAAGTAGGAGAAATGAAAACTAATTAATAATTTATTTTAAGACTTTTAAAATTATCTATTATTTTCAAACTCCCCTCATTGGACCATCTCTGTGATACTGCAGAAGCTGCAAAGTAGTACTACAAGGGACACCTGGGTTCCAATAGTTTGCATGTTTTAAAATTGTGGATTGGTTGACATTTGGGTTTTTTATTTAAAATGTGATAGCATCAAAACTTACCTGGATATTCCTCAGGCCAGAGCAAGCACCCACTGAGGTCAATGGATATCTTTCAAGATAGTTTTAGAAGTAATACTTCTTTATTTCCAACTGTTCTGGTTTTGTCTGGGACAGAGTTCACTTTCTTCATAGTATCTAGTATGGGGCTATGTTTTGGATTTGTGCTAAAAACAGTGCTGATAATACAGGGATGTTTTTGTGATTGCTGAGCAGTGCTTACACAGAGTCAAGGCCTTTTCTGCTCCTCACACCACCCCACCAGCGAGCAGGCTGGGGGTGCACAAGAAGCTGGGAGGGGACACAGCCGGGACAGCTGACCCCAACTGACCAAAGGGATATTCCATACCCTAGGATGTCATGCTCAGCATATAAAGCTGGGGGAAGAAGAAGGAGGGGGGCACGTTCAGACTGATGGCATTTGTCTTTGCAAGTAACTGTTACACATGACGGAGCCCTGCTTTCCTGGAGATGGCTGAACACCTGCCTGCTGACGGGAAGTGGTGAATGAATTCCTTGTTTTGTTTTGCTTGTGCGCATGGCTTTTGCTTTACCTATTAAACTGCCTTTATCTGAACCCACGAGTTTTCTCACTTTTACTCTTCTGATTCTCTCCCCCATCCCACCAGAGGGGAGTGAGCGAGCAGCTCTGTGGTGCTTAGTTACTGGCTGGGGTTAAACCATGACACCAAAAGGTCAGCAATCCTCACCATTATTTAGATAAATAATTTTTTTACTTTCTATTCCAACATCATTTCAAAGGCACAGATCTCTGCTTTGAACTTCAAGATGCCTTGCTTACCACCACCTACTGACAGTATGACAGGGACAGAATTCAGGAGTACAAAGAAATTACGTGCAGCAATAGGAACTGAAAATTTTTCTGTTGTTTTTTATTACCTCATATCAAGGGTGGCAAGGGCAAGGGGTCTCCCCCTTCATTCCAAGAAGAATACGCAGCTAAAGGAATTAATAAGATCAAAATTATCTTCTACAGGAATGCAAAACACAGGTGTGTTCCTGTATTCATCTGGTCCAAAATATAGCAAAGGGGCTTACCTGATGAGTGGCAAGAGCTGAACGAGAGGAAATTTGCTTAGTCCTGTCCTAGCAGAGTGATACAAGACTCTGCAAAGCAGCAGGCTGTGAAAGGAGATCTAAGGGAAACACAGAAGCTGCCTTCACTTTAGAGCCCATACTTCCACAAAAATATTGGGTCCAGCTGGATTTTTCCTGAAATAACAGGGGACAAATAGAGAAGCACAGTGGTCCAACCATAGCTTAAGTTGCTTATCACTAAGGAGCACAGGCCTCTTTGAAAAAATCCAGGAATTGCAGTGGATTGCTGAATCCTGCTGCAGTCCATGGAAGACCACTGAATTCTGCCGGAGGAAAGGGGTTAAATAAAAGAAAATGCTCCTCAGGGAAATGCAATATAATTACATTTCTTGTTGTTTGATAAATGCAAAATCAATTCTGAAGTGTTTTACCTGCATTATACACTGTTCTTTAAAATAACAGCAAAAGGGTTTATTACTATATACTATACTATTATTATAGAGGAGGGAGTTACTTCATTCACTAAACCTAGCAAAGAAACCATACAGTCTAATTCTTCACAAGATTTTTTTTAAATTTTATTTACTGCATCAGGGCAACTATACAGACATAATAATAGACCGCCATAGCTCTGGAGAAACTGTTTTAAGCTGTTGCATCAGCAGTCTGTGAACTGAAGTGCCTCCTCAGCTACAGGTGGATGTAAAGGGAGGCCTTTACAGGCAGTGAGAGAGGTGTGAGAAGAAACTCTTGACTTGTTGAAAAAAGAAATCTGAAAAGAGGCTGGAGCAATAAGGGTGGGGGGAAGGGTATTGATTCAGCATTTCTGGACACTGAATAATTACAGTATTTCATCTTGTACATCCAAAATCAGTACTCATCATTGAACATCCTGGATTTAAAATATAAGTGAAATCACAAAAATGCAATATAGACCAGAATTATTTACTGCATTACTGCTTGACCTGCATGCATCGTGTCCATTGTGTCTGTCTTTATTCTGAAAATGGATCTGAATTTAAAAAAAACCAAAACCTTTCAGACACTTCTTGCTTTCTTCCTTTAGGCATTCCCAAATGATACTCTATTTTCTATGAAAGTCTATTTTTTTCTATGAATTCATCACCTTTCACTCTGCAGCAAAGCCCTTTCTACCTCATGTCTCCATATGCATTAATATGTTTCATTTTAACCCCTAATGACGTGAGGCTTCTGTAGTAGAAATGTGATTTCCCTACTTGGAGCAGACACTCTGGATCTTGACCATCTTTCCTGTTAGTTTTTCAATGTTCTGTATTATAAGCAGGTTAAGAAGAAATGATTCTTTTTAAAATCCACTTTGAAATGTAATTTCACTCTTTATCTTTTTTGGAAAAGTTTCATTTTTTTTCTTTTGATTACAAAATTTGAAATTGTTCACTTGTGCTACCTGATAGCAAACTGATGTATCTGCAGGTTGGCTAACAGTCATGGCCTATTTTTGGTTCTAGTGTTAGAACTGAGTTTTGCTTTCCTAAATGGCTTGTGAAAGAGTGTCATTCACAACTATGAAGGAAAGTGATGGGATTTGAATGAAAAGGCTGTAGCACCCTATATACATA
The DNA here is from genome assembly GCA_013389945.1 of Fregata magnificens. NCBI lineage: Eukaryota > Metazoa > Chordata > Aves > Suliformes > Fregatidae > Fregata > Fregata magnificens. The sequence goes on from WAAD01015191.1 coordinate 66,525, forward strand.
TATATGTATATATATATGTATGTATGTGTCCCAGAGGATTACAAACCTCAGTGTTACAACACACAACAATATTTTTCCTTTAGCTCAGGGTTCAAGAACTTACACTTGTAGGGCTGGAAATACTTGTGTCTGTCCCTTGGGCCATCTATGGGTGACCGTTGAGCAGCTGTAGAGTCCCAGATTTGAGTTCACAGATTTATTATGTGTAGTGAGTTCACTCAGGCCTGTGATGGGATCTCAGGACCTCAGCCCTCTGCACTGTCTTTGTAAATGTATTAGGATAAATGATATCATCTTGGTTAGGATATCTGCCCTCTGTCTCTGCTGTATTTAGTTGTCAGTAATGCTGCCTCCTATTTTCCTTCATGCAGAAGGTCTCTCCCCATCCTGGCATGCCTCTGGAAGGAGCACCTCCCTGTACCTTCCATACCCTTCATTCCCAGAACAAGCAGCAAGTGTTCATGATGCTCAGGAATGACTCTTTTGTCCAAAAACTCCAATCTCACTAGAAAGTGACAGAAATTTCCACTAGCTGCAAAACATATCAGATTCCCAGATCACCAAGGTCTTTCTGAACAACGTACCACATGTTAGGACACTCGGCATGTTTCTTATATTGCACAAACACACCAAAAATGTTATAGCTTTTGTGCTCAGGCCTACAGAAATAAGCAGAGGACTCATTTCCTCAGCTGAAGAGACACAAATATCCATCAATACCTCAAACACTTTTTGACTATTATGCTTCTGAACAACTTTAAACTTTTAGATAGTGCACAGATAGGCACTTTATAGACAGGTAGGCAGCTGGAAATTACTAATGTGTGATTTCTACTGATCATACCAGCAAACAAAATATGCTCCTACTCAGCTGGCAATCTACTGCCTGAAAGAAGCATTAAACTGGGTTTCTGATTCAGTTCCTCAGTGGGTGTATCTCCAGGTAGAATTCCCTTCTCTCTCCTTTATCCTGCCAGATATGGCAATAGACTCCTTTTTTACTTTTAAATCTCTCATGATTTGAGAAGTGCTTCAGTTATGCTGAAAGAATAGATTTTTTTTCTGGAAAATTCTCTCTATTATTACTTTGTGCAGTAGTCTTTGAACTATGGAAGAAGTCACTGCTATTGCTCTGACTAATGACCTGAAGGCTTAGCCTAAAAACCACATTTGTGCCCTTCTTCTCTTCCTGTAATCATTGTGAAGGAACATCTTGTGCAAAGGTCTGCAGTGTCCCAGAGCTCTATATTCCTGTACACAAAATGGAAAATACCTGGGGAAAATACTACATCTCAAAAGTAAATATCATATAAATGCTCAGTTACCAGAAACAATAACTTGGTCCTCACCTGGCATCTTTGTGAGTGTGAACCTCTCATAACCACTACAAGCTTATATTGGGCAATGGTGATTTGAATGACACGCCAAATGATCTACAGCATGGGGAAGCAGACTGAATGCAAAAGTGCCTGTACAATCAGAAACTGATTTCATGACTAGGTCAGCTACTTTTGGCACTAAGCTTCTGGTGGGTTATTTTCTGATTGATCTTTTGGCCATCTGTGACTGTTACCCTATCTATGCTTATTTTGGTAGGGATTTAAGGGATGTTTTGGCTATCATAAATCATTCAAATTTTTACCCCATGTGGATTATCTGCTTATACTGTTTGGGTCAGCTTTGATTATTCCTTCTCCTTCTCAGACAGTAAATGCTGTTGCTGAGCAATAACGTTAGTCACAAAAGAGCTCCCCCAAACCAATCTTGATGTGTGAGATACCAGATGAGAATGTAATTTGCCAGAAAAACCCAGCCCTTTAGTTTCTGTACATTTTTGTGCACTGTACTCTTTTTTTCTGCAGTGTGTTTTTGAACATCTCCAAGTTTCTTTCAATTCTGTTGTTACTCATGCTAAACTGTTGCTGCAGCAACTTTTGCATGCTAATGTGTCAGATATTGATGCTATTTACATGAGATCTCATTTAAGACCTTAAACACGTCTTTTAACGTTGCAGCATTCACAGATTCAAAGATGGTAGAGAGAATGGCATTATGTCACTTGCCATTATTTTTGTTTTGCTGTGTGACAACACAGAGTGGCAGCTTCACACTTATTTTATACACTTTCTTTGACTAAACGTACTGGTAATATCAGGTTTAGTTTTATTTTCTGGGGGACATCTGTGGAGTACCCAAAGATATGGATTTAGTATTTTTTCTGCATTTGATTGTAGAACTGGAAGTACTGAATCTTGAAAGAGATGGAAGTAAAGCCTTTAAGAAAGAAGTTTGGAATTAACTAGCTGCTAACAAAAATATGCATAAAAAAACCCTCAAAGAGTTCCGTGGTTTTAATTAGAAAAAACATAGCCCTTTTCTTTCCCAACTCAGTATTACTTCCACGGTATACTGTGGGGTCATAATTATACTTTCCCCCTAGTCTGTTATAGAATCATCCAGGAAAGCAGACCAGATAAGGTGTGAAATGTGAGGGAGGGGAGAAGCTTTCAAGCCTTCTTTAGTCATTACAAAGAAGTAAAAATGGTACAACCCCTTTTTTTTCTGCCTTTGCAGATCACCTGTAAAAGTTCCTGTTGTCATCCATTCACATCAATTGTGAGCAAGCTATTATCTTTATGGACTCAGGATGCTGGTTTCAGACTTGCAGTCCCTAAGCAGTGATGTACATCAAGTAATCTTTTATTTATTTATTTGAATGCTTCAGCTCCTGATTCTCAGGCCTGCCCAGCATTCTGACAATCAGGGTTAATTACTGTAATGCTTCTCTGGCAGGTCCTTCCTAAAACATCTTAGCAATATTGTAGCTCATCCAGGATGATGCTGATTGCTACCTGTACAGGACTTTGTCAGCATATTACTTCCACTTTATGCAGATTGGGCACTTGCAATTTGAAGTGCTCAAGCCAATTTTTAGCACAGATAAGCAGCTTGAAAGACAGATTCTCCGACAACAATCAAACCTTTGATCCGTGGCTTTCTCAGGTACCTTCTTGTTTGTTTGATACTCTAAGGCTTACCTCACTGAATACCTTATTGCTTCATCAGTCTGAAGGCAGCACAACACAACATCTTGTTTCTCTCTGAATATTCAGGCGAGGCGAGTCTCAGTTTGACTGAGTTTAATTTTAAATCCCCCAGCAAACAAGTTTTCATCTGCTGACAAGAAGGGTCTTCCTGTCTTCCTCACTCATTGTTGTCCATAATGGTGACTTATTTTTGCTGTGCCCATTTTGCAGAAGTCCACTGCAGAAGGCAGATGACCATTCCTTTGCTGTCTCCATCACTTGATTTGTCCATGCAACATTTCAGATCTCATCACCAGACCCTTAGACTAAAACAAATCCTGACTGACAGCAGACAAAGCGGGTAAGAGGCCTGCTAAGCACTGAACTACTGAGGGGTGTAGCTAAAGCATGTGGGAGTCCACCTGGCTGTGAACTGACCATCTGAGAGCTGCTTAGAGGATGTACTCAGCTGATCTTGACATAGAGTGATAACCTGCAGCTGAAGATAGAGTGGCAAGGTTATTTCAGCTGGACATACCACAGGACTTGCAGTCACAGGCTTAGCAAAGGAAATGTTTTAGGTTTCATGCTTCTTGACCAGCATCTTGACATCGACAGCTCCAAGTTAGCCGCCTTAGCCCTTTATAGATGGGAACAATTTGGGTTTTCAGAGTAGGATCTGTGCAAGCCTGTGAGACAAGTGAGGATCTGCCTAAGGTAATCAGTGGGGGTTGCTGAGCAGAAGCCAGAGTCAGGCTGGCACAGGTTAGAAGAGCCACGGGGTCATCCTAAATTGTGGTCTGTAAAAGTAAGCAGTTAGGAAACTCTCCCAACAGCTGGTAAAGGCTAAATTTATCACTAATTGAGAGTAAAGGTAAGTTACTGTTGATTGCTTTAACTGTTTCTAAGGTAGTCCCTTTTATTTATTTTTAGGGAAATGACCACCTATTTAGTTGCCTTCCTGAGTGTTTTATCCCATCAGTGCTCAAACAAGGACTGAAGATGTGATCCAGAAGTAGTACCACTTTGCACCTTCAACTTTATAACTGCATTTTCAAGCTATTCACATAATTACATGCAATATAACACAAGCAATGTTATCAAGTATGAAGTTGCAGCCCAGGTGACCTCCATATGCTAAGCTCTTCTACAAGTGACCTGTGAATAGTCTTCATAGTTAATTTCCTGCTTATATAATTCAGTTCATTGCATTTAAATCAAAGTACAAGAAATAACAGATGATACCATTTGGCCAGCTGACTAAACAGTTAGCATTACGTAGCCTTTCAGTTACACTGGCATACTAGATCAAGACATTCAGTTGACTGATAATTCGACTTCAGTGATATTTAGCGAGTTAGCTGAAGCCATAAGAATGACCAATGAGTAAGGTGAATGAGAAGTGACTAAATGTATTTGTGCAGGCAGGATAACATAGACCAACATCTCAGTCTAAAGACAAAGGGATCTTGACTGTACCTGTGGGTCTAACTGAGAACAAAGGAAAAGTTCATTTCACGGTGCATGTCCATCTCTTAGGAATTAAATGTAATGATGATTCATTTTTATGTAACAAAAAAAAAAAAAAAGCTGTCTTATTTTTGAGCACAACTATGATGTGGGAGGTAAAGGGTTCAGGCTGGAATTCTCAAAAGAACCCCCCCCCCAAACCCAATGCTGTCATTCCTAATAAAATCCAAGGGCTGTAGATAGCTAAATCCTTTAAGTTCCTTTGAAAATACCAATTTCAAGGTCTAGAGACAGTTTTGATTTATACTGAATAAAAGTGGTGTGATCAAGTCCCATTTGTAGCCAACTGCAGGTGACCAGAACTGTGCTGGGGAGATACTTGGATACATTTTAGACAGCACAAGAAAAAAATTTAGAGGAGACTTAAGGAAAAAAGAAGGATGGCCAGTTGAAACATCTTTAATTTTTTTTTCAGTTTTATATTGAGAGTGAGAGATTCATGACTCATATTTTTTAAAATAGGGCACCATTTTACAGTTAGCTTCTCCTAGCATTTCTTAAGTCAGTTCCCCCATCCCCACCACAGGTCAAACTACCTTTTTCTTTCTTTCATTAGTCACAGTTTTAACACAGTTGAATGTTCAAAATAACTTGTGCATGGAATACTCAAAGATTTGACACACATCTTATTCTGATGTTGTACAATACACGTGAGAGTGTTATGCATGAAAGTAGCATGCCATGATAAATGAAGTCAGATACATTGTAAGTATATAAATATCCCAATTAATGAGGCTGATTCTACTGACTGTATTTCATACCCAGGAAGACACTAAGGTCAGGAGGAAGTGTCTTCCTTGATTCCCAGTTGAATATATATCATATTGGCCTGTTTTGAGGTGTTCTACAGTAACCCAAGAGAAAAAGAGCCCAGAAACACAAAGCAAGTAGCTTTGCCCTAAAGCATTAATGCTTATGTACTGAACACCAGCATGCACTCTCTTGTTCACAGAAAGGGTGAAGCAAGGCTTCTGTTTACACACAAATGTAAGAAACATAAGCTAGCAGGTTTCTTACAAAGTTTACAACAGGCTAAGAGTACGTAATCAGTTGCTGCAGATCAGCTGGTGTTTGGTAATCCACCCGATTCCTGCCCTTGTGTGTATTTTTGAGTCAGAGTCTACTATAAAGAATTTCAGTAAAAGAAATTATATCTACATGTAATGGGAGCTTGGGAACAAAGCAAAAATCTGGGAAGAGAAGGAAAATGCATTTAGGGAACTAAGCAGTGACGAAGAACTGGGAAAAAATATATCTGCTATGGAAGGAAGAATGAAACTCAAGCAAAGATCTAGTGTTACCTCACAGTAAACCCTGAATGAAATAGTCAGGTTTTTTGGTGAATAGTTTGATCAAATTATGTCTGCTTACAGTTGCTACCTTTAGGAAAGCCTTTAGGAGCAGCCTGAGCTGTGTAAGTGCTTTGGTGAAGTAGCTTTTAACCTCCCTAAAAAACTGTTGAAGAAATAGGATCACAGAATAATTGAGATTGGAAGGAATCTCTGGAGGTCTTTAGTCCAACCTCCTGCTCAGAGCAGGCTCAGCTATGAGATTAGACCACATGGCTCAGGGCTTTATCCAGCTGGCTCTTGCCAACCTCCAAGCGTGGGGGTTGCACGAGCCCCTAGACTGCCTCTTCCACTGCTGGGCTGTCCTCAGAGTGAAAAAGATTTTCCTTATATCAAATCTAAACCCCTCTTATTTAAATGTATGCTTACTGCCATTTTTCCTCCTGCCACACACTGCTGTGAGCAGCCTGGCTCTGTGTTCCTGGTGACCTCGTGGGTACTAGAAGGCCCTGCTTAGGTCCCCCAGAGCTTTCCCTTCTCCAGGACAAACAAATCCAGGTTGCTCGGCCTCTACACTGTAGGGCAAGTGCTCCAGCCCCTGGCCATCTTGGTGGACCTCCACTGAACTTGCCCCATTTGATCATTGTCTTTCTTGTGCCAGGTGGACCAAAACTGGACACAGTACTCTAGGTGCCCTCTAAGGACCGGTGAGAAAAGGAGAATGCTCGCTCCCCTTGATGTACTGGCCATGGTCCTCTTGATACAGCCCAGGATGCCGTTGGCCTTGTTGGCTGCAGGGGCACACAGCAGGCTCACAACAGAGATGCTCCCCTGCCCGAGCATCCCCAGCCTGTACCTCTGCAAGGAGTAAACAAAGCAGTCTGGTGACCCTGCTTCTCAATCAGGAATCCTGAGCTCAGCCCTGAATTCAGCTGACAGCTCCAGACATGCTACCTGGTGGCTGAAAAAATTATGCTTATCAACTTCTGAAGTGTGCAGTCTTCTTTAACTTAATGCTAGGGACAACAAAGTGCCACTTTCTTTCCTCTGACCATATGTTATACTTATCCTAGCTCATCCCTTTTCTACAGGTTGTTGTTTTGTTTTGTTTTTTTTTCTCTGATGTGGCAGATTGTAAGCAAGGCACTTTTTAGAAGTTATATCACATGAACTCTATACCCAGGAAATGTTCAGTGGTACCCAAGGCTAAAACACAGCTTGTTGAGCTCAGTATTATAAAACATGCATGCTGCCCTGAGATTACTGATTTTTTTTTGGAAGAAACTTGGCTCTTTTCATAGGTTTGACCACAGGAGTTACAGCTAAACCAGCTTTAACTCAGTAATAGTCTGCCTGGGATGTAAGGTATAATACCTCACTTTGAGTTGTCACAGCTCCTGGTGCCTGAGCTGTCCCTACAGCACACTGCAGTCACTTCTGTGCGGTGTGGGCATATCAGTAGTTTGTATGAGATATATCTCAAGTGTGTTGTAATGCCTTCTGGGTAGCTGCTGGAACTAAGAATGAGCTAATATACTGTCTCCCTCTGCCAGACTTATTAGTTTAGAATGAGTGCTGTGAGGACTACAGCTACATGTCTGCCAATACAGAGATTTGGATTTTGCAGTTGGCTCAGGGAATGAGTAGGGTGAGATCAAATCTGCCTGAAAAAATACTCTGTAGATGTACCCTACCACAATCTCACAGCTAAGTTAAGCTATGCTGTCTGTACTATTTTTTTCCTTCCCAATTAATTGTAAGTTTTTGCTTGTCTTCGAGGAACAAAGTGAGTTTTCACACTGAGAAGTGTACTCCTTTAAACCAGAAGCTTATTCTATATCATAGTTTCTCTTTCTTCCTTTTACAGGCCTTTAGAGAGATAACTCCCTGAGCCAAAAATCACAAAGTCCCCTGTTAATTTGAACAAACCTACATCAGAACTCAAATACGTTGCCTGCTGAAGACTGGACTTTTCCTGTGCTTACATCTGTGCAAGTATTGCCTCCATCTCCCAAAATTCACAAATACCCACCCAGCTGATGTGAACTGCAGCTTTCACTTCCTCACATGCACAGGGACACGTCTAGCTCTCAGAGGCTGTTAGGCAGATTGAAAGGAGGTGAGAGAACTAAAAAAGGGTCTGGGTACACGTTAGCTTGTTACAGTAGGTCGCCTACACATGAGGAGGTGACTCATGAGTAAGCAACTGCTTCATACAGGAGTAACTCTTAGAAGTATTTTGCAGAAATGTTTTCTGGCATTCTGCTCATGATGAGGCAGCTCCTTGTGGCTTACACCAGTGCCATGTCCACACAGAACTATTTATCCCTCAGAGCACTGTGTTTAAAACTCAAGCCGGATTTCATTTAAGTATTTGCTAGAAATTGCATTAATCTGCTGGTACATAACCCCAGCCTTGTGTGGAAATAATGCAGTGTATCTCTATTTCTGGGAAGAAAGTCTGATGTGAATTTTAACTTAAAAAAAAAAAAAAATTCTTGCTTATAAGCAAAAACCCCCAAAGCCGCCACCCAAAATTGGGCAGAAAATTCCTTTCCCTTCAGGGAACACAGTTGTTATCAAAAACCACACTGTTTTCATTCACAGAAAATTTACTGCAAATTCATGAACTCTGCTTTCTGTCACTGGAGAGGAAGAGTTGTAGGTCAAAGTTTGTTAATGAAACAGGACATGTAATGAATAAATGCTGAATATTCAGCTGAATAAGTGTTATTCCATGGCCATAAGATCTAATTATGTCAACACAAATATTTTAGCACCAAATAAAAAGAAACCTTAATAAAATTCAAGTAGCTCAAAGAAAAGAATGTGACGTTGAAGCTAGAGGACATGGAAGCTGAAATAAACAAATTTTAAAAAGCTGTATATTTCAATGCAGTTTTGTTTTGTTTTTAAACTAGCTATTATTATGTGTAAGTGCAATTTCAGAAAAGAAAATACATATTTGGCTTTCTCAGTGTGCAAAATAGAGCATACAATAGCACTTTCCTAAATTTTTTGAAAGCTGCTGCTTGTTAAATCTTTCTTCGTCTTTCTAAATAAATTCATTGACTCTGGAAAGTACTTGGCAGTGTTTAAAATCCCACTCCCGCTGACTCCAAACAGAATTTTGTCATTGACCTCAATGGATGAAAACTTTACTTTGTTTCTGAAAATCTTGCCCATAATAGCAAGATCATTTTATGACTACATGTCCTTAATCAACTGCTTATTAAGTTTCCTAGGTCTTATTTGAATTTTTTTAATAGCAGAAAAAGGAAAAAAACCCAAACCTTAACCAAGCTCCTATACAGCCACAAACATTTCAAATTTGTAATTGCAAGTGTTAGCCCGGGGAAGAGGTTCTAATCAGCCTCCGCAATCTTCCTGGTTTACATCCAATCATAAGCTTGACTTTGAAACACTGAGTGCTTGCAAGAGATTGCCGAGAAATGATTGAAAGACTAAGAACTCTGTGTAGGGTGTTTTTCACAAAACTTTCAAATCAATAAGAAATTTGAGAAAATCATGATGCATTTGATGAGCCACAGTGGACAGAGACTTATTTGAAGTTTTCTGAATTGTCTTATTAGCTCTAGACATGAACAGTACCAACCAGAGTCTGAAAAGTAGATGTTGTGGTTGGTGCTGTTTTCAAAGATTTTGGAAGGGAGGAGATGTTGTTTCCCATACAAATAAAGATGTTAAAGTGTTTTAAAGCATTACTGGATAATAAAAATATAACCAGCAAGCAGCTCTTCAGAACTTGTCTTGACAATGAAAAGGGAAATAGAAAAAGCAGGATTGTGAGAATTTGTCTACAAGTTTCCCATAGGAATACATAAGCATTAGCTAAAGAAGGGCCTCTTCCCGTTACTGCCCTGCAGCTCGATTAAATTGCTCTCACAGGGGCTGGGATAGGCTCTGCATGGCCTTCTCTTTCAGAAAAATCATCTTACTTCTGCATCTACACTGGAATCCAGAGTTTCCATTTGCACTAGAATTGTTAGAAAAATGATTTCTCATTAGTAATTTCAGACTTGTACCCTAATGTATCTAAAAAACATATTAAGAGATTTAACTTCCGTACTGAAACGAAAGTATAGAAGTTTGTTTTCCTAAAAGTAACATGTAAAGAGGTAAGACAGTCCAGGAAATGGCAAGCCTTCAAAGGCCATCAGTACTTTCTTCTGTATTTAAGGTATTTCTAGCAGCAACATATTTTGATCGTAGTTGGATCTCTGTGGCTGACTAAACACCTGTTAATCTGTTTTGTCAATTTGGGAGGGCAAGACTTTTGCTGCTCCCATTCCCAGATGATGTGGCTTGACTTAGTGTTCAGCTGAATGTCTTTGTAATTTTTCCTCAGAGCAGTACTCTATATGATAGTGAGCTATATACTATGTGTTTACATCCATCACTCTTCCTTTTTGTGTCTTCTACATGTGCTGTTAAGCATGTCGGTAGTTCTCCTTGAATTCAGTCTTGTTTCCAGATTTCATAACCTCAGTAGGATCAGGTGTAGGACTCCAGTGAGCTAAAATTCATGTCTGAGTCAGCACATGGAAATTCCCTCCAAACTCTGGGATTCCTGCCAGCATTTTCAGTATTGCTTAGCAGCTTCCATCAGGCAATTTTGAATACAAACATCAGCTTCTACAGGCTCTACCTCTCCCAGTTTTTGCAGATTTTACAATTGTTCTGTATAGTGAAGAAGACCACGAGTTATAAGAGCTGATGAAACAAAACTCTGGAGCAGACATAAGGTCTGTGTTTCTAACAATGTGAGATTTGCATTCCTGTTTTTCCTCTAATGCTTCTATTCATCTTAGATCACCGGCTTTGCTTTCTGTCTTATCCATTAGTCACACTGACTTGGCATTTCTAACATGCTCGTATAGGGACAAACATTCCTACCACCTTCAGGGCTCATCCAGCTTCTTTATATGCAGTGATAACTGCTGGGGGTAAGCAAGAAAGAGGATTCACCAAACCCTTCCCTTCCCTTCCAGAGAAAACTCTCTTGCGAATAAAAGCTGCCAATTCCTTTAGTAATGTCTGCAGTCTTTTTTATAAGCAAACCAGCTGAAAGCATTGGTATTTGAAAAATATTCATAGAAAGGAAGAAACATCTACTTTTAATGAGAATAAATATTCAGGAGATTATTCACTCTGTACCAGTTTTTAAAAGCCTTTTTATTATTCTCCAAATATATTGGGGGTGGGAAGAGGGGAAGGAAGGACATGGTGTTTGCAGATAACATGAATGTAGTTCATCTCCTAAGTATGGTGCTTAGGTTATCATGACAAATAACACCACGTGATCACTCATATGAAGGCAAAAAATAGCTACCATGGCTATGAGTTTGCACATTTAGTACAAGTTAGAATTTATTTTTGATGAGACAAATACAGACTGTGTGTGTCAGTCTAACATCGTCTGACAAATAGCAGTTGTATCCAAATATTTGGCACAAGTAGCATTAACCCTGGAGTAGGCTTAATGTGTGCCCATTTCATTTTTATACAGAGCCTCCATTTTTCATTCCGGCTCCAGACTGAGACTTCCCAACAGAAACCAACTAAAATAGCACCATAGAGAAGAATTATCTCCCACCCAGGTGCTGATTCTCCTTCATCACAATAATCAAGCTAATCTCAGAGAGTTCATCTAGAGAAGGTTGGAAATGAGATGAGTATCCAGGATTTGATTCTCTTCTTTATTAAATGGGAATGAAACCCATCTACCTCAGAAGCTGCACCCTCACAGCAGGATCATAGGAGAGATACTTTCATAATTTTTATCCTTAGAAAGCCATAAATAAAGCTGGAAAGTAAGCCAGCAAGTATTACTTTCTAATCTAGTGATCAAGACAGCCACTTCAGAGGAGGGAGTCTATGAAATAGGTAGGGCCATACCCAAAGGTTCACATATTCTATGTGAAATTGGTCATAAGGCAAAATGCATTAAGCAGGTCTTCTCCTTCATCAGCTTTGTCTCCTTAGGCTATAGCATTATGGGGCTCTTATTCTGCTCCCATAAATTTTCAGTGATTGTATGGACACTACAAACAAAGAGGATTGGAAACAAAGAGGAGCACTGGCTAATTCGTCTTTTTACTGCCCAGGAATATGTTATAGATATGGGAGGGAAGGAGGAAGGCCCAAACCAAAACACCCTAACTACTACTTCTACTTTCAGAAGTGGCTTTAAATAAAAGTGGTCTTGGACCATTGCACCCTTGTTCTGTCTCTCCAAAGTGCTGAGGCAGGCATGTAAGTTTTTGAAGAGGCAGATTTTCAGAGGTTGGATTAGCAAAACTCTTCTCATGGGCTGCTTTTGTGGATCTCAGTCTGAGACACATAACTGCCCATGAACTAACTCTGTAGTCATTGCTGAACACAACACAGGACAGATTGTTCCTGTGGCATATCAACAAAAAAATAAACTAACGTATTCCCCCTGGAATTAAATGGAAAAAATAAAATTCCTGAACCCTAGAAACTGCATGCACACCCACGGGTTCAGGTCTGCCAATAAATGGATATGCACCATATTACTATAGTAGGTCAAGGGACAGAAAGCTGCAAGAAGGAACTTTTGCTTCTCCTCAAGAAAGCAAAGGTAACATTCGTGCCGGGCTGGAATGCAGAAAGGGAGGAGTCTGTAGCAGGAACCTGGAACAGTGTAATGACTCTGCATCAAGATCTACATCTGCATACAAGACAGCATCCTGGCTTGTATCAGGAATAGTGTGACCAGTAGGAGTAGGGAAGTGACCGTCCCCCTGTACTCGGCACTGGTGAGGCTGCACCTGGAATACTGTGTTCAGTTTTGGGCCCCTCAGTACAAGAAGGACANTAACTAGCAATAGGACAAGAGGAAATGGCTTCAAGTTGCGTCAGGGGAGGTTTAGACTGGATATTAGGAAAAATTTCTTTACCGAAAGAGTGGTTAAGCATTGGAACAGGCTGCCCAGAGAGGTGGTGGAGTCACCATCCCTGGAGGGGTTCAAAAAATGCATAGACGTGGCACTTCAGGGCCTGGTTTAGGAGGCATGGTGGTGTTGGGTTGACGGTTGGACTTGATGATCTTAGAGGTCTTTTCCAACCTTAATGATTCTTTGATTCTATGATTCTATGACTCTTCCAGACTGAGTCCTTCTCAGTAGGTTGCATGGCATGACAAGGTTGTAACTGAGGCACAGAGCAGGACCTTTGAATAAAACAGCTCTCTGCCTACTTTTGTGGCAACTGCAATAATTTGTTCCTTTTTTTTTTCTTCATATCTCTATTACTGCCTTTTTTTTTTTAGCTACCTCTTCTTCTGTCTTCTAGAGATGACCTCTTCTTTACTCCTATCTTTTACTTTTCCTGACCCAGAGACTTCTCCAGGCAGACCATATCTGCACAGGATGGAGCTGCTGAGACGTGTAAGAAGTGGTTATTGTAGTGAGCCTACTCCCCATGGCAACCACCCCCACAACATCTCCCTACTCTTGGGTGAGCTTGTAGACATTTTTCCTCTTAAGCTTCCTCTGTAGAGACCCCCAGACCAAATCCCGGGGTTTTTAGCCACAAGTGTTACTGCCTAACACTTGTGCCCAAACAGATGTCTGCTATTGCCTTGAGTTGTTGACCGCAAGCAGCGTGCTGCAAAAAAAATTGACTGTGGCAGTAATGGCTCAAACCCAAGAGGTTAATGTGTTGAGGTAGAAACTTGCCAAATACCCTGTAATCCTGCATACCACCTGGCAATGCAAAAACAGCTAGGAACCTGAGGCAGTCCTCAATCTGTGAAACAAAACATTTTGGGGGTTGAGCATTTCCATTCTGTATCAGCTGTTTTAATAAGTGTGGTTGGATGTTTGCTCCTCTCAGCTCTCACAATACCATCAACTTGAAGATTTGGAGACAGGTGGTGCAAGGAAGGGAAAACACTGTAGTTCTCTAAGAGCCCTAAGTAGGACACAACTGAAAGCCTTTGGTGAGGTGAGTGGGGACTGCAATTAGCTGGAAGGGTCATACAGCAGTCTGAAAAAAGTCTAGAAAAAGCTGGTTTGGCCAGAAGTTGTGGAATGGAAATTTCTAAAATTTTCATTTTAGAAAAACAGTCTGTGCAAAATTGACTTCTAGTTGCGTGGATCATGATTAGAAGATGGAGCAGTGATAGAAGACAAGGAGGTTTAGACACACTAAGGGTCCACATAGGTCCAAAATATCACCAGCCATTTATTACCTTGAGCAAAATGTGCATTACACTTTCATAGCCCACTATGTTTGTAGTGCAGCACAAAACGCTGCCTCTCCCTCTTTTTCTCTGTCTCAGTTACTGGCTGGGCATCTGTGTGGGTTTGCAGCTTCTGTCCTTTGTGGGCTGCTTCAGAGTTTAACAGGGTTGTTAGCCCTCCTTGGCTCTTTCATCTTCTCTGGAGTGACACCTTTTAGTGCTATCCATGTTGTGGCAGTGATCTTGTGGAGCAGTAGCAGGACTTCCAATACTACTAATTCTTTGAGGGAATATTTTTTGTGGCATTGGAAACTATTCTGGGAGTTCTATCTTTGCATCACCTGCTTTATCAGATACTTGTCCATGCTGGCATTCCCATGTCAGTCATTGCAGCAGAACCAGTCCATTCTTTGTGGTTTCTCCATAGCTGCTGCCTGGCTGTCAACATAGCTTTTATAACTTGAGGATATGGGATCAAAACTAGGATGTATCTGCAAGTGCATCAACATTTAAATGGGAAAATGAGATGCCACCAGCAGGGTCTCAGAACATTAGAGGTCACTGAATCAGCCAGATCACTCCATATGTGAGTCTAGTATAAGATGCACAGGGATAGAACAAAGGTCTATCAACATGGATATTTAGGGAAAGAGTATTAGGTGCAGGACAGCTACAAAGTTAGCATTCTCAGTTCCAGAAATCAGTGGTTTAAAGACCTCCTGATTCAAATAGCAGCAGCAGAATTGCACAAACCAAGAACAAGTACCCAACATTTGCTTGCATTTTGGTAACTACTATGTTTTGAACCCATTTCTAAAAATTATGTTCATCCCAAAGCGTGACTCCTTTTCAAAATCAGCATTCCAGCTCTCTAAAGCTCTCTAGTCTTTGACTTTTTTAGGAAAATAAAACATAAAACATGATTGAATTTGGAAAGTTTTTAATTTTCAAAAAAATAAACTCGATAAAATCTATGTAACCAGCCCTTACAGCAGCCTCGAATACTTGTGGGACTCCCAGCTCTCAAATGGAAGTTATTGCCATTTGGCTGAGAGGTGGTAGCTACTTATTCCTAGTTCAAAGTAAGGGAAAATTTGATCGTAGCAACGCATGGTCATAGCAACTCACCTCATGTGAATGGAAATACATGTGTCTCTAGGCTAGTACAGAAAAATAATATTATGGTCATATATCTAGTCAAGTAGTAGAAGGGAAGAGTACACGGCCTTAGGTGAGCCATATGCACTTACATGAGACACCTGGACATACACCAGTAGACAGTAGCTGAGTTCAGGATGGAGGGTGGCAGTAGCAGACTGCCAGAAGACTATATGTGACTAGTAGCCCACCAGCTATCCAAAGGCCCTGCAGAAAGAGGGCGGTGGGTGATGGTGTAGACAGGATGAATTGTTTGACAGAGCCGGGGCTCTTCAACCTCTCACAGGCTATTGCATAGACAAAGTAAAATGGCTTAGTTAAAGCTACCAGAGCACGCAACCTCAGCTCATAAAATGAGCATTAATCCTTCTGCAGTCTCCCTGGCTGCAGAGCAGCAGCTTCTTAAGATAGGCTAACTCAATCACTTGAGATCTTCTGTCCATATCTGTAATTAATATATTTCTAACATGACAAATGCTAATGTTTACCCAGTTGTTTAATGCTGAAAGAAGAAAATCAAATGTCCCTCAGTAAACTGCATGGCTATCTGTCTCCAAATCAATCTCTTTCAAAAGAACTAAATAGAATTATTTTAGTAGAACTCCAAAGGGAAAAACATTGGGAAAGCAAATGGAGTTTAAGAAGCACCTTACCATTCATGAGACATTATGAAATTTGTTCACTCTTTTTTGTCGTTTTAAAGAACAGTTGTTGCTCAGATTGAAATTGGAGGTCACAAATTTGTTTTGAATTTGAAATGGAAAAACAGATACTGAATGGAGCCCAAGGCTTGACTGAATACCTCTTATACCAGAAAGAGTTTAAAAATTCAAAACCTATTGCCTTTTATGTTTTATTTTTAATCTGAGCAACCAATGCTTATACCTCAGCAGAAGCCCAAAAGCTGATGTGAGCCATGATGGCCTGTTTTAACATTGTCAGACTATGAGAAAATACACTGTGTACATATTTTATCCCATGATTAAGCAGTCTCACAAAGAGGATAAACATAAAGATTTCTTTTTAATCAGTCTGCTTATTGTCATATTTTCTCATCATTTTGGAGGGAAAAAATAGCAGTTTGTGTAGGCAAAAGTTTATTTTTTTTCTTTCCATTGAAGAATTTCATGTTAATTATTCTTCTGCACCTGCCTAATGGGGCTGAAGTAATTCAATTGTCATATTGTTGTGGATTGTTGCTTTGTGTAATGTATCACCCCTGCTGTTTCACTTAAAAAAAAAATTCTATACTCCTCCATTATGCAGCAAGGCCTAATGATTATTCCAGCATTTGTACATACTGCACTGTTGTTTTGATTTTAATTGGCTTCACTTTTTTAATTAAGTACATTGGTTTTAACAGTGTTGTTGACATGCATGGGTTTGTCTTTATCAGTATTTGCTTCCATTTGCATTCTGTATCTATTGACATTTTCTTTAGATCCATTCTATGGGAGTAGATAGATAGGCACTCTGCAAGGTTCATCATCTCATTTCACATATTATATTTATCTAATAGCCTGAAAATTTTGAAAATATTCTGAGAATATTAACTTAAAATATACACTGCTTTTAACAGTGCTTTTACTTTTAAACATTATGTTTGTAACAGAAATTCTCTTAATTGCTAGGATGGTCCTAATTTATCTTTTATGCAAGTTGGCCACATTATTTTTTTAATTTTGAGTCTACCATGAAACTTCACAAATATACTTTAGAAGTTCATTTAATTTGGTTTTACTTTACAGCTTAAGAAAAAAGAAAAAAGCTGTGTTATTAGAAGACGTGAATGCAAATACCAGTTGGGTTTCTGAAATCAGATCAGTGTTGCTCAATTCCTACTGTATTGCATTTGCGTGGCAAGGTTTTGGTAGTGGGGGGGCTACAGGGGTGGCTTCTGTGAGAAGCTACTAGAAGCTTCCCCTATGTCCAACAGAGCCAATGCCAGCCAGCTCCAAGACTCATCCGCTGCTGGCCAAGGCCGAGCCCATCAGCAATGGTGGTAGCACCTCTGGGATCACATATTTAAGAACGGGAAAAAAAAAAACCTGGGCAACTGCAGCTGGAGAGAGGAGTGAGAATATGTGAGAGCAACAACTATGCGGACACCAAGGTCAGTGAAGAAGGAGGGGGAGGAGGTGCTCCAGGCGCCCGAGCAGAGATTCCCCTGCAGCCCGTGGTGAAGACCATGGTGAGGCAGGCTGTCCCTCTGCAGCCCATGGAGGTCCATGGTGGAGCAGATATCCACCTGCAGCCCATGGAGGACCCCACGCCGGAGCAGGTGGATGCCCAAAGGAGGCTGTGACCCCATGGGAAGCCCGCGCTGGAGCAGGCTCCTGGCAGGACCTGTGGACCCACGGAGGGAGGAGCCCATGTTGGACCAGGTTTGCTGGCAGGACTGGTGACCCTGTGGGGGACCCACGCTGGAGCAGTCTGTTCCTGAAGGACTGCACCCCATAGAAGGGACCCACACTGGAGCAGTTTGTGAAGAACTGTAGCCTGTGGGAAGGACCCATGTTGGAGAAGTGTGTGTGGGACTGTCTCCCATGGGAGGGACCCCACGCTGGAGCAGGGGAAGAGCGTGAGGAGTCCTCCCCCTGAGGAGGAAGGAGCGGCAGAGACAATGTGTGATGAACTGACTGCAACCCCCACTCCCCATCCCCCTGTGCTGGGGGGGGAGGTAGAGAAATTGGCAATGAAGTTGAGCCCAGGAAGAAGGGAGGGGTGGGGGAAGGTGTTTTAATATTTAGTTTTTATTTCTCATTACCCTACTCTGATTTTGATTGGTAATAAAATTAAGCTAATTTCCCCAAGTCGAGCCTGTTTTGCACGTGACGGTTAATTGCTGAGTGATCTCCCTGTCCTTATATCGACCAAAGAGCCTTTCCTTACATTTTCTCTCCCCTGTCCAGCTGAGGAGGGGGATTGATAGAGCAGTTTTGGTGGGCACCCAGCATCCAGCAAGGGTCAAACCACCACACTTACAATGAAGCAATTTTAGCTTTCCAAGGGGTAATTTTTCTTCTAAATCTCAAACAAATTTTTGCTAAGTCCTTGGACATTGTTCCTGCAGCCTTTCAAAACACCTCAGTTAACTGATTTGTCATAAACACTATCCCTTATAAGCACAGCATTAAACAAAGTCTTCCTGCAGAATTCATTCACCTCTTCTTCCCCTCTGGCCCCAAGTCTTGAAAGTATACTTTATCAGTTATCAGAGCACAGGATGGTAAGGAAAAAGGACCAGAGAGGAAATAATTTCTAATTAAGATTATTTAAACAAAAGTAGTAGACATTGTAGAGGCTGAGAAATCACCCAATGCAAAATTAAAAGTAAATCAGAATAAAATGACCCTCTTGCACTATTTGTACAGGTTTTAAACCCAAGCCTGGATTAGCCCAGCTGACAGATGTCTTATTTTAGTGAGGAATTTGTCCAAGGGATGCCATGACTGTTTTGTTAGTGAAAATGGCATCAGGCATGCTACGGAGAGGAGCAATCCCCATACCCTCCTCCCTGCATAACCCATTGACCCAGCACTGGCTGCGAATGGAACACAAAACCTGGAGCTGTGTTCAGACCTCCTTTCTCATGGTATGTCTGCCTCAGTGCTGTTGGCTCAGCTTTTGTTCTAGAAATAACATGACTGAGACACAACGCACAAAGTACAAACAAAGCATCTTATTAGTGGTGCAAGAAGCCAGTTCCTATGAGTCCAGATTGGGCCATACACTGCTGACCATGTGAAGAACAAAGAGAAAGGAAAAGAGAGGAAGAATTTTGGTGTAAAATAAAACACAAAGCACGCCACTAAGTAAAACATAACAGCCAGTGTTTCCATACAGCTTTGCTCCTCCTTGTTGATCTGCATTCAGCATCATATTTCATACACAAGAGGAGCTTATTGACTCCAAGCATTTACAAGCCATAATTCACTTCTTTACACATTGCAAGATTAACACCCTCTCCCCTCCATCCCTTCCCTGGGATCCTTCTCTTAAAATATTTAAGTTTTGAGGCTTTATAGTCTAATTTCTAGTTTTCTGTGTCACAAAAAAAAAAGACGGTTTGGGTTTTTTAAATTCTTTCTGAAAGCTCAGGTTCTCATCTCCTCAGATTTGCAGGACCTGGTGTTTCATGAGAAAGGATAAAATCCATGTGATGAGTGACAAAAATTGGGTCTCTTGATGCTGTGTGATCACAAACATGGAGGCTTTCTGGACATAATTTCAGTTCTACCTGCAAAACTGTGTATCTCTTAAAGTGGTTCACCTGTGGGGTGGTCAACAACTGAAATGAGCCAGTGCTATTGTACACATACTTTAAAAATGGGCCAATACACAATTTAAAACTGCAAGATACTGAAACATTTATTATGCAGCAGAAATGACACATAGAGAGCAAAACACAAAAAAATAAATCTCAGCTGGGAATGATTGCTAACTGGCCAATAAAAATCATCTTTTCTCAGCAAAAGCACTAATATCTACCTCGGGAGTTTAGGGAGAAATGGGTATGTATTTAAAGAAGCCACAGCAAGGAGAATGGTAATGGAGCTAAACGACTCTAGAACCTGAGGGAAAAAACTCAGGGAATGGTATTAAGAGGATCTGTGAGACAGTTAGAGGGCTTGAGCAAAGCAGAGACCCCCAGTTCTGCTGAAGTAAGAAAACAGAGAGGAACAGTTGGCTTCCACTGAATGTGCAGAGGAGTTTGAGTTGTCTTTGGTTCTCCATGCAAAGATGAGCATGAAAGCCCTCCAGGGGAAGGTAAAAGAAACTGAAGTGTGTTTCTCCCTCCACTCCTCCCTGAAAGAGTTAAAAATCTAGGGCCTCTATACAATCCTTTTACACAGTTATTGCAGGACCCAGCTTTGCAACTGCTGCTGCGCTTTTTGCTCCAGGATTGTTTTGAGATGGAGGGGTAAACAAAAACTCTACTGTCATTGTGTAAATGTTAAGGAAATGTTGTGATTTGATTTAACGCTCCTCCTAGAGCATGTAGCAAGGCATTGGTGATAGGTTGCATTCATTGCTTTTGCCTCATGGCTTTGCAGTTTTCTTGGCCTTAGGAATACGAAAGTGAATATCAGGTATTGGTCTGCAAATCCAGACACCGACGTGACAGGCTTAAATATTAAAAAATATTTAAGCAAGTAGCGCTTGTAACAACAGCAAGAACAGGACTTCAGTCTTTCTCCTTGAAAGGCTGCTCTTGCAACAATGAATCACATCAGGCAAATAAAAATAGAGAGCGCACTGTCAATTATCCAGGTTGTTGCACTGATCATCTTGTATTTCTGAAACATTTCTCTTCATCCCCAATTCAGCAACTTGACAGGGCTATTGCATATTCGTTCTGATGTCAGGGATTCACGTGCAGAAGTAGGTGGAGATTCGGGGGCTAGTCGAGGAAGGGCTCTGCAGCAGCACCCGAGGCGTGCTTTTGCTGGCAGTGTCAGGGCAGGGGGGTCAGTAAAGGTAACACCGTGGCTGGGGTGCAGGCTCTGCTCTTAGACTCCTGCCAGCAGATACCTGATTCAGACCGACCTGCAGCAATCCCCACAGGGAGCAGCACAAGCCGCTGATGTGCAGCAGGAGGAGGTGGGGATTTCAAGCTCCCTGCTCTCCCCAGCCGTAGCGGAGTCTCTCAGACATCTATGTCTCCGTTCTGTGAGCTACGGTCTCTAAAGCTGTGCCCACTTTGATGCTCTGCACACAGGGCTGTGCGGGTGGGCCGGGGCAGCTAAGCGATTTTGAGCCACATTCTGGGGGAGCCAGCTGCCACCTGAATCTGCAGAGCAGAGGAAGCTGTGATTGCATCTTTGCCTTGCTTTTGCTCAGATGCAGTTGGGCTTTTCTCTTCCTCCACCCCTAAGCACAGCTCCAGCACCCTGCTGCCAGGCCTCCTTGTCTACGTACACAGAGAGACTGTCCTCACCCCTCTACTACAAGCCACCCCTGGTCCTGCTAGTCCTTCTAGTCCTCCGAACCCTTGAACAAATTCCCATTTTTTCCAAAATCCGTCTTAAGGAGCATCTTCCCTTCCCTAACCTCCCTGTGCCACCCCTTGGATTGCTGGAGCACTGCAGCTCTCCCCCAGCTCTTCATCCACGTCCCTATCCTTCCCTTCACCATCACCACCCTCTCTGGGGCTCGCTGGCACTTCTGACACTGTCAGTGAGCTTGGGAACAGACGTGCAGCACCAGGAAGCAAAAAAAAGAGGCCCACAGCTCCAAAGCCTCCAGCATAAAGAGGACAAGCCCTTCTGTGTGCAATAGTAAAATGTCTGTGTGACTTCTGGCTAAAATATCAATTCAGTGGGCAAGAAGTCTGGATCATGGGTATCTATCCAGATGGACTTGTCAGGAAAGCAGAGCAGCAACTCAGCAGAGCCGGGTCATGGGAAAACGTTGGTAGCTGATTAAAGGAAAAAAAATCCTACCCAATGAAGGTTTATTCTACTGGACCTGCAGATGGAATTCAGCAAATGCAATATTTTTAAATTATTTTAATACTGCTTGAAGTTTAAATTACAGCACAAACTTTACTGTGGAATTGCTCCTGATATCTAGATAATTATATACTGTCTGCGTCTCTCATATTTTTGCAAGTTGATAACTTACTACAGTTTTGTTGTAACCTTATCATTTTCCTGGAGTTTTATTATTTATAATTTATAATGTTTTTATTTCATAGAAAAAATATTATACTCTTATGGGCTGGACTGAATCATATTTTTATGCTTCAGCAATTTTCAGTGCTTACAATTAATTAAATACAATGTATTCAAATAGACAAATTCCAAATGGTACTGAATGATCTTTTAATGTTAACTGTGTGTTTTATGGACTTATTTTCCTTGTATGCACTTTAAATATTTTATAGTTTTCTTTTATTATTGCTTTTATGTGATTTCAAAACAATAGATTCCTTGGCCCATTGTCTTATAAAATAGATCAGCATACTATTGCTATAAATATTGCAAGTAAATACTGTATCTTTGTTCATATAAATAGATCAGCATTTCATTTATAGTTTACAATTCTATTACCATCCATTAGACTTTTAGACATCGAAAATTTTATCTCAGATCCATTTTTTTATCCATTCAACTAAGGAAATCATATAAATATTATGCCATGTTCTTCTACACTATGTTTAAACAAATAGCTTATTATTTTTTCAAAGGACTCATTCTTTTTTGCTGTTTGCTGTTCCATTTTCATGTGTTTCTGTAAGCACTAATGTATTTTATTAACTTTTAAAACCTCCCAAATCCTTCATAACTCCTACTGCTTGCTCTTAAATGCAACCAGTACTATTTTTAATGAATGGTAGATACAATATATTTACTTTATTGAAAGTCTATTTTTAATTTTCTTCAAGGCTGACTCACACTTTTGGAAATCTAATTTTCAAGAGGGCCACACAGCAAGATTTTAGGGACACATTCCTGGTCCTTGCTGCCAAAGCCAAATTTTCTAGAAGCCTCACATTGTATTTAGGCACCTAACCAGCGGGCACATTTTCCAAAGCGCATTGGTGTATTTCTACATCAGTCACCTCCCCCATTTATAAAATACTTAGCCAGAATACACTTTATACCGTGATAGCTATCTTGTGCGATGAGCTCATTTGGCTGCTTATTTTGTTGTCTAACTGAAAACAGAGCTCCTTAGCAAATTCTGTAGAGCTGTCTAATGTGTGCAACTAGGCTTGCCTCCTGTGTTGGTGAGGTCCTCTAGGTCACAGTTGCATGTTTGTTTTCTCCATCCAGTGGGTAATTTGGTTTTTAATAATGTTTTTGACCCCATTTGCAGATTGCGTGCCATAACTAGGAAGGGATGGGCCCTGCAGTAAGTAATTAAGTCTGCAGGAGCAGGGCTGCTTATTTTTCATTGCAGCAGATAATCAGAATGCTGTTGCTCAAGTGTAAAATGCAGAAATTAATGATCCTATATAATACAGATTAAAGCTTTCATTTTAAAAACTATCAGTGCAGAAGAACAAAAGTAGGGAGCCCTGCACCCACTTTGGAATTTCAATGTATGATATCTCTAACATATTCGGAGAAGCTGCCTGAATACAAACCAGAACAAAATTCAGTCATGTAATAGTTTAAATAAATGATCAGATCAGAACTCTAACTATGCAGCCACCCTCATCGCTACTTAGAAAAAGGCGTTGTTGAGTGTAAACATTCTCCAGTAGGTTTTGTGACTTTCAAGTTTTTATGGGTTTAATAAAGCAGAAAGATCATTTTCCATAAGTATAATAAAACCGTGTGTTACAAAGAACAAAGATAAGGTTTTTAACTCCTTAAGAGGCTTGGCTTCAGAGAAAAAGAATATTTTTCTAGAAGAGTAACATATTACTTTGAATCCCACAAAACTTCTTTATGTATGTGCACAGGCATCTAGAAATTAAATGTGTTGCTACCACATTGTAGTAAGAAGTCTTACAGTGTGAGAGCAGATTGGGATCCCATTTTGCCAGGTGCTGTACAAAAAGAAAGCATGGCGATGTAGTATAAATAGTAATCATATGGACAAAGAGATCACACCATATTTCTATTTGTTCTGGATTGAGTGCAGATGACATACAAAGGCTGTTAAAGAGGGAGATTGGATAAAAGCATATGACATACATAAACTACAGGTGATAAAGAATTCAGAAATAGGAAAATACTCGTTTCTGCAGATTTTTTTAAATTGATGAAGAAAAAATGGAGAATTTTAAATGTTTTCTCTACACCAAACCGAAAATATTCTCAAATCGATAAATCATTCAGTCAGTATCATGAAATGCCTGTAACATCCCCGCAATTTAGGGAGGTGACTGAAAAAAGAAAGGATATTTCTTCGTTTCTGGTATTATTTAAATACCAGTAGTCATAGGCTGTTTTTCTGGGGATCATCTTTTTAGATGCTCTTTCACTTCTCTGACTAGCCTTACTGGAACTGTTTTCTTCTATAAAGTCACCATCTTTTTATTTCATAAAAAAAGTGTGAGAGTTTCCCCTTTACCAAATGTCTTTGGATAGTCTTTAGTCCTACCCCCCTGACCCAAAGGCGATCGGACATGATCCTGCTCTGAGCCAGCACAGGCTTTTGCCTCTGAAGAACTCATTGCAAAGGTGGGCCCAGCAGGAGTGTCCCCACTGCACTGACTGACCTTTAGATAAGAAATTTCATCCTTGTCCCAGTCTCTCATTTGTGTCTGGAACTACTTAGAGAGGAACAAGAGAATGAGAAAACCTTAAATATAAAAATGGTTCGTAAGTGACAGCCTACCCTTTTGCCATGTAACAATTTCTCAGTCATAATAACAGTACACATCTTTTTCTTTTCCACCAGAATAACTACATTTACCTTGTGTTGTGGTTTAACCCCAGCCGGCAACTAAGCACCACACAGCCGTTAATAATTCACTACATAATCACTGTGGATTTGAAGAAGAGAGGATGAACCCTACCAAGAAAAGAATCTGACACCTACAGTCATGTACTTTCTTCTCACCAGTAGACCTCATAAATGGCGTTGCGTGCTACTTTGCTGTATACACAAAGAAGGAGAAAAACTTGAAGAATCAAAGAAGTAACTTGCACCTGTTTCCAATGTCATTAAATGCATACTTTGACCAGTTGTTTCTGCTAGAGCTTGAGCAATCTCCCTATCTCTGAGAACCTACAAATCTCTAACAACAAACTCTGCTGCAGATGATCAGATGACTAACACTCAAATAGAGACTAAATCTGGAAGCAAGGTAGATACATATACTTTTATACCTTTTTTTAACTTTAACCTTCATCTTCCTCATCTACTGACGATCATTTTGTTTTGCAGAGTTAGCTGGTGACAAAACTAACAGAAAGTGATTTCTCACATGGACTCTCTCCCCCGCTCCCATGCACTGCTCATTCGGTCACAGCGACGTCTGAAATTCGTTTTTGCCTGAAATTTACCATTTCAGTACAATGCTGAACTTCAGTAGGAAGCCATCTTAACACATCTAGAATGGTGTTTCTTGCACACAATGACCCTATCTCTACACACGCTGCCTGACTCAGGATAAGAACAGACATCTCTTCCACAATTCCTATATCCATTTTACTAGCCCTGAAAGGTCGAGGCATTGGTCTTGGCTTATACATCAAAATGCTGAGAGTTTCATTATACTTATGTGGTCTATCATGAGCTCATGATTTTGCCGTGATGAACTTAGTAGCAAAAGAGCACCAATACCATACTCTTCAATTTTCCCCTTAGCAGCAACACGACAGCAGTCTTTGCTTTGTGCTGCTCGATCAATTCAAGATTTGCGTGCAGGGTTCTGTAGGTCAAATTCGATTGCTGAAATTCCAGAGTGTTGAGATGTCAGAAAAACTGCAAACCACATTTTGAACATTATTAATGTACTCACCCTGAACATCGGGCAGTCAAAAATGTATGGCTATTGGAAACACATTTTGAAATGACTATTTCTTTAAGGGAAACTTGGTAAAAAGGCAAAGAAGAGTTTTAAAACAAACTCCAAATGCAACATTTGATACAGAGTGCGTTGAGCCAAATTCAGCTCTGGTTCAAATCCACCATGTTACAGAAAAGGTTGTTTGCATGATATTTTCAACCAAATTCAGAAGGAAAAAAAACAACGTAAGGAATAACACAGACAGTCCTGCAATATATGCAGCTCTCTGTCCCAGACTGCCACATAGACAAGTTCAGTCCTGAGCAAAAACTGTTTTCACCTGCTTCAGACAGCATTCAGCTTTACTTGTTCTGAGAGCAGATCCAAATTATCTCAAAAACCTGGAATATCTGGAAGATGCCTTCCTGAGTAAGCCATGGCATCCTCACACCCACAGGGAAGGCACCATCCAGAATGTGGCAGAACTTGAATAACTGAACTTCCTTAGCACATGCTTCATACATTGGTATGGGAGAGCAACTGCTTCTTGGGGGAGGTTCAAGATGAAGGAGGTCAGCAGCTTGAAGGAGAAGGTAGAGGTCTGGGAAGAGGAAGGCAAGGGAGGAATATGGGGAGAAACTGAAACTCCTGTACCCCAAGGCAACGGGCAAGGGAGATGGAGTGTGGGTTTGAGGAGAAGAGGAGAGAAAAGAAGAGATCCCCACCCATACCTCTCTAAACCATCACCACAAGCACCTTTAATCTCACTGACCCTTTTGTTTCACCAGTACCTGCCCACCCTACTCAGACGGACCTTCCCAGCTCTTTACCTCACTCCAGGCGTCTAAATCTGTCACTGCCCCTTGCACTGAGAATCTGCTTTGGCAGCACATGGAAGTTAACTTTGCCTGTACTACCGAGAAGCCTAGGAGAAGCTCCATCGGTAGGAAAAACTGCTTAAATACCAAAAGCAGCTATAGTTTTGAAACACAGAGGAAATTTCAGAGGGCTTTTCAGAGCATTGGCTGCCAACTTTCATAGAAATGGCTGAGATCTTCCATTCTGGACACTCACAAGGCTGCAGTGTTTGATCCCACTTGCAGCTGTTCCCAGAGCAATTTAAGCCTTAACAGCCTCAGAAGAGTCCAGACACTGTCCTGGCTTGGAGTCTCTCAGTGCAATTTTGTGTGAGGAGGCAATTCAGCAAAACCTTCTCGGGAAATGAAATTCCTGTTTCACAATCTCTCCCGGATTGACTACCGACCCCATGGACCTTCTTATAGCTTAACCCTGCCCTTTCCCCAGGCCGGGGGCAGGAAGGCCCTCTGGGACTCCATTCTGACTCTGTGCAGGCACCTGACAGTGCACCTGGGCATGAAAATACAATTTTGCACAGTGTTTTTAGTACCTTCCCCAGACCAAACTCCCTTCAGCTTTGCTCATCTTTCCCTGGTGGCGTACTGAAGGTGTTTTTGTTTTCAGGAAGGCAGGTCACTCTCTGCTTCATTTCTCCTCAAGATGAACGGCACAGGTAGCGCTCTTTGAAAACATCTGAAACTTAATCTGTTGCAGGATTCCCACCATCAGCCCCCTCAGGTGGCTCGTATCTGTAGCTGAGAGATTGCCTGCTTGCTTATCGTTGCCATACAGCCCTGCCTCGGAAAACCAGCTTGCTCTCGTTGGAAACCATTTGTTTGTCCACAAATGGTACACTTGATATGATTAACAGCCCTCTGCTCTTACTCCTGGGTTAGGGTTAATTCAAGATGATGCAGGGAAACCTCAAAGAAACAGAGCTTGCAGACTGAGACCTAAATCACACAGAGCCCAGGCAGAAATCTTAAGCTGCAGACAGCACCTCCAAACATCCAGTAGCCAACGCTGCAGTGGGAATGGGGAAGGGTTGAGGAGCCCGGGAACCTGCTCAGCCACCTGCTAAAGACCCTGCAAGCCAGAAACTGCAGAGCAGGGGACATGGGCACTGGGGACTCCTGGCTGTGGGGCAGCCTAGGAGGAAAACCTTGGAGTTTTGTTATTAGATATCATATTAGCTGCCATTAGATTCCATACATTTGTTTTCCTGTTCAACTAATATTCATTCATCTTAGTGTCACCCAGAATCTCAGCATAAGGGAGTAGGAGAGCCACGTTTGTGCCTCTACGCTGGCTGCCAACGTTCCACCAAAAATCTAGCCCTTTCTTTCATTCAGTGTCATCAAGCCTAGCAGCAGCTGGGCTCCCACTAAGCACAATGTGCTCACTGCTCTGCCTGCAGATAACTCCACACATGCTCGATACTTTATTTTAAAAGACAGATTTATGTGTCTGTGTGTGTGTGTGTGACTTAGTGAAAGAAAATACCAGAACATCGTTTTTCTTCTTCTTTTCCTTTCTTGTCTTTTAGTACTTTGAAAGAAAATCCAAAATCATTTACTCGTGCCTATTTTTTACCTTTTCTTCATTGACAATAACGAAGTTCTCGTTAAACCTATGAATGGGAGGTTATATGGTTTTTGCCAGAGGCTGGCAAATCAACCTCTTTCAATTTTAGTTGGAAATGTGAGCTAAACACAGTTTCTTTGTTGTTTTTTTTTCTCAATAATCAGCCTCATTTTTTAAAACCTCATCATATTTTTGTACAAGGGGAAAAAAGTAAACTCAGCTTCTCAGCTAAAAGGTATGGATATGATTTGCAAAAATGAAAAGAGAAGCCAGTTGGTACAGCTCACCACCTTGCACAGTCATTTGTAAAGTGACCACTTTAAGACACCCTCAGTGTTTTACTTTGGTAAAATTTCATGTCAGCAGTCACACCATATGTGAAGGGGATTTACAAGGGAGAAAACATTCCCTGCGCACTAAAATTCAATGCCTTTCACAAACATTTCAGGTTGTTTGAAATTGTTCCCATTTCCATTATCTCGTACAGTCACAGCACTTAGAAACAAGAAAGATTGGAGTAAAATGCAAAGGAAGTTAAAATGTCAGAGGTCCCCAAAATAAAAGCAGTGTAAAACAAAGAACATCAAGCAAAAAATCTCAGTAAGCTTTCTGCACTGCAGTTACAAAGGAGGTTTCATCAGGCAGTTTATGTAGCCAAAGCTGCTCTTATCACTTGGGGGGTTTTTTTGTTTTTCTTTTTCAGTGAGCTGGAGACCAATCCTAATTCTAACAAAACTTTAATGCGTTTGTGTGAGAGAGGAAGGTCTTGTGCATGTTAAATTTCTTTTAGGCAGTTTCAACAGTCTATTAGAGCAAAGACAGAATTTCTAAGCTGTCAAAAAGATGCCAGTTTCGGGCGTCCTTAGGATAAGCCAATCTTTTCAATTAGGACAAAACCCACCACTACATAATAGTCTTTACAGGCTCATAAACCACCATACCACCCAAGATGTTAACAAGCTGGCATGTTTGGAGCATCAAAGATAGAGAGGAAACTGTGTTTACATGTTTGGCACAAAAACTAATGAGGAAAGTCAATTGGCCCTTTGTCTTGAGGGTCTGAAGAGCTGCGCTCCAATGTTTGGTTTCTTAGTTGGCACTTGTTCAAGTAATCACTCGTGGCCTGACAAAGCAGCACTTGTGTTTTATTAGTGGCCATGCTGAACTCTCCTGCCTGGGCTGTGTTGTCTCTCAATAGAGCGCTGCACCAGAGGGCACACTTATTTGAAAACACTAAATCAGAGCATGATGATCTTTGCCCGACAAATACAACCAAGAGAGCAGAAAAAAATGTTGACAACAGCTCTCCTTTTGTTAGAGAAAGTGAGGAAACAACAACTGGCGTGTGTGTGTGCGTGCGCGCGTGTAAGAACAGTCCTGGAACACCAGTGACAAAAACAGCAAAACTTTGTTCCCGCGATGAGACACTCGGAGCCAACTGCCTTCACTCCATCCTTGAGAACAGCACATTGGCAAGGCTAAAATTCACGTTGCTCAGAGGTGGGAGAGCAGGCATAGCATTTTAATGTGTTGGGTCAGTCTGGCACAGGTGACAAAGGTACAGGCTTATGAAGAAGCAGTATAGTCCAAAGAATTTGAAAGTCACTGTTTCATCTACTTGAGCCAGGCAAAAGGCAAACCCTGGAGGGTCGGGCTTCTTTATCTAATAAAACTCAAACCTTCAACTTTCAAATACTTTAAAAAGCACAAACTTGTCAGCAAAATTGGGCTGAGATTCGTGATTTGGGAAATTGGACTTTCTTGTGAAACTGTTGGTACTCCTTGCCAGAAAGATGATGAGAACAAACTTGCAAACTCTGACTCACGGCAACAGTCCCACTGACTGTAAGAGATAATTACGTAGAGACAAATTAACTGTTCCACTTATGATGTCTGTATGTAGGAATCTTCACCAGTCTGGAGGTGGGAAAAAAATGTCCAGAGGGATATAAAAATGAAAAATAATGACTAAATTGAAGATCCTTTATCTTGGGCTATTTTGTTTAAACCATCTTTTCCTGTCACTTAAAATTTCCTACGTAGGATATATAGAATATATACAAGTTTTGCTACAAAGTTTCACATGCCACCTCCACTTAATTTCACTAATTTGGCCAGACCATGCATTTTTAATGTAACTACCTATAGATATTTTAGATATATGCTTAAGAATCTCCAGTTTTGTAGCTCTAATCTCAGGCATTTTCTAAAGTTGTCAGGGGGTGAGACAAATAGCAGGTGGCTTCTGTTTAAAATACATTTTTACAGGACAAGAAAAAATCTTATTAATTGTTGTTTCAGTGATAATTGAGTCTGAAATGAAATCAAGCCTTATATATGAACAACTATTTTGGTTTTCACATTTCAGTATATGGAACGTAATGTTGAAAATTTTCCTGTATTAAATCCATGGCTATTTACAGTCATATTGCAATTTAAATTATATAAATGGGAAAAAAGGAAATATAATAGTGAAAGAAGTTGTGTCAGGTAAAAAAACAAAACAAAACCAAACCAAAACCAAACAAATCGAAAACAACCAAGAATGCAAGAATGTGGTCTCTGAGTTTTCGTAATGGTATAAAGATGCAACAATCATCTGATGGGTTAAAACTCCCCAGGTAGGCAAGAAGATCAAAACATGGCTCACTACACCCTTTCAAAAAAAACTTGTGACATCTTAAACAAGCTGAATATTATACACGTTATAACTGAACAGTCTCTAAACTTGTCCTGCCACCAAAATCATTAACCGATCTGTGAAATTCTGTAACAATTCTGGAATCATACCTGAAGGACAACAAATTGTGTTTGCAGTAACTATGTGTCTGAAGAGTCAGTTTTTCTTAATTTTTGTGTGAGATTCTGGGCACAGTTTTTGGCTTTCAAAGACACTTTAGTTAATAAATGTCATCTCCAGCTCAAGATGATCATCAAATTGCAGCAGGCTATATGTGGCATATAATACTGCATTGCTTGTCTGATGAAATTCCAGTGGAGTGGGTATAATAAAGCATTTCTGCATTCAGTTCGGTCTTGGCAGCTGCCTCTTATCTGTCCAGAGACTAAACTCTGCCTCAGGAGAATACCTTGTAGGATTATTTCAGGGCACTGTAAAGGATGTGCTACTTTGACACAAAATATATATTCTTACTGTAGTCTCCAGGCTCCTTGGCACGCTCCTCCAATGCAGTCCCTCGGGAGGTAACTCACAGTGAGTGCTCGTTTGCACTTTTTAACCTGTCCTCTGTTGGATACTTAGGGGTTCAGGATTAAAATCCAGCTTTACCAGGAACTGCTATCTGCCCAATGAAGATGCAAATAAAGAACTCCATAATTTTTTTGTGAACTGAGTCCAATATAGCCCCATGTGTATATCCCCTTAAAACGTTAAAATGATAGAATTTTGGTATTTGACTCTGTTTTGGAGAACAAAATAGACATTATTTCTCTATTCTATAGCAAAGTTTCTTTCTGTCACACAGTGTCAGGAATCAAGCAATCCCCTTAAGAGTAGTGTGGGAACTGAATGAGTAAATGTAATATATAGCTGACACTGAACCTTTTGAAAAACAGTCTCTATTAATTCAGACCTGTCAATACTTAAGTTTACCTAGGAGACCAGCAGTTTCTATATTCTGTTTTTGTTTTCTCTTCTAAAATTTGCCATTTATTTCAGCAATTACAACACATTTTGTCAAACATTTCACAAGGCTTTCCTCATCTTAAGGGAAACAGCATAGTACTCCCCATTGGCTGAGGGATTATTATTAACTCCTGCGTTGCAGTGGTGTGAATTATACTTTAAAACATAAATAAGGCATGTAGCAGATAAAACAGCATAAAGAAATTTTCATTTCCTCCAACTTCAGATCCAACTGGTAATGAATTTCTTAAATTTTTGCACTTTTTGTACCCACTATTTCTGTGTTAGATGATTTAAAAATTATTCCAGTGATTTTTGATAATTATGTATTACAGATACTGTTTGTTGGTTTACAAAAGACTAATTGCATAGTGCTTCATATGGAAAGCTTAGATGCATTTCTTTTATAAACAGGAATTATACATTGATTATTGTTTCATTCTAACAATAGTAGTCAGAATTAAGTCATGCACATAGAGGCTCTACTAAGAAAGCTGCAGACTAGAGCAATCACAAAAGATAAGAGAAATTAAATACTTTAACCCCAGCTTTAACTATCATCTATAACATATACCTATTTCTTATTTCCCTACTGTTTAATTTTTTCCAAACCTTTCCAGGGAAAACACTGGGTTTCTATTTTTTCATTCAAAATCCAATCTCTTATTTTCAACTAATGTGTTTATAACCTGCTAATCTGAGAACAGACACACGAAAATTGTCTGGTTTGTGAATTAAAATTTAAAATAAATATATATCATTGAGAGCTAGTTTTTGAGGTACTTGTGTAGTATTAATACAAGGCAAATTCAGTAAAGGCAATGTCCTCAGGACCTACACCTATAAACACTCCTCGCTAGTACAAAACCCAAGTTTTTTACCTATAAAAGAAGGAAAACAGAATCACCCCCTTTCAATGTGAAGCTTGTTACTGAGTGTAGCACTTTGCAATGTGAGTTATTTCCTGGAAGTTAAATTTATGACGTGCTGGACTAAAGTGAGCGAAGAAGTGGTATCACTCTATCACACTGTGACAGATACCTATAAAGGATCTGATTCTACAGCACTGCCAGCAGAATTATGAAGAATAGGAAATGTTTTCAGGAATGGTCATTTTTACCCTAAGCCTTCATGGAGTTTAGAGACACAGGAATTTCAGTGCTAAAAAAGTAAATGTGAAAAATATCTATTTTGTCTGTGCTGTTTATGCCAATGGAAAGATAGGTTCACCACGATAGTAGAATTATAACAATACAACTCTTTCCTTAGGCTTTCTTTGTTAGAAATATCTCTATGCAGAAGAATAGATAAAGTTAACACCGGTGTGTTTCCTAATAGTAAATCTTCTGCAACAGGGCTCTAGCCATTATTATAAATATGAATGCCTCTATGGATATATTTGTTCTTGGACACAGTTGGTAATGTAGTCCCTGAATCAAATGAAAATAGGAATAAAATATTGCTATATCATCTGAAAATCAATGGCACTTAAGTGATATAACAGTACAAATCTCTGGACCTAGCAAAATGGAGATATTCATGAAAATACCTCTGGTATAAAACATTATCCAATTTAATCAACTTCCACAAATATACTCTTTAGTCCTTTATTTTGCAGCAAATTCCTATAAGACTTAGAAAATCTCTCTACACTTCTAAAACTACCTGTTTTCAAAAGACAAAATACTAGAACACTGGTTTTCATCCAGCCTTACTCAGACAAAGCTCTCATTATCTTCATTTGGAACTTGTCATTAAACTTATAGTATAAGTTAGTAAACATCTAAACCAAGGTGCTGAAATCTAAGCTACTAAATCCAAATATGGGTACCTAACAAGAACAACTTGATTTTCAGACTGTGACTGCCCAGAAATCTTACTGATACAGTGGAAAACAGAAGTCAGGATCTTCAGATGTTTATGTTTTAAGATAATTTACGGTCCTAATTTCAAGCACTCCCATTTCAATGTTTGGAACAATTTCTGCATGAATCTTTCCTTATATCTTTTTATTAGTTAACCATTTTCCTTTGGTCCTTAGCCTTAAGCTTTGCAAGCTCAAAACATACCCTTTAGTTAGGCAAATTATTTTTCCAGTGGCAGCATACTGAAGTGTCCTATTCTTAATGCCAGGGCAGCAAAGCAAATTCATCCAAATAAATTACAGTTAACCATTTACAACTGATGTAGACATGGGAGACAGACTTAGTGAAGCATATATTTAAAAGAGTCTTTTTTGTCCACATGGCATACTCAGAGCTTTTAAATTGAACCAAACTCAGGACATGGCTTATCTACTTTGTTCTGCCTTTGATTTCTTAACAGAATATGTGCTGGTGGTAAACGAGAGGTATGCATTTATTCAGAAAAATATGCATTTACCAGGAAGACCTGGAGCAGTGGCTTCAGTTTCCTCTTTCTTGCAAAAGGTAATGGACTATGTCCACTCCATCCCTGAAAAGACCCAGCAATGAGGTCTCCGAAACTGCAAACAGAATCCTCTGGCCAAGATGCTTTCACAGAGTTGCGAGGATGGGCACAGGCAGACAGGAACTTTGCTTCCACCAGCAGCTGCTTGGCCTTCTCACTCCATCTCAATCACCCTGCCCATAGAGCTCCTCTCAATGACAATCCCGGTGCTATAGAGGAGTGTGACATGGGCAGCTGAGGTCTTTCTTCCTCGCAAAAAGAAGGAAGTGTGTTTGTGGAGGGTCCCCTTCATGCTTGGATGAATGGATAAGCATCATCCCTGCACACATACTGCCCTTAGTTACACCACCTGAACATCCTCATTTTGTTGGTCTAGGAAAGTAGAGACCTGAACTGAGAGCAGTCGCTTGGTCTGTCTGAACTAAGGCTTATTATTGCACAACATATGACTGTCCTGTTGAACGATTTTAGTCTAAATATAAGCAAATCAGACACAAGCACAATACTGTGGGTGTTACACGAAGCCTTAATTCTTGCACTCCCGAAGGTCCCATACACTTTGAGAATAGCCCCGACGGACAAAAGCTCTAAGCCAGGTTTCTGAATAGAAAATCCAGTTCCTGCAAGTTCTATTAAGCTAGCTAATTTTCAGTCAAACACACTAATTTCCAGACAGGTTCTTCTGATGTTTTCCCTCTGTTTGCAATTTGCATCATTAAATAGCTTGGTGTTTCAAAGCAGCCGCGGTAGTAAGGTCACAAGGTTTTATGTTATATAGCAACATCCTCAGCTTTTTAAAGAAGAAACAGGGAGCAGCTGATCTGGTGGCGCACAATTTTCTTTCTTTCCTTTTTTCTCTTTGGGGTGAGAAAAAGGAAGGATTGGAGCTTCTTATGGATCACAGACATTTTACTCTGGAAGAAAGAGCAGATCTATAGGTCTTTGTGCTCTCGAAAGCAACACAGAATCACAGGTGTTCTTGATTATCAAGAAATCTTCTTCTTTTCTAATGGTTTCCCCTTCTCCCTGAGAACAGCAGGTCATCTTTCTGGCATGAATATCTCATTTTAAGAGGCACAAAATTCAATCTCAAAAGGAAAATTCTAAATAAAGGTATACATTGAATTTGAAGATAAAAAAAAAATGCTTCCAACATTCAGTATGCCAGAAAGCAGGGCTGTGCTGACCTATCCAGGGTAAACAGTGATAGTAAACAGATGTTTCTCAATTAATTCTGCCTGCGCTTTGTTTCCATATCTGAGGAACAGTGGTAACAACACAGCAAATAAAGTGTGACATAAAAACACCTTCATTCAGTCTTTCTCCCAGTAAAATTGCCTTCTCCCCACCCCCCGNGGGATTGGAAAAGCCTGAACCTCATAGCTCCAAGCAGTTTTGACAGTTGCTGAAGACACGTATCAGTAAATACTCTACACTGAACTTAGCACTGCATCAAAGGCTCCCGAGCCGAGCTGCCCTGACAAGGCTATTCTCAGCTCACCAGGGCTCTGGGACACGCAGCCTCATGCTGGAAACACTGCTGCTGAATTGCTCTGTGGCTCCGCATCCACCAGATTTAAAATCAGTTTACAGGCGTTTTTATCTCACATACACGCATATACGTTTGAGAGGGGCGCAGCAAGAAACGCTGAATATCACGAGAATCATCGCTGAAAGCAATGGCTTTTGTATAATTACATGTGTTCATACATGTAGGTATGAATGTTAGGATGAGTGACTGTGGGATGTATATAACAATAGGTAAAACAAAGTTAGAGTAAATGTAGTGTTGCTTATACCTCACATTACAACTAATACTGTGAGTGATATATCTAAAAGGCTCATGTAGTCATAAGGCTGTCAGTTTTAAAACACTGATAGGTAGAAAAATGACAAGGTGCTCCTGGAGACAGGGAAAACTTGCTTTGCCACATGCACAGAGGAAGATACAGATGTTCTGACCTATGTGGAAAAAGATAAACAAAATATAAATCTCAGTTTTGAAGGAAATATAATTGTAATTTTATCACTGAGGCCTCTTTGGGAAAAAATGTAGTTTATGATGCATTGCACTCTTGCTTTGCTTACAAGTCAGCAGCTACAATTAAGACAAGACAGTTGGAAAATTTAATTCCGTTTAATTCATTATACACTTTTCCCCTTCCAGAGAGCCATGTGATGTAGTAGAAGATAAGAAACCGTGTCTTGTCATTTAATATTTATTAAGCAAACTAAAATAGCCTGTTTCGTAGAAAACAAATTTCATTTTGCCTGTCGTACTAGAACCTAGTGCCAGTCTGATCTGTTGTATAGTCTCACTGAACCCAGTGACTTTGAAGTATATTGTGTATACAAATGTCTTGCTGCAAGCAGTCCTGTACTATCAGCATGTGTGGAGACCAGCATGAACTTGCCATTCAGAGAAATACAGGGCTGTGAAGAAGGGGGGAGAAATCTGTTATCTTTTCTTCCTTATTTAGGTGCTGCAGGAGAATATGAAAGTAGTTCAATAAGGCAAATGATCCAAGAACAGTTCTTTTGAGTATGTTCTGATGTGTGCAAACATGACATATTTAATTAGTATTACATTCTATCTCTTATAAGAAATCCAAGATTCGAGATAGGATAATTATCTTTTAACAACATACAGCTGCTAAACTTCTCAGGAATATGGTACCCAACATTGGTTCTTAGAGCACATCACAAATAACCACTTTCATAGCAGAACATTTATAAATGTCACGTCATGGAAGAGAAAAGCTACTGTAGAAAAAGGGAAACGTTTTCATTGTTATAGATAAAGCAAGGCCTCAGAACCTCACACCTATGCAGCAAGCAAATGTGATTAAAGGCAGAACAAACAAGCAAAAACCTTGCATTAAATAGATCATGAATTTGCTTGTGGGTATGTAACAGATGTGTTACTAAGGATGCTTTGTTTATCCAGTTGCAAGACTGTCGAAGAGAATCATTCCAGTGATGCTGCTTATCACGCTTTTAATTCTGCTCAGGCAAAACTGTTAGCTTTGAAAAAGCAATTTTTTTTTGGCCCTACTCTATCTGGCTGCACAGAATTTTCAAAGCACCACAATGTTGTAAAAAATGCCCTTTTAATCAGATTACCCTTGGCGAACGTCCCAAACTCAGGCTGAAGTGCAGTGCTTGTGGTTTCTCAACAGCTTACACTAAGCCTGCACCATGGAAATAATCTACTTTTAAAACCCAGGAAACAAATCGACTGCACTAAGGACATAAGTCGCTGTCATTAGGGAGTGATTAAGCTAAACATTTTTATACACTCTGGTAGCCCAGTTTCATATTGTATACCTCTGTGCCGAGAGAAAGAATGGCACGCCAAATGACTGCTTGTTTGATTCAGCCACCCCAAAAAGATCTGGTCTTACACAAATTAAACTTAATTTTCCCCTAATAATCA
Organism: Fregata magnificens; assembly: GCA_013389945.1. NCBI lineage: Eukaryota > Metazoa > Chordata > Aves > Suliformes > Fregatidae > Fregata > Fregata magnificens. The sequence goes on from WAAD01015191.1 coordinate 104,126, forward strand.
CAAAAGGAAAAAAGAGGGGGAGAGAGAGATTTGCTTTTAATGAATTAGAAAATACAGTAAAATCAGCTTTACGAGCAATCATTCAACTGAGGATCATGAGTTTGATTAAAGACTATACACGATATTTTTTGACACACATTAGCCTCTCCTAAAAATCCTGTCACCTTGTATTAAATTACTGCTACTTGTTTTATGCAAACATATTTCCTTTAATACATAATTTATGTCGGAAATTCTGTGTGTTTTTGAAGAGGCAGCTACCATTTTTACAATTTACCATTATAATGCCATGTCTTCAGCTTTCTGTGATGTCATATTTTTCATAGAGGGGAAATACAACATCGAGATGTTTGAACAGAAATTACTCCACCTCCCCCAGTTTTCCTCTAACAAAACTGTAAAAAAAGAATATGGATCTGACTCTGTCTGTCTAATCAAATTATCTGGTGTCTGAGACAACGTTGCTATTTCGGTACACGCAGATCCTAAAGAAGAAAGGATCTAGATGTCAGATCCTGGCGCATGAAGAGCAGAAGGTGTGTTTGCGGGAGGGAGGGAGGGTTGGTTTTGTTTTCTGCATAAGTCTGAGCTCAGGTCTGACATAGATGGGATGTTCAACTGGTCTAAGGTACAAATCAGGCTGGTTTTTGATCCCTACTTTGGACATTCTGCTGATAGTTCATTTCTAATTTATGAAACATGTCATTAATCCTCAATCTGTCAGCCTCTTTTTGACAATAATTCAGTCTGACAGTTGAAGGATTAATATTTATTAAACACCCCATACTTTAGAAGTCAAAGAAATGCTCAATTCATTTCTGCGGCAAAATCTTCCAACTCGTAGTAAGCACTACCCCCAATCCCTTCGTGCTCCTTAAAAGCCAAATAGACCCAACCAACAACACAATAGGAATAGCAGATGACCAAGAGAAACAAAATAAAAAGAAAAGAAAAGAAAAAAAAGTAATTACAAGTAATCCTTCAAAAGACTTGGTAGTAGATTCATTTAAGGTATTCCTCTGCCCAAGCATATGTTTTCTCACTCTTCCTTCCCCTTCCAGCCCTCCCCCTCCCTTCCCCACTCATAAATAATTCATAAGCTGATAAATATGCAATTTCAAAAAAGTGCAGACATGGCAGCACTGCATTAAAAAAAAAAAAAAAAAAAAAGGCTTGTGCTTTTCACACAGAAGACCTGAGCTGCACTTAACGGATGACAGATTTTCCAGTGTTCAAAGCTGTATTATATATATGATAGGAGTTAGACGGTATTTCTGGTCTGATTCCTTGCTAGACATGTTGTGAATTGTCTGTGGAAAGCTGTAACATAAAACAAATGGTGTTGTTGGTTTGGTTTGGTTTGGTTTGGTTTGGTTTCTTCTTTTTCTTTTATTTCCTTTTTGAAGGAAAAGATGAGGTGAAAAGTGACGCACCCACTGTTTAAAGTTTGGCTCGCTGCACGTTTTTGGGTTGTTATAAAATTAGGGAGTGAGTACAGCCGGAGAAGGAGCACAGCCACACGCTTTCTCACATAGCCGGCGTAGAATTTGCAGGTAGCGCACGTGCCGTACGTAATTCTCCGGTGATCCCACCGGGGAGGTCTCCCTCCTCCCAGAGTCCCCCTAAGTGGTGGCCACTTACGGGCCATCGTGGGAACGCTTTTCAGGGGCCGATTTCACAGGCTCAGCAGCAAAGTGCTCTGCCTGCTGCTGGCACGCAGGTAAAGCCCACCCGAAGTAAGACGCAGGATGAGAAGCGAGGCGGAGTACCTCCATTTTGTGGGCTAATTGCTTGATTACCAGGCTGAAACAAAATGGAGGAATGAGTGTTTTTTTTTTGCAAAAGCAGCTCAGAGCTGACGTGACAGAAGAGACAAAGTATCGGGAGAAAAATGGTGCTTAAGGAGCATCAGTCATAAAATCACTAATATGAAATGGAATATGAGAAATATAGATAATGTGTACACATTCCTACAGCTAATAGATGCACAGGACTCACATACAGTTGATCTTTGGGTTTAGCAACAGTTAGAACATAAAAATGATTTCAACCCGTGAAGTGTAACCTTTTGGATGAACATTTAAATTGGAAACACCATGGGTAAGAAATAGACCTCAGCATTTAATTTGGGCTGGCTAGTTGGAAGCCTGTATTTACTGTACAATAATTTCAAATTTAATTAAATAACGCTGCTGATGCCAGTCACATCAACACTGTAAAGATGATTAATTGCATGCTTAAATGAAATATAAACTGCCTTAAAAGTAACATCAATGCAGAGCCCTGCAAGCAGACACCGTATGATAGATTTAAACGCACGAGCCTACCTGCATCCCTTAGAAGCACGCCATGGTTAAAAAGCAGGCCCTACATCTGAAGGTAGCAACTGTACCAAAACCAGAGCCTTTTATGAGTTTCTATTTTTCAAAGCAAGACTGATTATTTTTTTTTCCCTCTCTTGACATGATTTTTTTATTTTGCAGGAGAGCTTTCACATGATTTACATTGTGATCTCATGGACTGGCTATCGATAGGCAAACAGGGGCTGAGGCACTGTAATACGGGACCGCGCTGTCACAACAAGGCAGCTGGACGGTTATATATTCCACTTTGTTTCCATTGTATTTCAATCCACAGAAGCAGCAGGACAAAGGGCCTGACAGAGTTAACCATGGATTGTCACCTTGATTTGTCCAGTCTAGCAGATATGCAGAAATGAATGATATTCTTCTTATGAACACAACGCAGAAGCAAATAAGCTTGCAAACAGCATTTTCCAAACTGTACTATCTGTAAAAAAAAAATCCAGCATCTTTCTAGATGCTACATGCTCCACAGGGGAAATAAAAGCAGGAAGAATCATCAGATTAGCAAATGCACAGAGACTCTTCTCCTGTGACACCGTCTATTGAAAACAGCAGAAGCAAGCTCTGTGACTAAGAGCTGGGTTCCCTCCGACTAATCTGCATCATGTTCATTTATTTTTCAGGAATGTTGTGACAGTGTGTTTCAAAATGGAAGTTTCTATCATAAGTGTAAACACCTTGGGGCAGGGACCATTCCCTGTGTATGTTAAACTTGTTTGTGGGGCTACACCCTTAACATTGTATGGGGAGGTGCAGTTACACATATGTGGAATACAGTAGACAAAGCTAATTCCAGAAAGAGGTACCAAATTAAAATCTTATTTTCTAAAAGAGTAAAAAGAGTGAAGGCAGCTCAGTTTCTACTGTAATATAGCTCTGCATTAAATATAAAGAAAATTACTACTTAGAAGAACTGTAAAACAGGCGATTGGTATGAGGAAATTCAGTGGTGAAGTGATAGAGTTATAATTAAAACTCAGGACTGCTTTTTTAAATTTGAAAAGTCTCAAATTTTAGCAAAATCATGTATATAAGAAACAAAAAAATCCAGCTTAAAAAATTAAAGGAGAGAGTTGTCTTTTGCCATTTTTCTAAGGAGAGAAAAATTCCCACTTATGCTACTGATCAGTAAGGCAAATTGAACGGAAAAAAGGGAGATGACTCAACAGAGCAAAGGTCAGTTCTGAAACACCTTGATTTTTTATAGAAGACAAAAACAACCAACAAGAAACCTCATTGTGGTTTCTGACAACCACGTGTTTATTAACTATACGAAAGACATAATCAAACTCTCATTTTGCTTATACGACATACCTCACCAGAATGGACAAAATACTTGCCTCTGAAGAAAAACCTTTCAGAAGCACGTCATTTATATGTCTTTTTTATTTATGAGATAAGGCTTATCAGAAGATGTGGTATTACACATCACAATAATGTATTCACTTCTGAGCATGCAGTATCTTAAACAGGCATGAAAGACTAAATGCATTTACTATTTTAGAGTTGTTATTAGTTTTTAATAATAGATTGGATGATTTTTGCATTTGTATGTACATTTCGTTGTTCCACTCGGTGTGTACCCACTCTTAATAGTGCAAAAACCCACACTAAAATATAACATGGCATCATACCATCTTAAGCATCTACTTGAAGCTACATTATGTATCAGAAAAGGAAAAAATATATAAATCTTACCCACATACTGGAATGCTAATGTGCATCCATCAAAGAGCTACACATTCATAGTAAAGGTTTCAGCCCAAATAAAGCCCCTTGCATTATAGCATACATGTGAAAAAAAAGGAAAAAAATTAAAAACTCATTTTTTTCTTTACCAAAATTGTTTAGGAAAACCTAAAGGCACCAAAAGAACCATTTATTGTCCAAGGAGAAAATTGCACAGATTTGTCTTTCCTCGGAATTCTATGCAGCCAACCGTAATAGCTCTTTGACAGTTCACCTGACTGCAGCAGAAATGGGAATGTGATGGTTACAGTGGCTGACAGAAAGGGGCCATTTGAAGTGCTATTATGCAGTTTACATGAGAAGATTTCCACAGATTTTGGCTTTATTTAGTTATGTTATGTACATTTTTTGTCGTTTGGTTGGGGTTTTTTTCTACTTAGCAGTGCATGCCTTACAATAATAAAGGGCACATTCTTTTCTGGAGCTGCCATATAGAATTGCACACCTTAAAATTTAAAATTTCATTAGTATTTCCAGATTGGCTTTGGTGAGTCACTGTGCTTCATTACTAAAAATGAAAATGTGTACATTCTGTTCTCTCTTGCCCATGACCATGTTTTAAATGGTTGTGATATACGTTTTATTTTATCCAGTTTACCTGGCAATTTCAGACAGACTAACATAAACCAGACACTGTATGTTCATACTTAAACAAAAGCATTAGTGGAAGAACAATTTTTTTATACACATTTGTGGCAGAATGGGAATCCTTTCAAATGTTAAACAATTAAAAGCACATCCTGAAAACCTTACAACCTGAAAAAAACCCAAAAATAATCTTTGAGTACCTTGCTGGAAGGACCCAATTCTGCAAGCTCTTGTTAGGATAAATGGCGCAACTGAAGCTAATAGGTCTTCTCAGAAGAGTAAAGCCTACTCACATGAGTCAGCACTTACTTAGAACACTGAGCCGTGACATTTAAGCATTTTATGGAAGGAATTGAGGTGTCTTTGCTCTATGGGACTGCTATGCTGTACAGATCTTGCCGTTCATGAAAAGGCTAACCTAAACCAACAAATAAATATATATGGTTCTTTCTATATGCTGATGGCATACAGAAAAATGATGGTAACATGCTGGTCATTTTACACCAAAATATTCTAAAGAAAAAAACACATTTACCATGTAAGAAGAAAAAAGGGATAAAAGTGATAATGACTGAACTACGATGTCCTAACTTACTCTGCATTTACGGGTGATTTATAGATTTCACAAACCAGAGAAAATAAGCAACTGTATCCTTGATATATTGTTAAACAGGCCTTCTAAGATTCTATTTTCTGCATAGGGTCAAGACTGTTGACATGGGATTAATCAGCTGCTCCTCCTAAGCCATGAATCAGGACAAATTGTTGTCTGTTTCATAGAGTACAATTGCTTGAACAATAGAACTAAAAATAGAAAGTACAGAAATATGTGAAAACCAGCAGAAGTTACAGGTATTAATTGCAACACTAGTATAATGACAGATCCTTTCTGCTTTCGCATTTTGAAGAATTCCAGCAGTAATGACAAGAAAACAATGCTTAATTGCCATCCCACTTTCTGAAAATGCAATGATTTTTTGCAGTATGTTGCGCTCTCAGATTATATTTTACCGAAATGTAAAAATTTTGTGTCTGTTCCTATAAGCAGCTATCTTCACATGTGTATTTTGTCTGATTTACAAGCAAAAAAGATCCAGTTATCTTCTGCATATCTTCTAGAGAACATACACCTACATGTAAATGTAGTCTGCTCCCTACATTGTTGTTAGCTTATTTGTCAGCCTGTAGCATGATAGGATTTGAGAATATTGGGTGCAAAGTGTCTTCAGGAAGAGGGAAAGAAATCATTCACCATTAGAGATAAGTATGACAAGCTCCTTTTTACACTAGGATACACTTGTATTAAACAGAATGGCAGGGTGCCTGAGTGAGATTACATCTATTACCAATGATGACATGAAAATGGACACTTATTAATCACTGTTTTGAAAATAATTATCCATAGATTTATAAATCCTGCTAAAGTCAGGATTTTTTTCCCTAAGCGTTCCCTAATATTCAAAATACTGCTTTCTCATTACAGAGTTAGAACTTAAACTATTTCATAAAGCAAGTGTTAAGAGTGTGCAGCAAATATGTAGGTTAGTAATGATTAGGATGTTAATATAAACCAGACATTGTATAGTTAGCTTAAAAATAAACAGGTCATAGGTATTCAAAACAAGTCATAGTTATTAAAAAACAAACACTTGATCTCTGTGATATTTCATAAATATTTTTTTGAAGCTAAAATATCACGTATAAGATGATTGTTCAATTTTTAATTACAGAATGGGATTTCTGTTGCTCACAAATAATTTTTTTTATATCAAATATTTCACTAAGAGGGATGTAAAACAAAGATTACCAAATGAAAAGATTTGGGGGATTTTTGCCAATGAAAGTACTTTTGTTGATAAACAGATTTATGTGTTTTGTGTTCTATTTATTTTCAGCACAATTCACTCTAGAGGTTAAGCATCTCTCAGATTTGCAATCAAACCACGGTAGTAATACGAAAGTAATACAAAAAACTTTCATAAACTCCTCAGACATTATAATGTCCTATATTCAAGTACCTCCTATGCACAAAGCATATCAAAAACGTATTTTGCATCTAGCATTCATTATGTGTATAATTTTTATTATATATATTTGCATAGTGTACTGCTGTATCAATATTATAGAAATATATTATTTAAGGGACTCATTTTGGAAAAATCCATTATCTTTACTAGGTGCAGACACAGTGATTTATTTTACGAACTTTTTTTATTTAATTTAAAAGTTAAGTTTTGAAGAAGTAGTTCCAGTGATGGAATAACAATTTAGTATTTAAAAGGCAATGACCGTGTTGCATTATGAAAAAATCTATGTATGTTCAGAAAGCACACATGCATGGATACATGAGAACGGTTGCAGTATTTTAAAGCTTTTTTCAAAAGTAGCTATATGGATTCAAACTCCAGTAATTTTACTTCTTGTCCAGCATCTTAATTCATGCGATGGCTAAATTTTACTTTATAAAGTTATTCTGAACTTTAATCAGCTACAATAATAATCTGCTAATCTAATTAAAAGAATACAGAATGTAATGCCAGACTGCCAGCATACAATCATGTAGCAGCCTTTACATGCTGCTGTTTTGTCAAAGCAGCACCCCAAAATAAGTAACTTCTAGACAGAAAAAAGTCCATTTTAAAAAGTCCAAATACAAATAAAGAAAAACTGTCTGGATTTAGAACAATATTTACATACATATGTCTAGAAAATATATACATTTCTGATTTAAATAAGATTTTCGAGGGAACAGCCATTTTACTATTAATGGAAAAAATGAATATAGCAACAATTGTTTGCTCAGTGTTGCTATAAATAACATTTACCACAAGCTTCAGTAAATGTTTTGACAATTATTCATAAGTATATCTAATAAAAATATTATATTTTTTCCATTCTAGCAGAGAGCTAAATATTTTATAAATATAGTTCAAAGTAATGTGCTGGTCTATTTTGAAAAGCTTTTTTTCCTGATTATTTTCACTTAATAAAAATGCCTCCTCTCCTAAGGACACTTTAAATTAAAGCAGGTGGTTTATTGTTGTTGTTGTTGCTGAAGTAGGTTATTCTTTTTTCCTTCCCTAATACTAATTTGATAACTTTAGCAGCTCTTGAATGTTTGCAGTACGTGTTATTAAGGATTAAGCCTTAAATGTATTTGTATAGGTAAAGAACCTGGTATTGCACAGGTCAAGTGGTTTCAGCATGAAAAATAAAGCAATATATTTAAAGAGGTGTTAGTATCTCCTTTCTGAGTTCCTTTTTTATTTCAAAGTGCAAATATGGTTATAAATCACATTACCCCATGCATACAAATGATCTGAATTACAAAACAGACTAGAATACCTGCATCTTCTGTTTAACCTGTGGAGATGACTCATATAATTGAATTGGAATATGGATCCTATACTTATGTATAAACTTTCCCTAACTTGTTTTAAAGATAACTGCTTCATGGAGGAATGAAGAATGTGTCTGAGACAGCAGCAGGGTTAGCTTTCTGTAAGGCAGCTAATCCAATAAAATCTCTCCTAAATTTCTCACCTGATTTACACAGAGCAGTCTTTATCAAAAGGATATACCACCTCTGGACTTCTGTGTCAAATTGCCCTTTTTTATTTGAGAGAGAGAAAGTGCTTCTCTGCTTAAGTATAATTAGAAGTATAATTAGGAAGAAATACCTATTTTAGAAAGGTTATGATCAGCAAAGCTTATTTAAGCAGCCATTTTCCTTTATGCATGGTTTATGCCCACCTCTGTTGAGAAAAACATCTCTTTATAAACATATTTATAAACATATCAACCCCAGAGCCTGGTGGATGTAGCCAGGCGGTTACCCCATTCCAAAAAACCACACTGCCAGGGGTGTGCACCATTATTGATGCTCTCTGGACCAAAGCAAAACACCCATGGGCGATACAGGCACCCTTTTTCCGCGGTATAGACAAGCACCTACTGTATGCATTGGCAGATGAGATCTGGAGGGCAACATGTGGCAGTGACCTCTTTTTTAGGTGTATGTTATATACGTGAAAGACCAAAAATAAAAGCATGTCCCCACTTCATCCATGACAATTTTTTTGAATGCATTCAAATTATGATTTTTGATACATGATATGTGGCACTTTTTACATGAAAAGCATACAGAAACCCAGAAGTTTTGATGCCAATTGCTGCACAGAAGACAGCTACTCATATTTGGAAACTGGTACTTTCTCACTGAAATATTGGTCCAGTTTGGAGGGGAAAATAATTGTGATTCCTTGACTATTTGGCAAAATAAATGCACTGTAGGATTTGAAGTACCCCTCAAATATAAAAGGGTTGTGTAGCAAGTATTTAGCCTGACTCTGGTACTAAAGAATGATCTCTGCCTACTTCTGAGTCTCGCTTCACTTCTATTGCCTCCTGGAGTGCGGCAAAAGTAAATCCCTGCAGGTAATGGCCTGGAGACCGCTCAATACTGCTAACTTCCCCAATTTGTCATTATCATAGAAGCACTGCCGTGTCATTTTGAAAATATTTTATATCTTGTTGGCCTGTGATGATCTGGCATCGTACACCACACTGCAGCATGCAGGACAGAAAACTACCTGAAGATGTTTTGCAGAGCCCTGTTAGAGATGCTGCTTGGCAGTGACTCCCATGCTGCCCTTTGAGTTCTGCAGGAAGGGCTGGTGGGTGCTCTCTGTTGCCTTGTGGCGATCAGGCTGGGGCTCCCCCGGGCAGGAGGAGGGCTGACAGGCACGCTGCCGTGCTGGGCGCGTGGCTCAGGAGCTGCCTTCACCTCTTTCAGCCTGCTACCCCGTCTTGCCATCACACCGCAGATGCTGTTGTGCCCAAACTGGGGACAGCCAGATCTAGGGCACTGTCTGCCTGGCAATGTGAATTTCTTAAGAGAGCGACAAAAAGGAAAAGACTTTTCTTTGTGAAATGGTAGGAAAAAAAGAGGAGTGGGATCAGTATTCATAAGAAGAAGATATGGTATGAAACCTGCTTTGCATCCAAAATTCTCCCATGTTAGACCCAAACAAGGTGGTGTTACAAGCGTATGCCACGAAAGCAATCAAACAGCAGGGAAGGAAATGTAGTCGAGGCTGTTTCCATAACACATCTTGTATGAACTTTAAAGCCTTTTCATAGGGAAGAAAATGAGGAGGACAGGTAGTGCCCTGTTTGTGACTTTGCTGAGGAGTAAACACTTGCAATCTTTATGTAGATGTGTCTTTAGGCGCATGTGTGCACGTTCATGTGTGTGAGGGAGAGTAGGGTCAGGTCCTTGTTTATGTCTTGTGAGAGACAGAAACAAGTGTATTTACTTGCAAGCTTGTAAAGGACATCAGTGGAAACAGGATTAGGCCTGTAATATTATTCCTTGGCCGAGATCTGCTCTACAGAAGGTCACTTAGGTGAAAAGCATGTGAAATTGTTATGACAGCTTTTTAAGTGTTAATTTGATAAAAGAGATATGGTACAAATAAAATGATATACATTGTAAAAGGCTCACACGGTGATTGAAAGTCCTTTTAGTAGCAACCTGAGACTTTCTCAAACACTGAAGACCAAACAGTTTAAAATTATTCATAGAAAGGAGCATGGTTTTTATTTTGACAGGAATTTTGTGAGGTTTAGAAAGAAGTCCCAGTGTATGCCAGCTCCCTAATGCTACTCTCCTGTTTAAAGCTTGAAATGCCATACCTCTCCAGAGTCTGGTAGGATTTACTCCCATTCTGCAACAAAAGAACAGATCAATTCTGATGGCTGAAAAATCATTTTCTGCCCATAATCTTTAATACTGACTTCTGTTACTGAGAAAGAGAACAAAAGGATGTGTTGGGGACAGTGGAGGCTGTGGAGCATTTTTAAAAATGCCTTGTGATGCACCACCATCCCCTCCAACCCCCATTTTTTGGATGCTGAACTTGGTACAATTTTCTAAGGGAATTTTCAGAGGTAAGTGCTCTACCCCTTGCTGGGAGTCAGATCCACTGCAACCCCAAACCCAAAATGAAGGCATCTTAAGTTGCTGAATATTTCTGAAAATCTCCCAAAGCTGAGAGTTTGTTCTTGTTTTTAGCAGATAATTCTGCAATAAATCAGGTGTTCTGAACTGTATATAAGCACCTGTTTCTGTGTTTTAATATATTGAAACCACTAATGCATACAATAAATACAAGCTTACCCATAGGTTCAATTGTATTGCCTTGCTTTTTCTTTTCAAATCACAGAACATATAAGTCCTTTTCAATGAAAGCTTCACACAATACTCTTTAAAGTATAGTATATCAATGCTTTAAAAAGAACGTTAAAAAAATGAAAGATTTTGCCTATTTTGTTCAAATGAGTATGCCCTAAGTTATGCTTCTCAGTTGTCCCAATTTATTTTAATATGAAAAAAATCTAATCTCTGCTTGTAAGGCAGATTATGCATGTATTAAATTCCTTAAAATTAGAATATACTTAATGCCACATTAGTTCCAGGCATGCAAATCAGGAGAAGGAATTACACACCTAAACAACAAGAATGGTTTTTAAGCTTAAATTTCTACTTTGCTCCAATTCTCATTTGGTAAAATAAAACAATGTACAATCTACTATTTAATGAAATGCAATAATGAATTCATTTTTTTCCAAACAAATCACAAAATAAAAGATTTAAAACAGCCAATATTTTGAATTGAGAAAAAGCAGGGCCAATGCATCGTTTTAACTGTCTATAAACTTGGTATGTCCAGCTCTTTTTCCCATCCCCATCCTCCCTTGCCTCCAATCTGTAAGTTAAATTTCATTTTACCCTTCTAGACATGCATTCAAACATTCTGCTTTTGGTCTCAGCAAAATGTTGCTGGCTCCCCTCTGTCCAGGAAGGGGTCAGAGCTCATTTGGACTAGGGCCTAAAACACAGAGGACTATATACCCTTTGGTCCTCAAGGTCACAACTACAAGTTCATTTATGGCAGCTCGCCAACAGAGTAATTGTGCTTTGAGGTTGTTGGTCCTGTTTTCTGCCATGCCATCAAAGGACTACTGCCTCCACAGGTGCAAGTGTGGCATCTTCCACAAGCATTGTTTTTACTGTTAAATCCTCCACAAATCTTGCTTCCTCAGGACTTGGAATATAGAAGGTATTTTTCCCTCAGTAGTTGTTACCGCTATCCAAAGACAGCAACAGTTTGTGATGAGAGTAGATAACTAACTGCTGTGGGGATTGGTACATAAACTCTTAAATCATAAATCCAACAAAAAAGAAGGCAAATGCAATGGAACTACCATTCTCTCATCAGAAAGGGCATCCATTACCATAACATCTCTCAGAGGCCATGGAAGAGACAACAGATGAGACTCAACTGACCAGATAAAAAGGGAAGAAAGAGGAAGCAGAGCACCCCAGGAAAAAAAGACAAAACTCAATCGTGCAACACAGGCACTCCACCTGTGCTGCCGATCTGATATGTGCAACTGTGGTTGGATGAAGTGCTGCACACTGAGCAAAGGTCAATGGATGAAGCAATTTCAGCTCACGTAAATGTTTAAAGGAATTTACTGCTGAGTGCCCTGAAGTTTACACTTTGCCTGGAGAAGCAGTGAAAGGGGATGGCATCTGCTTTTCTGTTTTACCATGAAGAGTTCTTGATGTATGAGAAAAGATTTGTCTTCAGACAGGGAGGACAGCCTTGCCCTTCAGGCAAAGCTCCTTCTGACCCCAGTGGAGGTGGGATTTGATCCACTCACCAAAGTCTGTTTTATGGGATAATGTTAGGAAAGTTCTTCCCAGTGCCCTTGTTGGAGTGTTGAAGTTGTGGCCTTTTCCCTCTAGTTGATGCAGTGGCAGCATTTTAAAGGACAAACTAGAGGATAGGATATAGCAAACAGACGACTCATCCTGAAGGAAAACCAGAAAGCTTTCTTGAGTGTTTGTTGTGTTATTCCCTATTTTAAATTCTGTTTATGTTGCTAAAATTTGCATATATTCTTTTTAATGAATACTACACAGCTGAGAGACAGTGAAAGATGCAGAACGTGAAGTTTGTTAATACTAGTTCATTAAATTAAACCAGACCTGATTTGCAACAAAATCTTGAATTTCTTAGACAGGCTGTGAAATAATTTCCACCAGACCCTGCAAACTATCAGATTGTGTCTATCTATTTAGCTGGAGTGCTTAGGCAGCCTTCATTGTCAGGGTGTTCAAGTATCTCATCTTCATCATCTTATTCATCAGGTCTCTCTGTCAGCTGCCTCAGCCCTCAGCACCTTTGGCAGGTTTCAGCATGGTGCTTTTTCCGGTTGGCTTTTTCTCCTCCTAAGGCAGGAGCTCTGTATCCATGCCCAAGCTACATCTCGCTGCAGCACCAGATGCCATGAGGGGTCACAAGTGCCGGCTTCTCCACAAACATCCGTTTTCCCAGTTCTGAGATGAACTTCATCAGGGGCCAAATGTAGAAGATGAATATTTCATGTTTGCATACCGTCTTCTTTGCCAAAGCCTTCACCTATACAGTCCCATAAGACTCGGTCCCCTCAGTCACGTTCTTCAACAGCCATTGAGAGAGGAAGTCGGGACTAAGCTATCAAGGCTGCTCAGAGGGATCTCTTGTAACACAGACATCTCTGGCCACCTCAGAGCATCATCCATATTCCACCTGAACAATAGGCTAAACCTGAACTTTGGCATGAATAAGACGCAATGGAAAGAAGTGAGACATTTATTTTAATAACTTGCTTCCTTTATAACCTTTCCCTTGATGAAAGATACCTGTCTCCCTGTTAAGTTAGTTGGCAGCCCAGGATCTTTCAGATTTTGCTGCAGGATGTTTGCAGGACCAAGTCAGAGAGACAACCACAATGTCCACTTGTGAGCATCCAACCAAGTTTTGCATTTGTGTTTTAAGTTCTAGTTTTGATTATTGTACCTCATTACATCTGTGAATCAAACTGTTCAGTATGAACTTTATGCACTTGTCAACCCAATGAACTAACCATGCTCTTCGCCGTGTAGAGTTAGGGCTGAGGTTCCTGCCCTACTACTCAGAGCCCTCTTCCCATGACCATCATCTCTCATGACAGGCACCTTCTGCAACAACAGCTAATCAGTGCAAGAGGCTCTTGCTTACCAGCAGCAAAACTTTCACAGAAGCTGAGATGTGAGGACAGGGACCCCCCTTGCATGACAAGAATGGCCAAAAATCTCACCTTGTTCAGAAGTAGCCTTTGAGTGTAGCTCTTCCCAAAACATTTGTCACACACAAGACACACAACCACACTCCTCCCTCAGCAGACAGGAAATAAACATGTACCATGATCCTCGTGGGTCCCTTCCAACTCAGGATACTCTATGAACATGAGCTTTCTAAATCAAAATTCCCTAAGACGTGGAAATTGAAACCTATCCTGAAATAGTCTCCATGTTTTCAATTGTAACACTTCTAATCAATATTTTATAACGAGAAACAAAAAAATTTCCTCCAGTGGTAATTATAATAATTTTTGTTTCATTACAACTTATGAAAACTTCTTTTAGAAATTAACCAGTCACCTGAAATAAACAGACACAAACCCCTGGGCTCCTATTTTACTTCATAAAATTAAACATGTCTGCACTCTGCCCTATCCATCCTGATGAAACTGAAGGTGAGACTCACCTTTCTTTTATTTAAGTTTTCAATAAACCCATTCAGAAATATAAACATTAGAAATACTCTACTGTGCAAGCTGAGGATATTCAGTTTCGTATCTGTAGTGTCACAAGAGATCAGCTCTGCCTTTGGACTGTGCCACCCTATGTGCCCATCCCTAAAGCATAAAAGAAAATAATATTGCAGTGTAAGATGGAGCAACCAATTCAGTCGTTCTTTAGGAAAAATAGGTTTAAACAGAGCTAGATACTATATTTCTTCCTAATTACTAGGCCAAAGAAAGAATACTGCTGGATCCCATTAGTGCAGACTATTTTACAACTTGTATTCCATGTATCAAAAAAATGTACTCTGATATGAGAAATAGCTGTTTCTTCTCATTTCTACTATGAAAATCATAGTAATCTCAGCAAGCTGGTACAGTATGGCAAGATGAGGATCTACAGATTAGTCCTTACTTCACATATTTTTCTAATTTCTATTTATGTACATACATTGTGTGTTTTCATATTTCATATGGTTCCAGAAAAGCACCTATATATAGCCATAAATGCTCTCCTAAGAAAAATTCTAGAATGGCACTGGGGAATCCAGCCTTTTGCTGAGTCAACAACCATGGTAATATCCCAGAACTACACAGCAATTTAATTCTAGTTATTTTTTAAATGTTATTACCTCACAAATTTATATAATATCAAAGAATTATAAACATCAAGGGAAAAATAAGATAGTAAAAAACATGCCAGCTGTGGACAACAACAGAGGAATCTTTGTTGACTGAGAAACAACAAAGCAACAATGGACTTTACAAAAGCAGAATGGAAATGTCTGAATGCTATTCTGTAGCACAGCCATTGTTTTAAGAAGAGAAAATCTTGGTAGAATATCTTTGCTTAGGTCTGGGTCAGCAAGCACATACAAATTAAACTGATCCATGTCAACAGTCCTGTTGAATTCAATGGGGCTATTCAAATGCACATAGTCACTTACCTCAGATGTGTTTGCAAACCAAAGCCATTTGTAGTGATTCTAGGTAACGTTCTTAAAATTGTCTGGGTGATTTAGGGCCTCACAGCCTTTTGAAACAGCCTGAGATATGGAAATCCTCAGCAAAAAAAAAATGCTCAAATTCTCAAAACATTCAGTGATCCCCTGAAGTCTTCAGCCCCAAAGTAGGAGCTTCTGCTCTCATTTAGAGCAGGGGGAAAGTTAAACAGCTTGGGAAAACCAGTGTAGTGAGAACTCATTTGGGGTGGCAAGAACTAGAAAACATCATACAGAGGGAAGCTTAGGCACCTACCTCTACTCAGATAGGTAATTCCTCTTCTCTGCCCAGGGTCTGTAGCAGTGAAAGCTCTTCTGAAAGTAAGTATTCTGTCCCAGTTTTTTCCATTGCTGAAAAGCTAGAGAGAAAAAGGCTTACAGTGAAACATCAAGACCCGGCAAGTTAGAGCAAATTTCAACGGAAGAAAATATGGGCGTGGGATCCCTCTTCTAGTTCTTTAAGAGCAATGTCTGGCACATGGATCTGCCATGTTCCTGAAGTACTTTCCCAGTGGTGGTCTTTTGGGGTGGGGAACATGGACACAGCTACAAATTTTCTGGCTTTCTGCACTTTTGATGAAGACTCCATTTCACCTTCACACCCCTTAAACACAATCCAGCACAGTAAGAGTAAATCTGAGAAAACTGACTCAGACCTTAGGGCCAAGTGCTCTAAGTAGTTCATTCTCTGTGGTAACATGGAGGTTGCTTGGCACAGACTTACCGGCAAAAACAAAGGTGGGTTTTGAGAGGCAGTTTTGTGGATGTGCACTAAATGATGGGCTTAAGCACCTGAAAAAATACCCTTTTTGGAGATCAGTACTAAATCCCTTGTGCTAACTATACAAAGAAGAGTCTGCATTTCTTTTGCTCTGGTTCTTCCTTCAGAAAAAAAAAAAACCAACCTATCATCTGATGCATTATATTTAAATACCTTTTGCATGAGACAAATATAAAATGAATAAAATAACCCAACTCTGAACTCAGTCTTGTTGTCATGCTGTGTTACACACACCTTTGCTACCTTCCCTCTCATAAGAACCTGAATGGATTTCTGTTTTTATTTCTGATATTTTAATTCTGTTAATACAGTTATTAAAGCAACTTTCTGGAACTGGACCTTTCAGCACATTAAGGACTTAGTCAGATGAAGTACTGAGGTGGTGGGTTATTCTATGTGTCTTCAGAGAGGTTAACATTGAATTCCTTGTAAATTATACACAAACACAAACATCGATACTGATGAGTATCACCCATGTAAGGATGGGAGTCTGTTCTTAATGGAAGTAGTGCACAATATATTTTGTCACTTGTATTGGAAAGCATTGACCTAGTATCTTGGTGGAAAATACAGTAAAAGACAATCCACAATGACCTTACATTCTTAAAAGAGGGGTTTCTATACACATGTACACAGGCATGCACACACATTTTTAACTAGTCTGCTAAGGGACTAAACTCTAGATAATCCGTGAGGACCACTGCATGGTTAGTTGATTTGGAATAACACATTTGTAGTGTTAGGAAAGTTGTGACCTTGTTACCTTCTACCTCTCTCCTACATTTCCTTGCTGAAGCAGACGCATAGAAAAGAGAACAGTAATAACATTTAAAAACATATGTATGCATTTAATCTCCAGGACAAATCCCACCTTCACCTCCTGGCAACCTCATGATTTCAGTGGAATTTCCTATCATTTCACTAAGGGCTAATTCTGGTCTCATACATTCATATAGTGTTAGACTGTTAAATATTTATATAGCGCTGGACTTCTAGTAGTATACATTTCTGTCCACAATAGAACAAAGTGATTTATTGTATTCAGCCTGTACATTCACTTCCAGTGAGTGCTCCTCCATACCTTTTACCTGGTCACAACCAACCTGCTTACACAATGGCCGCTACTGTAGTAACAGAGCACCCTCCTCGAGTTAAAATGATGCCAGTACTGCCTGTCTCATCACCTTTCCTCTTCTGCTAAGTGCTGCAACTGAGCCTCCATTAGGTATGCAACGGGCATCAGCCATTTTAATACACTATATTTAATTTCAGCATTTACTACTTTTTAAATGCATGTAGATGGAAAGATAAACAGCAAAAGAGACTGTCTTCTGTCATGTGAGAATGATGAGTGCTCCTTGATGAAAGAGGGATGAGGCGATGAGTGATGAGTTATGATGAACAACGGGAAACCTTTGGCCAACTTTCCAGTACTAATAGCTTGCTTATTCCTTGCACCAGCACATTTTAAAGAGTGCCTTGAGAATATAAGTCCCCTCATTTTACCTGTTATGAAACTGAAGTGCAGAGAGAGAAGGAGCTTTCCCCAAAATGAGCCAGTTCAGTGCTCTCCCTATTGTCCGAGGCTGAGAAGTCACTATGAGAAGTCATTAATGAGAGCTAAAATACCAACCAATTCTACCTTAGACAGGAATATTCTTAACATGACCCTCAGTTTTCACATCTCTCACCCATCCCTCCCTTAAATTGCACTTTTTTTAATGGCTTTTCTCTTCTTTTCCATAACCTCCTTTTGCCTTTTCAGCTAATACAAATTAAACAGAACTAAACCAAAGTTTTATGCAAATACTGATAAGGGAGATCAATTATCAGGGCAAGAAATCTTTGCTGGATGAACCCTACCAGCACTAACAAGACATATTTGCGGCATGCTCCGTTACTGCAAGCAGAACCAAACTGAATTTTCTCCTTGCTATAACAAGTGGCCACTAGAAAAGAAGGGAGGAGGATCAAGGGGCAGAAGTGGATTTCCCTCACGTGCAGCAGCTACCATTCCATGTATTTAGGTACTTTCCTCCATAGCAGGAACAGGAGCAAAAATGAACCTGTCTGTCCGGGAGTCTGGCAGCAGAGACATTTTTCTGCCCACCTGCCTATTCCTAAAATAAGCCTTGCTAGACACTGGTGCATAAGCTCTGGCTCATAATAGTAGATTGATCCTCTTCGATATTCCAACAGTAGGTTTGGATACGTTTTCCTAAGGTAGATGTGTCCCTCTGCACAGCTCCCAGGTATGATCCATTGACTGGTCCTGGTCCATATTCAGGACCATACTCAGAATCATGACATGGCTTCTTTCTGGTCCTTGTGTCTGTGTTTCTTCCCATGAAAAACAGGATTTGGGGGAAGACAGCAAGATGACCTGTTCATACCTGGATCTTGCTCTAATGTGTATTTGGACACAGGATTTGGACTCACAAACTGGAAAGCACTCTGAGGTCTTGCAGTTTAAACACACCGCTAGTGAACATGAGGAGCTTTAATAGAGCACAATGGTGTCTCTATTCACAGTTTCCCCAACCCTTTTTCCTAGCTTGAACTAGCAAGAAGCCCTGGGCTCCAGACACATATTGTCCCTTGGCTCTTCTCCCCACAGGTTATCCCCACCTGAAGCTGCCTTCTCCTGGACTGGTGGGGCAGAAGGACTGGGGGCACAAAGTGCAAGAAAAATGTACCGTGGAGGTTGGGCCCTGCAGGCCATGGTTAACTGGGCACATTTTGAAGGCCCTTGACATTCTAAATATAAATCTGTATCTCCAAAGGTGTGGTCCCTGTTGGAAGGTCCACAGCAGTTTTAACTCCCCTTGGAAAAATGTTTCTAAAACTATCAGCAAAGACTCCTTAAAATAAGCAAGATTGAGACAGCTGTCCTCTTGCAAGCCTTCTTTAAGGGCAATCTTTGTGAGGTTTTCCTGTTTTTATTAATCTTTGTCTTTGGTGATAGTGTACCTGACTAGAGGCTGGAGAAGTAAAAAAAAAGAGTAAATACCTCCAATTTTTTTCCCAGTGCTTAGATTAATTTCTCACAGCACGACTATTTCATTTCAGCAGACTCAGTTCAATTCTAAAAGAAGTATGGCTTTTTGTATTACAGAGCTTTTATTCCTTAGAATAGTGGACTATTAAATTCCTTTTTTGCAACAATAGTGTGGAATATTTTACTGGCTTGCACAACTGGGAACTATCTCTCCATATAAAAAACAGTTGCTTGTTTGTACATATAGGTGTGCATGTATGTACATAAATTAAAAAGCTGCAGCTCTGGATAACAGCTTTATGTGGAGTTGGATTAGTAGATCTAAATCTTTTACATATAAATATCATGTGGGCATTGTCATATTAAATATTTAATACATTCTGGAAACAGCTAGTGCTAAAATGAGTCATATATAAGGGGAAATACGTTAAGTTACAGCTTAAAGAGAAAGTGATTACTTCCTATCATTAGACACGGTTACTTTATATCTCAAATGCAGTATGTCACACTTGTATTTTCAAAACTGGCTTTATTCTTATCACAGGGCTACTAAGAAAAAGGAGGTAAAAGTGCATGATAACTATCCACAGGTTTTATCCACACCTGTATTCTTACGCCAAAGTTGGCTGTATATTTCCAACACATTTCTCACTAATGTAGTTCCAAAAAAATTATTAGAAATGAAAGGAAGCATTTTATTTTTAGCCTTGAAGAACCGTGTCTTTAAACAAAATTAAAAATTTTGAACTAAGCAAAATACAAACCTTATTATTTAAAACACACAAACTATTCTGTGGCCAGAAAAGGAACTGATTTTCCTATGGCACATCAGAATAAAATTTTTTTTTATTAATTCATAATCAGTATAGCATTCCTGTCTAAGAGAAGTCGGCAGGTTTTTTTTATAGTTTCAGCAAAGAGTGGATGTTGTTTTCATCAAAGGTTCCTCAAAACGTAGAACCAGGCAGTACAACAGATGCTACTGTGTCTTCATACTGAATTTAAATTTTGAAATAAAAGATAAACTTTGGTTACACATTCTTCTGTGTCAGAAATCACCCCTAAGCTCTTCCTCTGAGTCTCCCCTTCCCAGCCCTCCTAGTGAGGCAGTGGTGCTCACTATGGGCCTGTCCCAGTTAGCACTTGCTCCTTGATATGCATATGAGTAGCCACCACGTAGAGTGGATCATTCCAGTATTAGGAACTGGTACTACAGGCCATTTAAAAGAGAGAATGACACAACAACCTATCCTACGAACAGAGAGGGAATAGTAAAAAATGTACAATGCTGTGTATTCCCTCACAGATGTTAGGAAGACTGACATAAATACTGTTAAAGTTCCCCATTCATGGGATTTTATAAACCAAACCACTGCCATTTTCCCTGTACTGTGCATCCAAAGGACACTGGAAAGAGAGTGGAGTAATAACATATGGTCGGATATTTTTCCACGGTACAATATAAATAGTGCCTTATACCGCCTCAAGCCTTACTTTGGACAGTGGCAAATATTACAATTTGGCCTAACGGGGAGAGAAGAGATGGTAGAGATGTTTAGTGTGAATAAGCAAGGCTGAAGTTAATTATGTGTCTTGTTTGATCTGCAGATCTCATTGAGTTTTCTTCTTTTACCTCTTGCAAGTCAAAACTGATTATGTACTGCTCTGTGATTTGATGAGGACTCGGACCACAGCAAGGCTGGCAGTCAGGTAGACAGCGCTGTCGTAAGCAGCCAGCTGCCATGAGCACCCTGTGTTTCCAGGGTGGAGCTGGGTCCAACGCAGGGATCTTTCCTAAAGTCACTGCTTTCCTCCTTTTATTCTCCTCAGCCCCCAAACACATGGCTTTTAGGCAATATCTGTGGCTGTTTCCCTGTACTTCCATCTCCTGCAATCGCTGCCTCAAGGAGTAGGTGACATTGCTTCCTCTCCCTTTGCTCAGAATTACCTCCAAAGCTGTGTTTTCTTAAAACTGTCTCTCGCCTTCCTGCCTAGCTTTGAGTTCTGTTATTCCAATCTCCTCTCTTGGCTCACCAAGGATGCCCCTTGATCTGCACTCAATAATGGTTTTGGAGTATAGTCGTAGGCATTAGATGATGGGTCCAGAAAGTGGTCATCTGCCCAGAGGTAGGACACTTGTGCCAAGAGGAGGCAACTTCTACTTAAGGTGCCAAGGAATTAAGTATCCAATTAGAGGGGACCCATCTCTCAATTTTCCTGTTTCTCTCCCTTTTCTTCCAAAATGCACTCCTGAGGAGTGTATTATACTGATTGAGAAGAAACAGAAAGCACACCTCACCCTCTATCTCTTCAAGCAAATGAATGATAAGAAGCAGCAGCTCTGCTGCTCCTCCCTAAAAGTACTCACTTGAACAGAGGTATGGCACTGGCTGGGCTGACTTTTTTCTAGTGTTAGTACGTGTACACTGTGCTGTGTAAGCACTCTACTAAATAGATAAACCAAGATACAGAAAATGTTCAGTAACCTGCCCAAGGCCATATGGCGATTCAATAACAATGCTGGGAATTAAAAACTAGGTTGAAGTTTCTCAAACAGAAATACTTTCTCACAGGAGAAGGCGGCCTTTATCAACACTCCTGGGGAAAGTGGAAAATTGTGAGCTCTTGAAGTGCTTCGATTTTGCAAAGTAATTCCTGAACAATGCTAGACTTTTAAAAAATGGCTTGCTCCAGAGCTGGAAATTATTAGCTAAAAGTGGAAACGTACTGATAATCAGATCAGTAGTCTTGTTGATGAAATTAAGCAACATCCTAGTCAAATACTGAAGATAGCACAACCTGAAAATCTTGAAGTTTTCATGGAAATACATTATCATAGAACCATTAAGGTTGGAAAAGACCTCTAAGATCATCAAGTCCAACCATCAACTAACACCACCATGACTCCTAAACTAGGCCCTGGAGTGCCACGTCTATACCTTTTTTGAATGCCTCCAGGGCTGATGACTCCACCACCTCTCTGGGCAGCCTGTTCCAATGCCCAACCACTCTTTCAGTAAAGAAATTCTTCCTGATGTCCAATCTAAACCTCCCCTGATGCAACTTGAGGCCATTTCCTCTCGTCCTATCACTAGTTTCTTGGGAGAAGAGTCCAACACCCGCTTCACTACAACCTCCTTTCAGGTAGTTGTAGAGAGTGATAAGGTCTCCCCTCAGCCTCCTCTTCTCCAAGCTAAACAGCCCCAGTTCTCTCAGCCGCTCCTCATAAGACTTGTTTTCTAGACCCTTCACCAGCTTCGTTGCCCTTCTCTGGACACGCTCCAGCACCTCAATGTCCTTCTTGTANGACCCAGCACTTGGCCTTGTTAAACCTCATACAGTTGGCCTTGACCCATTGATCCAGCCTGTCCAGATCCCTCTGCAGGGCCTTCCTTCCCTCGAGCAGATCGACACTCCGGCCCAGCTTGGTATCATCTGCAAACTTGCTGAGGGTGCACTCAATCCCCTCATCCGGATCATTGATGAAGACGTTGAACAAAACCGGCCCCAGAACTGAGCCCTGGGGAACACCGCTCGTGACCGGCCGCCAACTGGATTGAACTCCATTCACCACCAAATAACATTGCTGTTATTGGTGGGTAGGTTTTTTCCTCTTCCCAAGAATGTGACCCAAAAACACAGAGGTCACCTTGTGGTCACCCAAGAAGAGGACGCAGGAGTGCGTTTCCTCTGGATGCATGTGTGGCCCCAGCAGCAGTGGCTGGAGTTTGCCCTGTCCCAGTCCCCCCGCAGTTTCAGTTCCCACCCTACACACAAAGGTCAGATATTCACCACCTTCCTTATCCAATTTTTAGCAAGAAAATCATAATGCCTCACATTCGCCGTGGCTACTGCACCAACAACACATTTGGGAAACGGGCTCTACTTATACTGAGTATATTTACACAAGGAGGGTCTCCCGTAGCCAGAGCAGCAGGCAGCTGCTCTCACCCTGCTGGGGCACCACGTGTGCTTGCTGAGAGAAAGAACGTATCACAGTGTCTCCTTTTATTTTGGGGTGCCTCAGGAGGCCCACCACCTGATGAAGTTGACACATTCACCCAGCCATAAGAGGGTGTTCCAGACAGATGTTTGACAGGCACAACCACAGCTGTAGAGCTGTCAGCTGTTAGGGAAAACCTCTGCCTCTGATCCTCTCCAGTACGGGAGAGAAGCCGATCCCTTCTGATGTGATTTCCCTCCAACATAAGAGGTCTGGGTGCCTGGTAAAGCTAATGAGAACATTTTGTGGCTGGACTGACGGTGATTTAGAGTTTGTCTTTCTACTATAGTGACATGTAAATAAAGCCAGAGCCGCCTTCTTTCTCCAGTTTTGTATATTCAAAAAAGCTCTGGGTAAAGGAGCGTATCAATTTTAAAGAAACAGTTTTTTTTTTTAAAGGTAATAAACCTTTTAAAGTTACAGCACATTTAGTTCCATTTTAAATTAGGACTTTTAGACAGCATTCCTAATCAACTATAGTTGTAGTAACAGGCTTAATCCATTTCAAGTATGAAACAGAGGTGCATTCCTTACATTTGGAAATAAATTACTGAACAAGCTTTACAGCAAATATAATTCAGTTCAACACTATGGCTTAATGAAGAAGTAGCAAAAGAAATAAATTACTCATTCTCTGGTTAATTTACAAAGTAAATATATACATGTCGCAAAGGTAGTCTCATCACTGACACACAAATGCCTTCTGATAAGCTTCATTGTGTGAATTACACTTACACAATTATAATGGCCATTTTTTTCCTTTCAGTGTGGACTTTACTGTACATGGCCGTGCTTTAGCGTCTTGCACATGGATTATTGCAGTCCCCTCTCAGCAGTGCTCTGACAGCCACTCAGAAACATCACACCTCCATCCTGGGTTGAACCGCTCTGTCCGTGTCATCTGCACCATGTAACAAATGGTCTGCAATGTCCAGAGCCTTTCAGGCTATGATCGTGTAAGAGGAGACCATTCTGCCTATTTTGCTGGCATGTCTGTTCAGATCTGAAATGCTCATACTGACAGTTCCTAGATGTCTGTGAACTAAGACGAGGTATTTTCCTGACCTTCATGAGCAGTCAAACCTCCAGCGCCTTGGCCTTCATGGCAGTGACAGCGCTCTGTGTAAGGTTTATATGGGATAAGGAGAGTGAGAAAGAATTTAGGGGCAGAAAGTCTGTTTAATGTTACTAATAAGTTGTTTAGAGCTGTAAGATCTCTAGAGTCATTCAGAATTTAGATACTGGGGGACTTTTTGTGTTCAGAATGTTGGATAAACACACATTTGGTATTTAGGAGATTACGCTGGCACTCTGAAGTTGTAAGGGATTAGCTTTTTGAGAAAGAGCATCTCTCTTTGTGTGAGACATTTTGAACGGTATGTATATGGGAGAAATGGTTTGGATAGGAGGTGGAAGAACAGATGGACGACAAAACTTCTGGTATTGACCAAACATAGCTGCTTCTGTCTCTGTTACGGTTCGTAACTACAGCTGGCCTTGTGACCTTCCTTACACACACCGGTGGATACTATAATGAAAGACGTTTTCTTCAGAAAGGAAGCTGAGATGAAAACAAAGGTGAAAAATGATGGTGTGGCCTGGTGACTTTGAGAAAGGGTCTTTTCTTTTCTAAAATATTATTGGTGCTATAAGCTGAAAAAAAACCCAGAATATCCCTGCGGTCATATTCCTAAAAAAAGCATGTATGTCATCTACATTTATCAAACCGTGTCTACTTTAAATTCTTCCTTTAATAAAACTTCATCCCTGTACATTGTTGTTCACATTCCATAACAAACAAGTAGATGCAGTCAAAAACTTGAGTCTTTCACAATAACAAAATTGACAATCATCAGATTTATCTGAGAGAATTTGACTCAGGGGAAGCACAACAGTGTCACTCAGAGCTGTCTTTCAGTATGTTATTTTTCAGAATAAATACTTCCAAAAAGTGAAGCAGGATCACAATGTTTCTAGCTTTCAAGCAGAATCTGAGCTATGGGGAAAACAGAAATTAGTTTATATGAGTAAAATATAAAAATGGTGCTTCTCCAGAACTCAAAAGGGCCTTCTGGATAAAATTTGGGTGTTATTTTTATGCATAAAGCATCTGTAGTAAAGGACAATTTATACAATAAGATTTGGGGAAAGTGCACTTTCCCTGGAAAGCCAACATAGCAACAGAAAAGCACTTCTCATAAGGGGCATACACAGGCTATAAATGTTTATTGTGTTATTGACAATTATCTGTTTAATACTGGGATTACTCGATGAGTAGTTCAGAAAATACTGCATTATGGCTTAATTGCTTCAGTATCTAATTCATTTTTAAAATACCCTGTAGATAAAGAAGATAGCAAAATAGTGGATGTATGTTTATGAATGGAAATTTTGCTCTAGCTGCCTTCCTTTCATCGAGATATTTCCTGTTTGTTTCAATCAACAAAAAAATTTCCTTAGTGGTCCTTTCTTTTCCTCATATCTGATTAACATGTTTGACTTTTAG
Source organism: Fregata magnificens (assembly GCA_013389945.1). Taxonomy (NCBI): domain Eukaryota; kingdom Metazoa; phylum Chordata; class Aves; order Suliformes; family Fregatidae; genus Fregata; species Fregata magnificens. The sequence continues at coordinate 129,796 of WAAD01015191.1, forward strand.
CTTACAAATTTAGATCAGAATTGGCTGTGAATTTACTGCCCTAATAAAGTGACGGTAGGTGATATTTATTAGGTCTTTTTGTACAATTGACAGTTAACTTACAAAGACTAAAAAATACTAATGTTAATGTTGTGGTAACAGCTGAGATGCCTTTGATCCCAAGAGTATCACCAAAAGAGAGCCAGCAATTGTTCCAAAGCTGCCTGGAGAAAAGATATTTCCTTTATTGTGAAAGAAAATTATCTTGTGGATGGGTATTCTACAGATTCAGAAGTCTTATTAGGTAACCTGGTTTATTCCCAAACCAAGGCAGAATAATTTCCTATAACAAATTTTTCAGTGTAATATTTAATTATCAAGTTATTGGCTTCTACCACTTCTCTTGTGACTATTCCAAAGACTAATAGACTTACCAGTCAGGAAGTTTTACATATATTCAGACTATCTTTTAGGCCATTACACCTAATTCTAGTGCACTAAATAATTTCTTGTGAAGGGCTGACCCTCTGAATATTGTAGACCAGTATCATCTTGCAGTTAAATTATACATTTTTAGGTCTTTCAGCCTATCACCATAGCTGAGGCTATTTCTCCAGTCCCCTTTTCAATTTTTAATTTATTTCTATTAAGATTGTGGAGGTAAAAATGAGAAATCTTTCCTTCAAAGGATTGATTGCAGAAATCAAGTAAGAGCTCCCAAGCATGATTCCGCCTAGAGAGGCAGAGACCAGGTACATATTTGAAATATAAACAAACCATTCTTAAAAAAATATCTGGGAAGGGAATTCTGAGGATATGGTTGGGTTACAAATCATTGCATGACTCTTCTTCTGCTCTCTGTATTTTCCAATATCTTCCTGATAATGAGGTGAGGCCAGTACAAGAAAAGAGTCATTGCCTCTTTCCTCTATGACAAGACACTCTTATTTATGAAGCACTAAATTAAAATGGACTTTTTAGCATACATTTGTGTCTAATGAACTAACCTATAAAGGCAATACACTCTTCTCTTTTAAATTTCTCATTAAAGGCTGCTTAATGCTAATTATTTGTATTACTATAGTACCTAGCTGCCCCAATAATAAATTAGGTGTTTCTTGTAGTGGGTGCCTTAATCCAACATTCCCTGCTGTAGAGATTATTTTGCGGAGGTATAAGACAAGACAACAAATGGCAGTGGAACGAGCACAGGGGAAAATACAATAATGCGTTACAAATTAACAAGTTTCTCGACTCAGGCTTTTTTCACGTTTTTCATCACAAACTGCGTCATGGAATTTTACAGAGAAGAACACATTAGAAAACCCCCAAACCCCATTTCATTTAATGGCATTTCAGACCTTGTGAAGTTTTGCACTTCAGCAGGCAACATTGACAAAGCTACCCAAGACCTAAACACAGTTCCAAAACTTGTCCTCCTGATTTCTGCAGCCCGTGGAGGTGCCTGTTGGGAAAACCTGGCCCCCGAGGTCCCTTTCAGGCCAGGATTCTCTCAGACTCAGCAGTCCCAGAGCTCCCAGTGTCTTTGGCGTTAGCACAGCTACTATGTGATTTGTTTTAAATCAGGAACTCAGGAATTCCTTGGTCCACAAATCTGGGCTAACCCAGAACTACATAGTCTCCCTTAACACGGGAGACCCTTGGGCTGTTTGGACCTGTTGCTCTTTTCTGCTAAAATGCTACTTCTTCTTCCAAAAATTGGAGGGGAAGGGAATGAAAACCCATTCTCCTAGTTCTATTTTAAAATACTATCCATTGGCTTAACTGCTGTTCATCTTGAATAATTTAGAGCAGAGCTGAAAATCAATAGTATAAAACAGAGGAAAAAACCTGAACATGTTCAGTCACTCTACTATTTTCCTCCACCTAGCAGTAATCCTATCAACAAACAAAATAAAAAGTGCAAAATTTTTGGCACCACTAATTATAATTCTTTCAGTTTTTTAAGTCACAGTGAATCATATGAACAAGAATAATTGACAATTGAGGGGTTTTTCATGTCAGATTTGAACACTTTGCATCCGTTTCAGGAAAGCAATTATGCATGTACTTAAATTTTAAGCAGCTGAGGGGCCCAAAGTATAGCAACTTTATAAACCACTTGTAGAAGTACCTCATACATTATGGGACATTCAATTAAAATCCTAACCTTTAAATCCAGTGTTTAGTTTATTAATCTCCGTAATATAAACCGTTCAGAGATATTTTATAAATGTGACATGAAGAAGGACTTCTGTGCCTCAGAACTTGCATATTTTTTCCAAAATGTCAACCAAAAGACACCACCTTTCTTTTCAAACCTTGTTTTGCCTGTGTACCAACAACAACACTACTATATATGTTTTCCTATTTCATCTATGCAGCACATAGCAATTCACAAGGAGAACCCAAAATTCCCTCTTTCCCAGCCACCTCCGTTAATCTGCTGACCATTCTGCATGGCTGCTACCCAGACGGGAGCAACATCATGTCAGCCTCCCAAAGTATCGCCACCAGCAATCATCGTACCACCAAAAGGGCTCTTTGCTGGGGCAAGAAGGGGAGGAGTTGAACGGGAGGAAGCTCGCCTGCTGCAAGCCCCATGGCTGCGCACCTTATGGCTGCTGGGTGTATGGGGAGTACCTGGGCCCCAGCAGGCAAGAGCGTGGTTGAGCTAGGCTGCACCCCGCAGTGCAGAAAACTAATATTGCAGAGACTGTGCCAATATTGGCACTTACTACTTTTGTTGTAAGCTGGCACCGAACAAGTATGTTGCGCACAAAGAAGCATGACTCTTTATAAAGCTGTTGTAACTTTCCAAAGTAAAAAATCCTCATATAAAAATTACAGGTATTATCTGCTTTTGTCTAACTTTTATATCTCTAGCTGGTGGTCTTTGGATTTGTGTTTTTACCTAAAGAATTCCTCTTCAGAATACAGTCCATATCAGTTCAATGGCAAAAGGAAAGGCATTTATTCAAGCTTCTCTAGTGTACAAGCATCACTTAATGAAGAAGGCAGTATTTCTTTGTATACAAAGGAAAATAAAAACAACAAATCCAATTGTTTTTAAAGTCTCTTTTGAGGACACGTACATGTCTGAGCCCAAATCCTAAATCTTATAATCTCTTTGGAAGGGTTACATCAGAGCTTCTAATCTTATTTGCAGAATACTCCGACATCTACAGTTCACTTAAACACATTAAAATTCTAAATGGAAAAGCCAAGAAAAGGTGATTTTTATCACCAAATTCTTTCTGTGATAGTACTTATAGCCTTTAAAGTACAATGTATCCATCTCCGACACACTTCTGTAGGCTATCAAGACAAAATATCTTGCCTGGCTTTTTTTTTTCAGAAGCAACAAGGCAAAAACCTGACCCACATCACTATCTGTGGTAAAAATTCCCACGATTCTACCTACATGAGGTTTTTTTCTCATAATGTCCTTTAAACCACCCCAGAATTTACTTAAATTAAAGTCTCACCTCATACTTCTAAAGTGAGAGCATATTAAATGAAATGCCATTAATGTTCTGTGCCTTTTTAATTTCATACTTAAGTTAACATAACATTGGCATCAGATTTTGTCCATAAAACGTGACCTAAGATGCTGGTAGAAATCAATGAAAATGCATACAGTGTTTTCCTAATCCAGCCACCTAATATTTTTTATCTATAATTGTTTGTGTTACTGCATTTCGCATACAATCTGTTCTGGAATAATGCAAGGCAGAGAGCACTAGCTGAACAAAACCGTCCACATAAAAGTATTACTTTTTGTTTCCTTCTCAGACATTATAATAAAAAATGGTTGTAGAACCAGATTAGCCCATTTGTTCAGCTAACAATTATTTCTTATTGAATTCCAAAAAGTTTAATGTCTGGCTAATCTTGAGTGATAGCCCTAATCAAACTTTTTGTTGTCTCTTTCTCCCAGCATCTGAAGAGTGCTTAAAAGTAAACAGAAATGATGGAAAGGGAATCCCTATAGCAGAAATTAAGGAATAAAATACAGGGATTAACCTCCAGCCTTATGTGCCTTTATCTCTTCTCTGCCTTGCAACCAAAGGGAGACTGTTTAACCATTAAAAAAGATTAAAGGTATTAATTAGACTAAGAGATAGAAACCTATCACCCTTCTGTCAGAACAGACCAGAAATAAACCCTCTTCCAGATAAAAAAAAAAGAAAAATCTATATTTTTAGAATTTGGTCAAAACAAAAGTCCTGTTGATCAGCTTTCTATATTCCTATTGTTGTCTAAAAGATTAAACAAATGAGCCTGAAATTGAATAAACATTTTAATGAATTTGTGTATGAGGGGCAGAGCCACTACTTCCTCCTCATATCAAAGTAGCAACACTACACACAAACAAGTATAATTCTGTTGGGATTTCATAAATCTATGTAAATAAAACAATGGAAGAAGATTAACAGACAGCCCCCAGCAGTGGAACTCTGAATTGCCTTTTCTTTTTCCTCCTGAAAATGAAGAAACGACACATTTAAATTATGTAGAAAGTATTTTAAATGCCTTTTGCAGCAGAAAAAGATATTATACCAAGCTGCAGCTATATGCCATGTCTAAGGACAGATTAGACATCTTTTAGAGTCAGTTGTCAGTAGAAGATTACAAAATATTATTCAAGACCGAAGATGACTGGCAGAAGAGAGTACACTTTTATCCAAGAATAACACATTTTTTAATTTTTCAAAGTTGTATATGATTTTTTTTTTAAGTCTTATGGATTAAAAAAAAGTTGCAGCTTTCAATCAGACATCCTTATAAAAAGAATAGATGTTAATAAAACACATTCATCTCATCGTGTGTTAAAGGTGACCCTGTAAGAAAAATAGATTATGATGAGGTTGGAAAATTATAATGGGCTATATTAAATAGCTCTATTTGAAATATGTTAAAGTCAGCTGCTAAACAGCAAATTGAAAAAAATTATATTAAAGGTCACTATCAAAGAAATACCTTGGACTCATAATATTAGTTAGTAAAAGATAAATCACTGTTTTACTGAAAAGTGCTTTTTTTTATATATATATATATACACATATACACAAATATTGATCATAGACACACAACTCACAAACAAAACATTCATACATAACTACCATGTTACTTTTTCTGGCTTAAGTCAGTCTGTATCTAGAGTAATCACCCTGGGGTAGAGTACACTGGATTCACACTGCTCTAAGCAGCAAGAGGTTGGCTGCCAACCTTTAATACTTAATACTTGTTTACTTATTCAACAGCTAATCAGACAACAATTTCAGAGAAATTAAAGTAGAAAGAGGCAGAACACTAGAAGGACTGATTCCGGTGCTCTTTAGCTATTGAATGAATCTCAGTATCTTATGCACATGAAATATCAATAACAGAATGAGAATGATCTTTTCTAAATATTTTAGTTTCCAAATAAGACAAGCTGTGTTCTCTGAAATCACTTCAGGATAAATTTGAAACTGTTTGGAGAAAAAAAAATCCACTTGTGTGGATTTTGTTGGGATGATACTTTCTAAAATAAGGATTTGGTCCCATGACTTAATTCCCTGATACATGAATCTAAAAATTCAGCAACAAATTTCTGCAAAGGTCTTGCTTTAAACATTAAGCAAAATTTTATTAATAGTCAGTCAGTACAACAGTGTATTAGCAATTGTAATGAAGGTGTCCAGATCCTGACATGGTAAAAGGTAGCACACATTTATTTTTTATCTTGTAAGGTGATCCTAAAGTGAGTCAGAGAAGACCAATAACTAAATACAGCTGCTGATATGCAGAGCTGCAAAATAAAAATAAATATTTTTAAAACACAAAACAAAACAAAAGCATTAGTTTCAGGAGTATTAGTCAAACAAGCAATTCTGAAGGTAGATATATTTTGCATGTGACATTACAGGCCATATTATGGTTCTTTCACAAGTGCTGTTTTGCTTCCATAGATATGCACGGGATAATGCTTTGGGGTCTCTTACAAGACATTCAGTGTATTGAAGCCTCTGGCCAAGAGCAGAGTACTGGCACTCGGCATGATATCATCTGTGCTGTTTGTAAAGAGCACAAAATCCAAGAATTTTTATCAATGATCCCAATGTTCCCTATTAAAAACATTCATTAAAATAACATTTTACTAAGATTACAAGTCTTTCCATCCGAAGCCAGGATGCCTTCTTCACCTCACCCTTATGCATTTGCCTGGCCAGTCCCGGCAGCTCCAGCTCTTCTACTGGTGCAGGTGGAGGCACTCAGTCTGGTGCTTTGCTCATCTCTCTCTGAAGACACCAGCCCCATTCTCCACTCCACGGCCCTTATCCAAAATGGCTCCATCCCAGTCCCAGCTTCCTTCTCGAGGCTGTCCATGCTCAGCAAGGGCTCCCTGAGAGCGCATGGAAACAAACCCTTTGAGCTCCCAGCCCAACCCACTGTGACCACAGTTGTAACTGGGAGCAAACCCCGCAAGAGCCTCAGCCTCCTCTGTAGCCACGTTGCTGGTGAAATCTAAGCTTTCTCTACTGAGTACGTGTGAGTGTGCAAACTGCAGTTTTCCAAAGGCACACAAATTGGCCAAACTCAAGGCTGGTGAGAGGTGTAGCTACAAAAGAGAACACAGAAAGCTCCTTTCTGCTAAATACCTTGCTCCAAAGCAGAGGGATGCTTGAGCTCTGCAAAGAGAAAAGTACCAGAAATATCCTTTGTTTTCTTGTATTTCTGCTGCTTTTCAAACCTGCTTACTGAAAATAATCAGAACTTTTTTGAAAGGAATCTCAAGAGAAAGAGAGAATAAAAGGAGAGAAATCTGCTGAAGCAAATCCCCATTAGGGAAAATTTCAACCCACGTACTTAAAATCTAGCAAAACTTTAGCAAACTGAAACACTTTTCATAATATGAAGTGTATCTAATATAAAACATCAATCATAATATGCATACCAAGAAAAATCATGCGACAGTTAAGTACTCTAGCGTCTATATTGACCAGCACCCAAGGCAAGGGAATACCTCTAGCACTGGTTTGACTTTGGCTTTCCCTCTAATACTTGGGGGCCAGGGCAGGGGGTATCACCATGACCCCAGAAAGGACTACAGCTGTTGAAGAGAGTTCTTAACCAACCTATTTACTATGCAATATAACACCAGCCAGGAATATGTGGATGTCCTCAGATCAATATTCTTCCGACTGCCAGCCTGGGCAGTTTTTCTCATGAGTGAGTAATTCTAGCTGTTACCACGCAAGTCTGAGCGGAAGTTTACTGGTGAACCAGAAAAGCAGGCTGCAAAACCAGGACCATTTTTAGCATGTAAACAACAGACATCACAAACATGTCAAAAGCATGATTCAAAGAGAAAATGCACACAGAAAAAGCAGTGAGCCAAAGTACAAGACTACCATGTGGAGAGAAGGTTATCAGTCTCTTCCATATTCAGGGGCTTTCTATAGGCTTTTTTCTTGTTTTTAAAAAAGATCATAAAATAAATCAGAAAACACAGAGAAAATGCCTAACTTACTATAAGATGTACACAAATCTTTTTACTCCACTTAAAATGTGAGAAGCGACTACAGTTTTCTTCATTGGTATCATAAATACCTCTTTTCTTGATGCCTCTGTGCACTTAGTGCAATAAGAAGTTATGCTTCTTAAGAAAGCCCCACTGAAAAATTGATATATGAAGAGGTCTTCCATCCTTCACCAAACTATGGGCCTTCTTTTGTTCTTGTCATAATCATCAGGGGATTTGTTTTCTTCTATGGAACAAGAAGCTTTTCATGTCCAGATCTCATAAAATTTACAAAACTATCCCCTCTCAATTTCACGATTGGTAAAAAGGGAATGGTTGAATTCTACCATGCCTTCAGAAGACTACAGAAAAGATTTCATATGCAGAGTTAAGGTACAAACCAAGTTTTAGCTGTCTGTCTTGAAAGTCAAAACTGAGAATAGGATATTGGGGCTGACCTGTAGATAAAAGTATTGTTGTGAGTTTTCTAGGCAGGGGAAATAGTAGATGAAAACATGTATTTACTTCAGGGATGAATTTTTTTTTAATTGTAGGATTATAGTGATAGTTTTTTTAACCTCTGTCTCAACAATCAAAATAAGAAAGACATTTTGCATGTCATTACGGACATATTCAGCTAGAAGATCAAATATATTTGATCTGAGTTTTTAAATTTAAGAAAGTAACAAACACAGCTAAACAGACTTTCATGCATTTTTCGTTGGAACTTACAAAGGCTGCAAACTTGCTGTGACTCGGTCCAAAGCAAATTAAAATGGTTGAGTTACTGCAGAAAATACTCAAAACAAGGTTGGTAATGGATGTTCTAAAGGAACGTGGGCTCTGGCGGTGACACTGACTGCCTCTGTAATAATGTATTTCAAATGATTTAGCTGACTAAGTGCTTCAAAGAACACAAGAAAATATCATTTTTGAAGCACTGGTTCAGCTGAGCATTTTAGGTGAATGTAGCTTCCAAAGCATTTTAGACGGCTCTCCTTTCCAGACTGAGATGATCAAAGAATTTGACACGTAGAAAGCCTGACTCTTCCTTCACATGCACTGGTATAATGGTGTTGATTTCAGCACTGTTACTCCTGTGTTTTAACAGCGTACATGAGAGGAGAATCAGGCTCAGCATGTGTAATATCCCACCAGCATGCTTTATATTCCTGTTTGCCATCCTGTTGATGTATGAGCTACTGCATGGTTCTCAGAGGGCCATTGACTTTTGAATCAAAATGATGATACAATTGTGCTGCTGCATTTGCATGTTCTTGCATCTTCTAAATTTAAATGAAAACAGCACCCACCCACAAGAAAGGCAGCAACATTTTTTAAACATGAAAAGTAGAATGAATCCATTCTAATTGTAATCAAATATTCACGTGACTTAATCACATTGCTATTGTCCTACAAGATAAGCTTAACTGTAGCATACAAACTACAGAATATGAACACTCAAAAAACTTCCTAAATCCTGACTGTATTCCTCTAGAATTTCCTTCTTTCTCTGATCCCCTGCTTTATATCACAGGCAAATGCCCAGCTGACAAGTCCTTCAAATGAATGACCTGGTTCTTCAAACAAGACTGCAGGAGAACTATAAGCTCTCATTTCACTCTGCCTCCTTTAGATCCTATGAGGAGGACTCCAGCTGGTCAAAACCTGCTCCCAATTTCCTCTTCTCCTGCCAGTGCACTTCTAATAGTGTCTCAAGCTCACCCTTCTGCTGACATGTGCAGACCCAGGAGCAAACCAAACCCTGCACTGTGACCATTCCCAACCTACCAGAAAAAGCAAACTAAGCATAAGTAGTATCTGCTCAGCTCTGAAAGTGCTGTGCCTTACTGTGAGCTCTTCAAGCTGCAGACAATTGATAACAATGGGATTTAATTGTGTTTAAAAAGAGTGCAGCTATCTATGATCAGCAGGTACAGTAGAGAGATTTAAATTCAAATTTATACCAATGCACCGTTGTGAAAATGTACATCAGCCTATGTGTGTGTGTGCAGGAGACTCAGTCTTAGGAAAAGAGCTTATTCTTAAACCTAACTCTAGGTCAATGTACCTTAGTTCATGCAAACAATATCATTTAAAAAATCACCTGGATTTATTGCCCCAGAAATATAATATTAATCAGCATCAGTGACGAATGTGATAGTGCATTCAGAACTGCTAGCTGATCACATTTAGTTACCAGAGAATATTTCACTATGTTATGGAGGATGGGCTGCATTATCTATTCATTTAAAATGTCTTTCTTTTTCCTTCTCCTCTCAGAATTTTTGGGCACCTGAATTTAAATGTTGGCACAGCCTGTCATGCACAAGATCTTGGCAGTTGCCTATGCTGTGCAATAGAGATATTTAACTTAATATAAACAACAATATTGCAACATTTTAAAATGTTTAAGTATTTTTTTACTATCTTGTCCCCCTCTGTTGCTCTGTTCTTGTATAGTCTGTCATCAATAGAAATTTGCCAGGTTTCAGGATGGGGTTTATACTAGTACTTGCTCTACCTTATGAAATGAAAAGCAGCAAGAAATAGTCTGGCACAGATGTACAAAAGCCCTTTATATGTTCCACCTTAAGATCTGATTTGGTGCAGCTCTGTAAAAACCAAATGCACATCCCAGGCCAATAGGCCATCTCGTTTTCAATTATCATGAAGCCAGATTAAGTGCCCTGTCAGCTTTTTCAGCCTCGCAGTTCCAACAAAGCCTCTTCCTATCAAGGTAAACTGCTGCAGTTGCCACCCTAACCCTAGGCCACATTGTTATGCTCTTTAATTTAAAAAATAAATAGAAGTTCCTCATGCAAACATTTGCCAAATGGGATAAGATTGCCTTCAAAAATGGCTTTCTATAAGGAGGCTTCTGAAGGGACTGGAATAAGGTTTGGGTTATATTTCTTCACCTACTAACTTACCCTTAAGAGAGTCCTGTGTGCATCCTAGAGGCACTGGGAGAGGAGATCATTATGCTAGTCTAATCTAATGTTCTGTTATTTTTTGTTTTCAATTGCCAAATATTATTCCCTTCCTTTGTTTTTAAATATGAAATGAAATTAACTGTATCTGTGAGGTTTTTTCTGCAGATCACTGTGTCCAGTTGATAAGGCAGAATTTGACAAACAGGCTGTGTATTACTCCTTCTGCCATTGGCTTCTTAAATGTCTTATGACAAGTGATTTAACCTCCCTGAGATACAGTCCCCATATCTGTACAATGGGAATACTGCTACTGATCTGCTTTCTTAAATTTGTTGATGAAAACACTATGTAAGAAGTAAGAATTAACAGGATTAATAGCCTTTAAGGGATAGAAAGGACTAGTCTGATCTCCTGTATACTGTAGGCCATGGTATATCCTGCCAGTTTTATTTGTGCTGAGCCCAAGACCCTGTGTTAGACAGCTATCTGAGGACTTTCAAGGATGCAGAATCTAACATATCCTTGGAACTTTGTTCCAGAGGTTATTAACACCCTACTTCTCCCCTGTTATTAATCTGTATCTCATAGTAATCTGAATTCTTGCTAAACCCAAGCGAAGTCGTTAGTTCTCACCTATCCTTTTTTCTGCCAGATTAAAGGCCTCTTTTGTACCTCATATTTTCTCCTTGCCAACCTACTTACACAGTGTAATCAAGTAATTTCTCAGTCTTTTTTAGGTATTATTATTATTACTACTGCAAATGGAACCAGACTGAAAATCTCAGCCTGAACACTGAAATCCTGTGCTTAAATACAAAATGAGAATAGCATAGGGTATCAATGGTGCTAGCTCTCCTGCAGTGCCCTGCCAATGTTCTTTAATCTTGATCAGGAAAGACCACCTGCAAGGCTAAGCTGATAGTCTCATTCTTCCTGTCCATTCATTCCTGGGTCGCTGAGCTCAGTCTGCCAACATGGGTATCAATTAGTGCAAAAAACATCATCAGAATTTCAATTAAGCTGTGTTAGTGTCCCTGCATTTAAAGCACTGTTGTCAAAATTGTGCAAATTGAGACAAAAAAGCTATGGTCTGTAATTAAGTCTGTCCCTTTTTAGCCTGAGATCAAGTATCTTTCTAAAAAAAAAAATAGAAAAAAAATTAAATGACTTTCAAAACATTGGGGAAAAAACATAGGACAGTCAAAGATGTTGTTATTCCTCTGACTCAAACACATCTTTTATTTTTAAATGACATTTCACAGGCCATTAGTTCATAATGTGAACCACTGCCTTTGGACATTAAGAGTAATAAAAAATCCCTCTTCAGAGAAACTCATGTTCAGGTTACTTTTCTTCTTAAAAAGATTTTTAATTTGTGGACTTTGTGTGCAATTGTCACAGAGATACCCTTGCAGTGATTTGCTCTGGCTTGCTTTGAAACAGAAAAATCTTTAGGTGAGGCATGTACATAGATAGAAATGTTAATGAAGGCCAGGGTACATAAAATTAAACAGAAATATTTATACTAAATATGGCCCAACAGAAACATTTTCCTGTCTAGCTGAACCTGAATGTGATTACTGAATCTAGAAATTAGGTGGATGTCCCCCTACATTTAGCTGCACAACATGCTTCATATTCATATTATAAAATGTTAGACCCACCACACAGTCCCTTTCATGAGTGTTTATATTGACACAATAAAACAGCTTCTCTAAATGTGTATATTTATAGCTTAACAAAGACTGGTTCTGACTCCATTCAGGCCAGAATTCACACCAAGAATTGCAGTTCTGGGGGATTCAACATCAAAATCTCACATGAGGTAGACTGATGGTAAATGGCTCTAGCAACTGACTCATTGTCCTCCATGTGATCACCTTGCAGACAGTCCAGACTCCAATATTTAGTTTTGTTCTTACTTACACCCAAGTACAAGTGAAACAAGCACTGTTCCCCTAAATAGTTTAAGATATAGATTTTTAAAGGTTAGTAGATTAGTTTTTAAACACAAGTTGGTTTGTGGGAGAACTCTGGTCTCTTTAGTCTATATCTTAACAACATGGGCCTTCTTCCTTTTGATAAAACTTTGTGTCCATATTGTAAAATAAAAATGTGGAAATTTGCTTTACAATTGGGCTTAATTTTTGACATCTTTGCATCTTTGCTTTTGCTAGTTTGCCAGAACATTGGACTACTGTTGTCATGTTATCACAGCATCTCAGCTACTTGTCAGGAAACATCATCTCCTGGAAAATAATGAGTTTCAAAATAAAGACGAAAGGAAATTTTCTTCTAAAAAGCCTTTCAGTGGATGCATTCTTGTCTTAGTGGCTGTCCTTGGTTTCCCACAAAGGTAAGATGTCACAAATGCCAAATCTGATGATTTTCATTACAGCGTTCCTGCCAGACTTCTTGGGGAAATTTTTGGAGGCCACTTCTTGGGGGGACTCAAGTTTCACCCACTTGTATATTGTGTTTTCAGACAGTTTCTTGCTCAAGCTCTATGCTTGCTGTGCAGGAAAGTTACAGAATCCTCAGATCTTACTAAGAAAAATGACAGATTTTAACAAACATTTAGCAAATCCAGCTCCCTGGGTATAGAACCATGCATATACAGATTCTGTATATCCTTAAATACACATTTCTCCAAATTATTGGGAATAAAACTACATCAGAAAAATAAAAGTTAAGATGGAAAAACATTGACATAGTAAATAAAGTTTATAGAATGTAGATTAATAACACAAAAGGTAAGATTTGTGTCCCAGCAAACTTGCAATTTATAGTATAAAATAAGGCTCAGCCTTTTAGACTGACCAAAATCTTACCAAGGGTTGATAGCTCCACCAATTACAAGTAAACATTTCAATTTCAAGAACCTGAAGGAAATGTTGAGTCTATATTCTACTAGCATGATCCATAAGGATCTCCCCCATGATAGGTGCCTGATTCTATCAATAGTTTTTGCTGTTTTGCTAGTAAGGCAATCTTACATACTTTTAAGTTAGTATTGAAAAGGACACTGAAGCATTTCTGAACAAAACATGAAAAGCCAACCACTAAAACCAGGCATATATTATTTAGTAGAATATGTAAGACCCAACTTCCCACATTTCAGGATTCCTGAGGAAATTTCATGTTTTCTAATGAACTACATAAGTGCTGGAAAAGAGCTGTCAGCTATCTTCTCTGGTTCAAGAAGGCTGATAATTACATTTATTGTCTCTCAAAAGGGACAGAGCACTGTCCGAGCACCTGGACACAGAGGGTGAGAACCACAGATGTGAACCATGGATGTAGAAGATGAGAGATTTGAACTCTGAGGCTACATACAGACAGTTTTGCATGACCTTTATGCATTTATGGTGCTACTGTGTTCTGGGTCATTAAATGGAGTGAACAAAGAGAATATCGACAAAACTGTCCTTTGCCAACCTTCCAGATTTCCACACAGAAATCTGACCAGGCATTCAAGAAGCTTTAACCACTGCCAAGACCTCTCAAGAGCTCTAGGATCTTCAGCCAACAGTTTACAAAGGGCAGTGATGGAAGGGGGCTGGAGAGTGGGGATTGGTAGCTGAATGGCACCAAAGCTTTCAGAAAGATACCAAAGTATATCTTCGCTGTTACACATTTCATTTAATTCTCAGATGCAAACCTTTCTTATCATAAAACCATCTCACCTCTGTAAAGCATGTACGACAGCCTGTCATCAAGTGGAACCTCCCTAATCCACATCTTGGCCTCATTCCTCAGCTTCACTGTAGACAGATTTCACTGCACTGTGGCCAGACACAAAGTGGCCAAGGCCAGATTTGAAAGCCAACAGCAGGAGAACCACAGGGGTGCAGGGGATGCCTCTGGTGGCACACTCAGCAAAACAGAAGGATGAATTTCTATCCACCTCCAACACCCCAAACCATGAAACAGGTGTCTCTGGGGCAACATGGTGAGTGCAAATTACACTCAGCTCTGGAAGAAATAACTTTTGCCTTTGAACAACTTTAGATACTTAACCAAAAGGGAGCTAGCACAAATCTTTCAGCGTAATCTGAGATAAAAATACAAAACTCTTAACAGCATGGGGCATCACATGCGTTTGAGAAACCCCCTATCAAGCTTCAGTTCAATAAACTGATGAATGGATTACAGTGATATAGCTGTATGAATGCTCTTTTTTCCTCTTTGACAGGTATGGTGCTGCTAATATTCTGCATGCTAATAGCTGACAGCCGGCTTCATACTGCTTAATGAAACAGGCAGGACCCAGACTCCTAGGGCCCAGCGCCTGGCAGGCTATGCCACATAATCTGTAGCTGACAGGAAGAATCTGGCAGCTATGTTCCACCACTGATCATTTTATCTTTAATCCAGTTTTAAAGATACAGTTTATTTAGTGAAAACATTTTCATTTTATACAACAGGAGTAAAATCTTAGTCTTTACCATGGGGAAAGCATATATGCACATGGAAGAAGTTTGGAGGGGCATTGTCTCAAATATTACAATTCAGGCACACACAAAGTATGCATACATATGTGTATAAAGACAGTGAAATCCCAGACCTGGAAACATTTATGTGAGTGCAAGTTCCAGTAGGTGTGGGACCCATCCAGTACCTGTTTCTGTGGTCAATGCAAGTGCTGAGGATTTACAGGCATAAAAGATATTTCCCACATCTGTAACACACAGAGGCCTGATTACTGCTACAGAAATAGCAGTGGGAGGCACAACATGTCACACACTCCCAGCACTCTCACAACTATGTTGAAATGCCAAGGTTACAGCTAGAACCAACACTCGAAATAAAGCTCAAGGAAACAGCAAGCCCAGTGTGAATGGGGCTTGAAGCTACAAGCAAAGAGCTGCTCTCTTTCTGTCTAGTGCCTACCAATTCAGGAAAACATAGCTTTGATTGTCCTTATTAACTAAATGCACTCAATTATCAATTGCTCCTCTGAATGGGAACCACCTGTAACACTGTGAGTATTTCATCATCTCCTGAGACAAAAGAGCCTCCTGAGAAAATATATGATACTTCATTAAATATGATCTCTGGATATCATATCATGCTTGCAACACTGTATGTAGAGATTTTTGTATAAGTTATGGTCATATGCATTTGCAAGCCACCTACTCAAATACCTGAAACAGATAATGTTAGTAAGTCTTTTGTGTGCTTTTTGTATTTGTTATGTGCAGGTGGAGCTGACAGGCATCCCAAGATTGCCTGGCATCTTTCTTTGCAAGACTTTGCTTTCATTTGCTTATAACGTGGTTCACTTTCACCCTGTGGGCTGGCAGCTTCCTAGCCAATATCTACTTCAGCCTGACAATCTAGGATTTACTGGAAGATTTCAACTGAAAGTAATCATTTGTTTCTGATAGGGAAAAAGATACTGTTTTGTCCTTGTGGAACAAAACTTTCCTTTGATACCCATAGTGCCCCTTATGCTGGCACATGGACTTGGCATTAGGCAGTCAAGTGATGACATCGTGCATTTAGCTTCACAGAAGTCACATGAGGAGTTTCTTTCTACTGTGATTACTGGTGGATAAAGCTTAATGGCCTGTAATTAGGGCTCTCACCTGACATGAAACACCTAAAAGAGATACAGCTTGCCTGACCTAGTTGTCCCTGTTCCAGTAACAGCCAGTGAGGAAGGGTAACCATTTCTCAAGGGTAATTCATCCCAGTCTAAGTAAGTCAGGTGTCTAGTGCAGGTGGGTTGAATTATCTTTGTCAGGTTCCTTTGTCTCGCACTGACTGCCCGAGTAACCAACATTTAACTTCCAGAAAATTAAAAAGATGTACGGTCTATCATATCCTAAATGGTAACAGTGGCATATGCTACATTCATTCACTCAGGTCCTGTGCAGATGAATTTTTCTTCCATGGAAGCCACAGATATAGAGAGAAAGGGATAAGATGAACTAACCTGCTACCATGACATTGAATTCAGAGGCTCTTCCCGCCAAACTTAGGAGCTCAGAGGCACTGGATGCCATCAGCAAGGTCTCTCTGTGACAACTGTTCACAGATTTTCAGGCAGACATCAAAGAACTAAGTGGTTGCTATAAAAATCAATAGAATTATATTTTTAACTTTTTTATGTCTCATGACTCACTTTTCTTCCTTAAGCTTTCTGGGATCCCATTTTCCAGCTTCTTCTGTACAACCATGAAGGGAGAATTTTTTTTCCCACTTAAAAGCTGAGATTTTGATGATTTCACATTACTGTAATAGTATAAAGTTTAAAAGTGCATATACGGTTTCTCTGAGAATGCTATGAATTGGTCAAATTTAATTTCTCATTATAAACAAATAACAGTTATCTTTCTCAATTTTTTTAAATGAGCTTTATTTAGAACTTGCCTTTGTTTATAGCTTCTTCACAAAATCTTGAAAACCAAATCTTCCCATACTGACTTCCCCACCTAATGCATGTGTAAGCACACTTGTTTGTTTCAACTGTTCTTTGGTATTTGGTCACTCTCATCACTGTCTTACTTTGACTAAAATGATCAGTAGCCACAGTATAAATGACCTGGTACCTATGTAGAAGAAAAAAGATTTTGGGCTCTGCAAACCTTTAGTGGCATCTTTCAAAACCACCCATTTTCTTTTTAATAAGAACCTCTCTGTTCTCCTTCATGGCACTGGTGTCACTCAGATCTGACACATTCAGGACTACATGGAAAATACCGATACTGACTTCAGTGCTTCATACAAATCATTAGTATTTGCACATTTGTCTTAATATATTTGCAATCACTCCAAATGCCTTACACATGCAAACTCCAGCCACCATGGTATGATCAACAATTCCTGTAAATATAGCCTACCTGGAAAAATTAAATATTCATTGTAAGCTTCATAATTACAGATTGGAAATCTACGTGGTCTATTTACAAGAATTCCTTCTGAAGAGCCCTAAAGTCTTCTCCCTCACTGAATTTGGGAGACTGGATTCATAAAATAACAGCAATGGTAACTTTGCTAAAAAGTCTGGATGATTTTATTGAAAAAAAAATCAAGAAAGCCTCATTACGAAAGTTAGCAACTCCAGCAATACCTGGAGAAGGCAGAAGATTCCCAAAATTTCAACATTTGGTCATCTCAGAGACTACAAAGAGTGGGCGTAAAGGATAAATTTAAGGACAGTATCAAAATAAAAACAAAGGAAAACTGAAATGGAAATATGTAACAAATCTGAAAGAACCTTTTGTTTGTAAAAAAAAAGATGCTCTCTGCCTAAAAATCAATGTGTGGATAGATCAGAAAACCTTACAAAAAGTTTTTTTTACAATTATGAATGATCGCTCAAGGGAATTTTTATATGTCAGTTTTATACTTCTTCATGTTAAATGAAGTGAAACCACTGAGACCTCAGGCAGCTAACTGCATCACCAGGCAAGGATCGAGTTAGTAATTTCCTTTTTTATCTGGACAGTAAAAAATATTGCTGTGCCACCATAACTTATAGCTTGCAACAAGGCAAAACTTTATGACTTCTGGATTTCTAAGTGGGCTGTAGGAGAAAAGAAAAATTTCCAATTTATCAGCATCTTGATTTTTTTTAGCATAATCACTTGAAGATGAAGATTAAATTAATGGATTAATGCACATTCTCCCATCTATCTTTCATTCTCTGTATTGATTTTAGAGTCCCATGGAAGGCACTCTGGACTGGTTACTGCCTAAAAAGGAGAGTTCAGCTGGGGTAACTCTTAGCATTTCAAAAGCAAACTCTTCAAATTTGATAATAAATGAATAGGACAACATTAATTTTTTTTCTAAGCCTATACTACAGAAAAAACAATGTAACCCTCTTCATCCTGATTTCACTAAGGACTGGAAGTCTGATGAATAGGAGCAATCATCCAAAAGCACCACTGTCAGTCTAACTTTGCAATTTCTGTTGAAGATCTTTCCTGTAGGCTACAACAATACTGAGACTGGGTTAAAGAATTTGTCTTAGGCTCTTTTTTATTTTTGTACAGAATGCTATCACTATGGTATCTCTGCACTGCAAGTATAATTTCCTCCCAGAAACAGGGGTCTTTCCAGTCAAAATTTGCCCCTGTGGAGCTGAAGGAAACTGTAATAATTTCTTGGCTAAATAATCACAGATAATGCACCCTACTCTGAAAGGAGTACTTTCTCTTTGGCTTTGTCCACTATCTATAAATCTCAGATGTTTATTCATTAGGGCAGTGATTAGAAACCCAGTCTTCCAGGCAACAGCCGTAGTCATTAAGCTATAGAGTCTGAATATTTACTATGAATATTTTAAGTATTTCATATTAAGTAGATTAGCTTCACCGAGAGGGGATGAGGGATTCATCTTAGAGCATGTTATTGTGTGATAGCTGGTGAATTCTTGATCTGGTAGAAGATTTTCTGTTGGGAGGGTAAGATGTGGCTTCAAATCTGTGTTCCAAAGCAAGCGGGAGAAGAAAATGAGCCTGTGTATTATGCATGAGTGCTCCATGGACTGGGCTGTTGAGCATTTGAGATGGGTCATTGGGTCTTGTTTGTGACCCAAGCTGGTAAAGACATCCTGAAATATTTTATTATATCAGGACTTGCCAAGAAGATTGGAAAAACACACCCATGGTTTGTGAATCTTGCTATGGTTTAGGCACTGAGCAGTTTGGCGTTTTCAGGTGCCCTGCTTGAAAGAGATCATGCCAAGCAGCAGAAATGAAGGCCACAGGGAATTCTCTGGCTGAAGTCTCATGCCAAGGCTCCCGGGGCACCAACAGGGTTAGGCAATAGCTGAGCATCAATTTGGAATTAGGTGCTTACACATGTATTAAATTAAAAACTTCTGTGAACGAACTCTTCCAGGGTCAAATCTTCATTTCTCTGGTCCAAACGACAGGTCACACAGGAAAGACTGAAAGACCCGGACACCCTAGAGTCAAATATTTGCTCCTGAGTTAATGAGCTCAAAACGAACAAAAGGACACTTGGACAGTAGTCAAGGGCATGTTGTATAGCAATGGCACACAGCTTTTCTGGCTGAATGGGCCACTTCTTTCTCTGCAAATATCAGCAGACATAAAGTAGGTAGACCTAATCATACATGCAGTAGGCCCAGTGCTTTCTGGAACTTATGCATGGACCTCCCATGCACAATACTGTGTATGTTCAAGGGTTGACTCGAGCACAGGTACAGTCAGGAGTGGGTCCCCACTACTAGATTAATACATGGAGCCTGTGGCCCTTTTTCTTGGAGCCCTACTGCTATCATGTGGCCAGGAAAGAAGGCAGCTGGGATCATGCAGCTGCTACCGTCACTTGGATAATTAATTTAGCCTGGAGCAAGATCCTGTGCATCTCCAAGGTGCCCTGGGAAAGAGAGCAACCAGGATTAGCTGACAGACTATCAGTTGAACACTTGAGAGACGAGATATCAAATTGATTTAATTCATATGTTGGATTTTTTTTACAAAGTCCTTGAAAAAATGAGTGATTTGGGTCAATGCATGTAAAAGCTTCAAAGGAATCAGGATATTTTTGTCTTAGTTACTAACAGGCATCCCACTGCTACAAACATATGAGACTTTACAGGTGATGTCTACCCTGACAAATAAAACAGACTAGGAAACCCTAAAGGCAAATGTCATAATGGCTCACGGCCATCTGGTTAAACTCTCTCTCTTCCTCCCCAAAACAATGTGGTCTAATCCAACCTGCCTACTGAGAGCAGCCCCTAACTCATGTTATTCTCCAAAAGATGCCAAGGCTTTGTCTCAGAAGATGCTATTTGGCACAAGCCTGAATTGTACCAAGGACAAGTGCTAATAACCAAAAACTGTGGACACTCGTGGTCTGGCACTCAAGCCCCCACCCTGGCTCTGCTCCGTCTACTGGGGCAGGCATAGCTGCAGAATGCTCTTGGCCTCAGTGAACTCCTTCAGCCCTCACAGCAAGGTCTGCAAAAGCACAATTACATCCAATTTATGGCCTGGAGCTCTGTATTAATAAATCTTAATCCTCCAACAGCTTTGAAGAGCAGAATCCAACATGCACCACTTCTAAGAATGTTTAGGACAAAATATTTCTCAGTTGGTAGATGTTTTTCCTTAGTGTTGATCTAACATGCCATGGCTGTGGAAGGATTTCCCATAACGTGTTCTTTTGTAAGAATGTGTTCAAGGCCCCAGTGTTTCTGTCCTCTTTACCAGAACAATTTAAAGACTATTTTAATAGACAGGTTTTGCTCTTCTAACTTGAAGGACAGCTGAGTGTCAGACATGAAAAGTAAAGCATTTTTTTTAAGGTTTCTAAATATAACCAAATATCTTCATATTAAACATTTTGGCATGTCTGACTTTTAAAAATAGCTCCTAGAACCTGTCAAGACTTTCATCCATTCATGATTGAATGCTTACCAAGAGTTCAACACCACCTCAGGAAAAGCAATAACAACTGTAAAATGGTATGCCCATTTTAAAGTCATAAATTGTGTAATTCTCCAGAACTGCTCAAAATCTGTGTGTTTTCCTTTATCTGATCAATGCAAACAATCACACTATTGGTAATGAAGCTCCTGGGCAGTAGGTGACAGAATGACAAAACCTGTCTCTTCACTTGTAGAGAATTTGTGCCAGATGTTGTAAGTGCAAACATTGGACCTCAGCCGACATGCCAAGCTGCACACATGTTCACACTCGATTCTTGCTGGCAAAAGAAAAGAAGGAAGGAATGCAGATTCAGGCCCTTTCCAATATTGCTTTGGGTGTTCAATTCATCCTCATTGCTTTCTTCAGAAAGAAGCATTTTGGGGTATGTTTTGAATTTCATCTTTCCTCATTTTCAGCTTATGCCAATTTATTAAAATCCTTTGTTGAGTTTCAGCCATCATGCTGGAATTATGGAAACTAGTTAGTGAAAGATATTTAACAGAATCCTGTTTCTTTAGTAAGATCAGCTACAGCTGTAAGATTTGGGCATAAAGTTTAATGGCAATATATCTGCATATCATACAGAACTGGCATTTTTTAGCATGGCTTTCTGTTAAATTCCAAGAAACTTGCCTGCCACTTAGATGTCTGCCTGCCATGAAAGACATAAGCCCTAATATAACTATCACATCTTCAGCCTTGTCTTCACTTGCTGGGTAGATCTGCACAACTCACATTAACATTAGTGGGAATTCCATGTATGCATCACTTGGAGAAAATACTCCCTAAGATATTTTATCATTATCTTTCTAGGCAGGTAGGGATGGCATCAATCATGCATCCAACACAGTTGCACAATGTGCATTATTAAAGCATCAGAGCAACAAAAAATAAAATAAAAAAGCACAGACATTTCCAAACACTTTCTTCTTAAAATAGTAGGAAGGATCAAATGGAAAAGCTTTGAGAATCCTGTGAGGAGAACATGACTTAGTTGCATATTTTCCTGTAATTACAAAAGATCTAAAACCTAAGCTGACCCTTTCTCCTTCTAGAGAGAGCAGCAATGTGATAACGAAGACCAACCTCATAATGTAAGCAAGTCACAGATAAGATGCGCTCAATTTATCGTAAACATCCAGCGGGTGAAGAGAGAAGGGGGCAGTTTACATTGGAACTGGTTGACCTCCGTGCTTTTTCTTTTTTTTCTCCTTTTTTTTTTTAACAGAGGAAGATTTCTTCCCATAATTTTAATATTTCAGCAGAAATGTTGAGGTACTAGGGAAACTAGGGGTTGTGAAAAACAGTACTTGCAGACAGCCTCATGAGAGTGGACGCGGGCAAAGGTTCATCCGGGGGGTCGCCAAGGGGGAGTCGGTCAGCCCCACGCATTAGGACTGCCTCCGTTAAGAAGAAGAGGAGGGTGATTGTCATAGGTGATTCCCTGCTGAGGGGAACAGAGGGCCCAATATGCCGACCAGACCCAACCCACAGGGAAGTCTGCTGCCTCCCTGGGGCCAGGGTAAGAGATGTCACTAGGCAACTCCCTAGTCTGGTACGGCCCACTGCTTATTACCCCCTGTTGGTGATACAGGTTGGCAGTGATGAGGTTGCGGAGAGAAGCCCTAAGGCAATCAAAAGGGACTTCAGGGCACTGGGGAGGTTGGTTGAAGGATCGGGAGCACAGGTAGTATTTTCCTCAATCCCGTCAGTGGCAGGGAAGGATACCGAGAGGGCAAGGAAAACTCACCTGATGAACATGTGGCTCCGAGACTGGTGCC
>WAAD01015192.1:10129-48098 GCA_013389945.1 Fregata magnificens
TTCCCGGGCCTAACCACCGGCTCGTCCACCCGCCCGTTGGAGCCGGCTGTCTCACAGCCCTGCCCTGTGTCCCGTTTGTCCCAACTATGGATGTTTCAACTAAAACTTCTTTCCCATTGTAAATACGAGCTTCCCGTGGGTGTACGGGAGCGGCTGGAGCTGGACTGGCAACCGTTGTACCGCCTTGGCCCCGGCCGGGCAGCACTGAAGACGGGGCCCGAGCAGGGGGTCTCGGCCGGCCTCGGCGTGGGGCTGCCCTCCTCAGCGTCGGTGGGCTGTAGCAACGTGCATTTTATATATCTATATATCTCCTTTTTGTAGGGTAAGCATATGATAGACATTACCCCATTGGAAAGACTTCATGACCAGTCTGAAGACCGGCCTCGGAACACCCGAGTACAGGCTCTTGAGCTTACACAGATGTGAAAATCCACTTGAGAAAGTTCCTGGTGCGAGTGGGGTCTGTATGGGATCAGGGCCTCAATGGAGAATGGAAAGAGAAAAGGGCTATAATATAAAAGCAACAGACCCGAATGGTGAAACTATACGTGAGGCTCCTTTATATTTCTTAGCCTGTTCTCCATTTTTCGGTGCTGTGGTTGCATCCTTCCAGATACAGAGGTGATGCGGCCAACAGCAATAACAAAAAGCAGTTATTCAGTCTGCAGCTACGAGGTGCTAAATAAATATACGTGGCCAAATCCAGCTTTCATTTCCTTCAGTGGAAATTTGATTGAGCTGTAACTCGTGAATTCTCACATCGGTGTAATCACAACAAACAAATGGTAAGGATCCGTGTCAGGAGACGATGTATGCGCTTCACAGCTGTTCATACCGAGACCACAATGCCATTTAACTATCGCCAAGCTGACTGACAAATGAAATATTTGTTGAGATTTCTTTAGATTTAGATGATTCAGAAGAGTCTAAATTTTAAAATTTCAGACTTTTCAGACTTTTCGTAAGGGAACAAGTGCTTGGCAAGAGTGAACATGAGCCCCGCATTTCCCAAGATAACATAGTTTCAGTATAAGCAAGCCTGGCCTTCTATAAATACTGTTTACAAATGCAGTTGAGGTTTAGGACATTGTGAAATACCATGTCAAACATTCGCTTATAGTTTCAACACGTTGCATTGCTGATGTAATATCACAACACTGTATATGAGAGTGGTAGCAAGTTTTTCTCCAAGCATGACAGCATTCTTTTCAAGTGGACTTAAGCCTTGATGAACTTTGTTAAGTCTTATCCAGAAAAGGACTAGTCTAGGTGTCCCCAGCAGTTAATTCACTGATTTTTCATTAGCACAGAAGTGACCAGTTAGGTCATGAGTTTGTGCCAAATTTTTATCACTAGCAAAGCCAACTTAGGGATTGAATCCCTCCTCATGTAAGAAACCAAAGAAACATGACGGTGCAGAGAGCAGGGTTTCTATGAAGTAGGTTTTGGACCGATACACGTTTGACAGGTTCCAGGTCCAATGTCAGAAGGACAAGATCCTCTGCTGACCCTGGCTGTTACCTTCTGAAGCAGTAGTTGGTAAATGACATGGGCCCAACTGATGAATGTCTGAGAAGGTTTAATGATTTGCATGTGCCCCTAGAGGCCACTCTAGGTGTAATTTTATTAAATGAAAACTGAATAAACTGAGTGCTTGCATCTTGAATAGAGTGAATTTATGGAAGCATAAAAGAAACTGTAAATGTGTTTTATTTTTGCATTTATTTTTTAGGACAAAATATACATTTATATCACAGTGGAGAAAATGTACAAAAGTCAGAAATCTCAGTGTCACTTTGTCAAAAAGTCAGAGTGGAGACTGGTTTAATATTCTCAGGGAGCAGCAAGAGCAGGGCTGCTCCATGAAGAAAGACAAGTGGGCACTGAGCGTGACCCTGGCATAGGCCATGCCTTCCCCAGTCAGGACATAATCCCACAGGATCCAAACACAGTGGGCAGAGTCCAGCAATGGTTACAGGATCCACCGACAGCCCCAGGCAGGGCAAGGGGATGAGTCCAGAGGGTCCAGCCACAAGCAGAAGACAGTGCTACGACGTAGGTTCAAGGTCCAGCCAGGAGGCAGGGCTGGAGACAGGTACGCCTGAGCTGAGATGGACCGATGAGCAGCGGGGTGAGTGAGTGGGGGTCTCGGCTGAAGCTGTTCAGGACCATTAAGTCCTGTCAGTACATTCAGAGCCCTGACAAACATGTACTCAAGGATCTAGGAATATTGCTCTTGTATGTATGCTGTGTTAACACCCACCTGCACCTCACCTGAGGTTAGCTCCATACACAGTTTCCCATCTTTCTCATCTCCTTCTTATTGCACATTCCACGAGATTTTCTGCTTTCTCCTAATCATGGTTCTCTGCCTTTTGATTGTTCCTTTTTCCCTCTGCAGGCATAGGTACACATTGCTGCCAGGTACAGCTGGACTGCAGAAGTCCAATTGTTCATCAGACTGTGGTCTGTTAAAAAGATGTCATTACTCAACATTTTCTTCACTCCCTGCAATCAATATCAATCTTTTCTACTTTTTATTTGAAATCAGGTATGTAGGGCCATTTCGTCTGTATATGTGACAGTCACCAATGACAAGTATTCCATTCCCAAGAAAATTAATTTCTTTTATTTTCAGTACTTTGTTAATGAACAAAGCAAGCAAGCTGTGAATATGAATGTCCTGGGGAATTAAAGAATCCTAGAAATACAGGTGTAGGACTGACCTCTAGTCTATCGCCATGCTCTAAGAAAAGAATCAATATGTACATATAAATTATCTCTAAATACATATATCTCTAAGATGATGTTGCTCTTAAGCACCTTTCACACATCAGTACTGAGTATAGTTTTGGTAAACCACTGCAAACTGGGAAGTTCAGCAATGTGCCTAGCTGCTCACAACATAAAGTCAGGGATTTTCTCGTAGCACCCAATTTATATTTTCATCCTTCTGTTGTGCAAGTAAAGTCTGAATCATAACATATATGTACAGTGACCCAGTTTCAACATGTTTTACATCTCCTCTGAGATGTCCTGTAGGTTTGATAGTCTATATTGCTTTTTGCTTGCAAGTGTGGGACAGAGAGGGAGACATCAGAGGAGATTATGCCTGGGCAGGAGGTTAAGTTCTGGCATTGGCATGGAGTGGGGATAAGCTTTCACAGGCTGTGCAGATACCTTCTTTTTCTTGTAAATGCACACCATAGAAATGAAAACAGCAACACACACACGTTAGTCACATTTGTTGAAAATATGGGCAAAGTGTGATTCAATCCGCATTAGAGAGAAACTTACCTATAGATTCTCTGCTGGGTCTGCCTCTTGGTACCGAAGGACGGGAGAAATTTTGTGGCTCATATCTGACTACGGTAAGATGGTGCTCCCTGGTCGTCTTTTTCTTTTTTCACTATGAGTGACTCGGAGCAAAGCCATCTTCTAAATGTAGCTTGTTGACACCTTCGTACTGGGCAGAAGACAACCAGGAATGAAGATTTTTTGGGGAGCAACAGTGAAAAGAGAAAATAATTCCTTCCCAACAGTGATGAAGCTCTTGAGTTCATGTTGTGCTGGATGCTAAGGATAACATTACTGAGGTGACTTACGAACTTTTAAAATTATGGAGCTACTTGTACCTTACTGTATGTAGACTAAGACACTCTGCTTCTGTCAGGGGCAGATTTTATAGTTTTTCTAAACACTTTCTACATATTAAAAAAATCGCTGGCATTTAAAAAGAAAATAAATATTATATGCGCTGTTTTTACCCTTTGAATGAGCACCATTTTACATCTACAATCTATTGTCAAACTAATCCCCAAACAATTTAATTCTGATGCATTGTCCTTCTGGCCCCACTCTGTGCGTATATTCGTTATTTAGACAGGGTAAGCAATCAAGAGTATATTTGGCAATTGCTCAGTACTGTAGGATATCATGGCCAAATTGTCACCATCTTACCATTACTTTCCATTCCCTGTGCAATTATAATGAAGTGTCCTAAACTTTTATGCTGACTTGCTGAACTCAGACGAAAATCTAAGATGCACTGACAGTGTCTCATTATGTGCTACATTACTTCCCAAGATGCAGAAAGATTTTTTACAAAAGCGCATAATAAGTGAATAGTAAATAAGGTAGAAATACTTTAATTTACAGGAGATGAGGCTTGAGATTAGTCCAAATGCTGTGATAGGCCAATATCTGATTTCTAGTAATGCTTTAGTAAGGTTTGCTATTATATGGACTGATGGTGGAAGGTAATTTATTTTTAAAAATTTGTTTACTCTGGGTAAAACACTGAAAATTAAATCTATTCTATCAGAGAAGATACTGGCAGGACTGTAATGTAAAAAGCACTTCACTTAAGCACTTCCTTTAGTTAAACCTGAGTGCCAACAGACACTGCCAAGGAATGAAGACATTTTATTTAAAATTACACTGGCAAGAGACCATCAAATTATCCTTAACATTTTCATTAAATTGAGATACAGATATAGTTAGGGTAGTAAATCTTTTCAATACAAGGAGTTTATTCCTGAGCCAAGGCCAGATTCAGCAGTAATTGTTGGAACTATTAAGACCTAAAGCCTCATCTACATTACCAAAACAACTGTTTAAGGCTTTAGTTCAGTTTTGAAAAATGGACGGGCTTCATCCTGTATTACAGAGCTAATCAGATCAGCGAACTACAGTGATGCATATGGATTCCAGTCTGGGGTGATCATTCCATGTTTTGCTGGCTTGGTTCAGTGAGATTTTGGGGGTTTCCATTAGAAATCTGTGAATATCTATAGGTTGCCTGCAGCCCATGCTCCCAAGGCTCTAAAACAGTCAAACAAGTGCTACCTTTCTTAATATTGACACCTTGTTCCTCTATAGGAATGTCAGGCTGAAGAGACTGAGGAACCTTGTATCCATAGTTTCTAAGATAAAAAAGTTATTACCCTATGGTCTTAGCTCCTTTATAAGATCTACATAGCAAAATCTTTCCCCCGAGATTCCTACATTTCATTCACAGCTTCTAATTGAGCAAGATCATTTAGTTTAGGCAGCCAGTCTTCTGAGGAGTGTGCGGGTAAGGGCTTATTATAGTTTTGTAGCTATAATTGTGAGGCATTATTATGTTACTTGGCAAGTGTTAGTTAACCATAAACCCTAGTTTGTTTTCTGGGGTTAAAAATTATAAACATATTAGTGCTGCAAAGATATTCAGCTAAATAATAAAGTAAAGATTAGGATGCTCTTTTCCAAGTCTGCCTAAAAACTTAAGTATCAATTTATTTTAATAGGAGTGGACCATTCAGGATCCTTAGATGTCTTTCAAAGCCCAAGTGCAAAGAATAATTGCCCTCAAGTGAGCACAAATATAACTTCATATTTACCTTTTTATCTTTGGCTCACCTTTAATATACCTGGAAGCTTTCCCTATATATAAGCGTTATAAAAATTGCCATTCCTAGCAAATTCCAACATGCTGATTTTATGCTGACAGAAACATATGTGCTATGGGCCAGTACACTGTTGTTAAAACGTGTTCCACTTCATTTCCTATTTAAATTGTTTGGAGTATTTTCACCTTCCCTTGGTGCCCATGTAAACAAGAGTCTTATCAATGTCATATCTTTCATGTGGTTTGAGGAAAACCAGACCAGATTATTTCTTTGGTTTAGGTGGTCTGAACTTCCTTGTGATCCCGAAAAAAATACACACACGCACGCTTATATGTGTATGTGTATGTATTGATATATGGATGTATGGAAGTGTTTTCTTGCAGAAGTTCTCAAAAGAATTTAAAGAGGTCCTTCATAACAAATTACTCAAAATTAAAAATGTTAAAGGTCTTGAATGTCTGAAGAAGAAGATCCCAGTACATCTCAACCCATGTTCATTAAGTGTGAACACTCAAATGGGTTGTTTGGTGTACAGGGCTTTGACTTTGTAACAGTGAAAAAAAGTAATGAAAACACAGGCCAATGTCATGCCCACTCGGAAGATAAGTTTTCACCAGCCAGCTCGTGTGAGATGGAAGCAACCTTCAAAACCTACTGGAAACAGTGGAAATTAAAGGTAGCTGATAAGCTCATATCGTGAAGACTCATCCAAAAATTATTTAAGGGGCACAAATTATGATCTTGTTGAACATAATTAAGAGAAAGCAAGGGAAAAAAACCCCAGAAACCAATTCAGATAACTAAGAGGAAACAATAGTATTCTGATATTTTAAATTATTCTGAAAAATTTACTACATGGAATCCTAGACGATTGTTCTGACTTACCTCTGTGCATTATTCAACTTATTCAGATTAATTTTCTGCATGGATGTGTTAGCTTAGCCCTAAATGAGTTGTATAAGTTCTTCTATAAACTTAGATTTTGCATGGCTCAGATCCATTAATTTAGCTTTGCAGTTGATAAAATCAGCGTGGTTACACAGAATTCAGTAGGGGTGAAGACAGTTTATGCTGCCTTAGAATAAAGTTCCTGAATTTTACTCCTACCTACTCTTATATTTCTTTAGGAGTGAGATCAGTGTAATCTAATTTTAGCTGTCTAAGTATTAGGCATCTAGTCTAACCTCTTCATCTAGACTTCTCAACACAGAGAGGCACTTCCTTCCTCTTCTAAACTCCTCTCTTACAATGGGTTCAGCTCACTGGACGTGTTTATTCACTGAAAGTTCGTGATGAGATTAGGCACTTGCCATGTGCATGGCTGAAGTTAGCTGGGGTGAGTTCACCCTCCATGTGACTGAAGACAAGCCACACAATAAAGAAGAAATTTATCCTTCATCCATAAAAAAGGAGCAATGATGCTTAAACACTTCTAAACAGACTTGCAGACCTAAATGACAAATGAGCAATAAAATTGTTCAGGATTATTATTAGTGTCACAGAAGGATGTTGAGAAAAGTGTCAGAGACTGTTGAATAATTCCCATTTTACTTTGGTACTGATTCTGAAGTCTGTAGTTAACATCTGCTGTGGAGAAAAACACAGAAATGACATTTGTCTTTTGATCTCTGCCAGTAAATTTAGCTTTTCAAAATATCATTAGGAAGAGATGAAGATGCCACAGCCAGGGTTTGGGAGATGTAGTTTAAATGCCCATTCCGCTAATCTTCTGTGTAATCATGATCAAGTAAGCTAGCTGGAAAGCATCTTTGCAGAGAAAGACCTGGGGTCCTCCTAGGCAAGAAGTTGAACATGAGTCAGCAGTGTACCCTTGCAGCAAAGAAAGCCAACCATGTAGCAGGCTATATTAACTAGAGCATAGCCAGCAGGCTGATGGAAGTGATTCTTCCCTTTGGCACTTACAAGAGGTGAATCTGGAGAGCTGCATGAAATTCTGGGCTCCTCAGGGCAAGAAAGACTTTGAAATACTGGAGCAAATCCATCAGAGGACCAACAAGATGATGAGGGGCTGGACTGTATGATACAAAGAGAGGCTGAAAGAATTGGGTTTGTTCAGCCTTGAGACAAGAAGCTGAAGGAAAGACCTTACTGCAGTTTATAACTATCTAATGGGAGTGTATAGAGAAGGTGGAACCAGACTCCTCTTGAGGCAACGGACACGAGTTGCAACCAAGAGGCAATGGACACAAGTTTTAACGAGGGAAATGAGGGTATTTTCAACTAGATATTAGGAAGAAAATTTTCACGGTAGAAGTGGTCAAACACTGGAGCAGGACCCAGATAGATACCCTGTGAAACCTGCATCCTTGTGGGTATTCAAACCTACGCTGCACAGGATGCTGAGCAATCTTTTGCCCTGCTTTGCACAGAGGGTTTGGACTAAGTCCACAGGTCTTTTCCAACGTCAACTGTTCTCTGATTCTGTGATTCAGTTCACCTAACTAATAGCTATAGTGTGGTCATTTACGTCTGAGCTGGTTGCTCTGGGTTCCCTTTGGCATCAGTGTTGTGACTCATCCAACACTGACTTTAAGATGAGACACACCAGCCCATGCTCAGTATTGTTGCTCAATTGCTGAGGCAGAGGGGAGTCCCTTCTAAGCCACAAAGACTTAGTCATATCAGTCCCACACTCTTTACCTCTCTTTCACATTTGTAAAGCAGAGATACTCCTGCCTCAGTATTTTTTTTGGAGGAACACATTCGTTAATATTTAAGCCTCACTCAGAGACTGTGATGTTGGCTGCTATATATGGAAAGAGAAAAAAGAAATGAAGTCTTCCAGATGATGACAGCACTGTGGCTCCCTCCTCTCCTAAGCAATGCCAACAATAATTTTAAAAAAGCCTTTTATCTTCAAACGTATTTCAGAGCCACTTCAGAGTGAGAAGAGCTTCTTAACATATGAACTTTCAGATGGCTGGGTTGAAGAAAATATGGAGCTTTCCTTTAAACAATTAGAGCCCATTTTGCTAATCAATTTTTGTCAGGCACCTAGAAACGTTTTTCATGATCAGATTCGAAATTGTCTTGAACAGTATGAACTGATGACCTTTTATCAGCCCAGTTTGGGGCGCTCTGATACATCCCTGCTCAAATTAAATAAATCACAAGCCTTAATTAACAAAGACTGGCATGACTGCAAAAGCAATGAATTAGTTTGTACGCTATCTGAGAGATCACAAACGTACAGTAGTTACAATTAATGGATTTAATTTTAAATGCTGGGGCTCCTGCATGAAAGTGCCTGAGAAGTCCATCCTGGCATTCTTATTACTCTTTAATTATAATTGATGTACCCGGGAAAGATGTCAGCAGTGTACATTTTAACACAGGTGCTAGTCTCCCTTAAGAGCTCATAGTCCTTGCTTGAAACAGTCAATGATATGCAACAAGGTTTTGATGAAATCCAAATTTATTAGGGTTATTAAAAGTCATTAATTATTTGGCACTGTAGAGAGGTAATCTGGTACTATTTTTTAATAGACAGCTTTATATATTTAAGTTTGAGAATTTAGGTTTATTTTTACTTTAAAATACTTCTGTCCCTTTTGGCCCCCTTCTGCCATTCCTGTTTCTTGCAGATTTCTCTCTTTTTTTCCCTCATTCAGCTGAGCTCTTATCTTCCAAGCAGATATTTCAAGCTATTTATTTTCCGTGCTTTTTTCCCGCCTCCAGAGAGGTCTTCACTGCTCCACTATCACCGTTCTTGTGTGAAGCAGCTCCCAGGAGGTTCAATCATCAATGAGCAGTTAGTCAAGTCTAAAAAATAAAGTCAGCTAACATCAGCAGAAGATAAATTCATCTTCTGTAAAATGACATCAAGTCCACTGGCATCGTTTGAGGTGTCAAGCTTGATCTGAATGTAAGTGGGCTGATAATTAAATATTTTCCAAGGGTAGTCATCTGCTTCCCTCCATCCCACATGCAGCCCAGCAAGCATGCTTGACACCAGGCACAGATGAAGTCAATAGCTGCCTAGGGCAGCCCGTTGTCAAGGGCAGGACAACAGCTCTGCTCTCACTGGGCACTTGCCTATGCCATGTGGAGAACAAGGCCAGCAACTCCTGCCTCTGCAGGAGGAAGTGGTCTATAAAAAGTGGCAGCAACAAGCAATGGGGTGGACAGTCCCAAAAGTAGACAGCATTGCCCCAACCCGTCTGTCCCCTGAGGAGCAGTGGCAAGGTCAGCTCAGCCGGGATCTGTACCCCACTATCCCTCCCAGCTTGGTCCTTCCACCTTCTCAGAGCTGGCTGGACCACACTCCCAGCCCATCATCCTGAGGGTGCTCCTGCCCAATTCATCAAATCTCCTGCGAGACACTCTGCCCTCTTCCTGCAGGATGAGTTTAAAAGAAATATTTGCGCTGCAGCTGACTCTCATAATTACAGCACGAACCTTATGATAACTTGTCCTCCTCTTATTGCCTCAACTTCTGGTGTTATTAGACTATAGGAAAACTCCAGCAGTCAGTTAAAGAGGAAAATTAATTTTCTGGTTACAGAGACTGGAAATGGCAAGTAGGTGAGTCCTGAACGCTCATAAAAAACAAAAGGCAATTAAAATTAATCCCATATGGATTTCATCATTGACTTTACAAAAGGTTTGTCATTGACTTTAATGCAGCCAGAATTTTCTTGATTCCTTTAAAAAAAGTGTGTTTTTTAAGGATGTATCAGGATTATTGGGTTCTGAATCATCATTTTTTAATATTTAGAGTTGGCAGTAAAATATTTTATGGAACTGCATAACCCAAGTATGACCATTTGCTAAATTTTGTGTATTATGCATCTCCATGTAAATAGAATAACAGAAATAACATCTAAACTGTGTTTTGTATTAACTATGTACTAACTTCCATCAGTTCCATATTCTATGCTTACCAATTAGTCCCTACAGCAATTGCAGTCAATAACAATGTTTACTGGTGGAGAATCAAAGCAAAATACTTTTAACTGAGAAATGGAAACTTGCCTACAAGCTTTGCCTGCTTTGCACTACCTGGTACCCTAGTCTTAAGCAAATAAATATTTTGGCCAGATAAGAACACTGGTTTGGGCTCTTGTGGAATACAGGACATGGAATTTGATCCATTTGCCTCTGCAGGGATCCATACACTTTGGATGTAGGACTTGAAAAGGCATCCTGTGTCCTGCACTCCGGTCCCCTGCTACCACAGGCTCCATACATACAATCCTTTGCACAAATTTCTGGAGCTCCATCCTAGGAACACTTGGGCTGTTTGAAGTAGAAACTGATGGGTTTCCCCTTCAGGAATTTGGCCAATCCCTGTTTGAGTCCATTTATCCTTTTGGCCTCTGTAACATCCTCCAAGAACAGAATCCTGTTGCTGCAGGCCTATAAATGCTCTGTGTATGAAAAAAGTAACATCTTCTGTTTGGTTTAAGTTTTTTACTTGAGTGTTTATTGGTTGTCCCTCAGTGTTTATGCCTTTCCCATTTTCCTGGCTAACCCCATTAGACGCTGTTGCAGAATCTGACTGATATGGAGCCTAAAACCCTTGTAATTTCTAGCCCAGCTCTGTTCATGGTCAGTTTATATCCATTTGTTCTTGCAACAGCATTGGTCTCTGTCTTATCTGGTTGAGAGTTGATAGACAAAACCTTCTTTCTGCCCCGTCGAGTTTTGCTAGGCTGAGCAAGCCTTGCTCTGCTGTGTTAGGTGAGGTTGCCAGAAACAGGCTGAGTCAATCTATCAGCCTCTTGCCATTGAAAGGGATGATCCCTGATTTTCTTCTCCTCCTCCTCCTCTCTCTCCTGGCCATGTGTGTGTTTCCTGTGCAACCGGTTCTGGCTCTTGTCTGACCTTTCAATTTAGCTGGTTAAACCAGCAGAAAAGTAAACCAGCAGAAAACATGAAGAGTTTTCTGCTGATTTAGTGAGCAGGATCAGTTCGGCAGGTGGTCAAAGCTAGGCTGGTTCAGGCCACCTCCAGGAACCGCACCGAGTGTGTCTTCTTGTAAGATCGGCTTCCTGCTCCCTTCATCATCCTATTAGCCCTTCTTCACGCTTTTTGTCAACCCAGCTGACCAGAGCTGGGTGCTGTGTTTCAGAGCAAGTCTCCCTTGCCATAGTGAAAGTTTCCTTTCACTCTTTGAAGTATTTCTGTGAACGCATCGTTTCCATTTACTTTTCTCATCTCTGCATAATGTTGTTGTCTCCTAATAGTCCTGGTATTCACTGGTACATCCTGATCTTCCTTTTCCTCAGACATTTTCAGTTGATGAGTTCAATTCATGGCAGAAGTTCCTCTGATGGTTCCCCTAAGGCAGGACACTTTTGAACAATGAAATTTGGTCTCAGCTTTGGATTCCAGTACTTTTGGTTGTTCAGTACTTTCTTTCTGTTGGATATTCAGATTCACTTCAGTATTGACAGTGCCTCTCAACTTTTTACTATTGGCAAATTCCTCATGTGTGTGTCACAGTTGCTGATAGAAATACTGTACAAGACAGGCCAGAGGCTGGACAGGCGCTAGAGAAAATCTCTGGTGACCCTTCAGCCTAGACAATTTTTTCTTCACTAAACTGGGATTACAGTCATTGTAAGGAAAATGTAATGTTGCAAAGCAGTCAGATTATGCCAGACAACTTGACCTTGATTTTTTTCCCTCACCATCCAAAGTAGTGTAAAGCCTAAACAAAAGGAAAAGTAAAAAAGAGAAAAGAGTAAAAGATATGCAGGCTAAATACCATCAATTACTGTAGTCCTCTTGTTATTTTAATTTGTTCATATGAGGCTTTTTAAATAGGATTTGTTTCTAGGGTAGACTATCTTTGGAAGGCTTCCTGGAAATAGTATGTTTTAAAGCTACCTTTAAGTGAATAGAAGGTCATTAATTTGTTTCAAAAGGATACTGGCTCATGCATCTGATCTCCTTATTGCTTACAACTGGTGTTAATAATTCTCAGGTGACTATGCTAAAGGATTTTAGGAAGTTTATTTTTATTTATTTTGCAGCTAACTAAATCCCCTGCCTCCACAGTAATTATTTTTAAATTACAATGATGTGGCATATTTAACGTGGTTGGGAGTCACCAGGTAGTATACCACAGATAATCTTCAGATATTTATGTACCTGACCATAGAGATAGAACAACGAGATCTTGAATATTAGCTTGTTGTTAGTTGTAATGAAGTTATTTTTAGAAACTGTCGTGATAAAGTTTGATCTTTCTTCCTGACTCTGCACCAAACTGACATATTTCCTAGGTAAAGCTCCTGTCCTCAGGAGCCACACAAGCAAACAAAACACCATGTGATGCAAAAAAATATACATATATACGTATATTTGTTGGCCCTGCACTGTCCACTATCTGACTAGTACACAAGACTGAAAAGGGAACCAAATTTTACAGATATGTTTAACTTTTGAACTCAGGAAAAACATTTTACTTAGTTTCAGACTGTTGCTGCTAGAATTAGTTTTGCAGAGCAGTGTCATGCTGCACTTAATATGCTAGCAATATGTCCCTGCTGATCATTAATTTACTAAATAAAGTAAATATGTATATAAATACTAAATCTCTGGTAACAATTTCCCAAGACACGACATCTTTTGTAGATTGTATTTTGGTTTTAAGAACACTAATCTCAAGAAGTCCAATAACAAGGCCTGGTGGAAAGTAACATTTTCCATAGCATAACCCTGATATCTAGAAAAAAAATATATAGCTGAGTGAATACAGAGAAAGTATAATTATATTCAAAGAGCAGTTATTGCTGTATTTGCATTAACCTTGCAAGTCTCATGCCTAAAATGTCTATATAATGTATTTAAACTTGCATTTGATAATGAAATATGATGAACAGATCACTGTAGCAAAGTGTGGAAGATGATCAGGAAATGCTCACCAGCCAGCACTGCTAGAGCGTGCGTCATCAAATGCTGCAATATGAAAACAAGAAATATGGCTGTAAAAATGTACAATGTGACAGATAAGGAAAAACAAAGCAAGTGAGAGAAATGTCAAGAATTCAAGTTATTTTGATCATGGTAGATCATCAAGAGACTTCCTGCAATCGTTGTTTTGTTGTTTTTGAAAAAGTGGCAAAAAGTGGCCATTACTTTTGAGACTTTGGGTCTAATAAGACATCAGAGTGAGGGAAGGCTGAAAGTATTTATTACCCTGAAGAGACAAGGCAGAAACTGCGTGGGTTGCCCAAGATCAGGTAGGAAAGCAGAGATCAGCAGAATTCAGTGTGGATCTTTTTGTCCTCTTTCCTGTAAACGGGCTGAGCTGCAAAGGTTTACTTTAGCATGGAAGTTTAACCTATAAAGCAGAAAACGCTATCAGTACTTTTGCAGTGAGGTTATCTATTGCTCATGTTCAAACAGGCCAAAGTTATTGAATCCCACATGGATTCTGTTTGTCAACCTTTTACTTTTCATTGTTAATCCATGATCCTTCAAAAACACTCCGATTATTGGCGTTCAGGCAACAAAGTGACAAATACTTTTGGAATTCAAAGAAAATAGACATATGGCTGGTATTTACAGTAAAGTTAGCTGATGTCATCATTGAAATGTAATTTCTAGTCATAGGTAAGTCCACATACAGAAGCTTTTAACCTGAGTGAGATAATGTGTTGAACACAAGTTGGTTAAACCACCAGGGGTAGAGATGCTGAAGTAGCCTAGTCCATGCTCGGTAATTACACAGCCACTCGGTAGTGTGAACCCAGACCAGCTCTGTTTATCAAGGGCCTTCTCACAAATCCTTTGTGAGTCCAAAAAGAAATGTTCTTCCATGTTCACTGGGAATGAAGTTGCTGAGCAGGTCAGCTTTTACCAGTGCCGTGAATTATAAAACGACTTTGTCAGACAAATGAATAAATGCAGAACCACATGGGCACAATTTGAAAGTTAGTTTGCAGTGTAATTCAATTCAAGTGAAGCTAGGTCAGAAAAAGAAACCTAAGGGAAAATAAATTGTGTTACCTCTGTAGTGATGACACTACTAAGGCTAGATTAATTAATAGCAATTATGGACATTGACCCTTCCTAGTATCAGACCATAGTTGGCAAATGGTGCAATTTTCCATCATCCAAAAAACTAGAAAGTTCGTGCTAAATATTTGAGCATGAAAACTGCATGAGGTCATTTAGCTATACAAATTTTGCATCATTCCTTTACAGTTAGTAGTCATCTTGCACAGAAAAAAAAAACCTCCAAGACTTGTCATGTTATTTGTCTTGTGCATTTAATTTCTAGGACAAGATGACAGATACAGTTTTGGAGCACTGTTTAATATGAAACCACCAAAATGTCTCTGCATTGAAGGTTTCATTGAGATATGCCCATAAAGCAGGAATTTAGATATTTTTGTACTACAAAAAGTTGTAGTTGACTACAGTAAGTTTTCTGAAAATTTACAAATGCATTTGTTGAACAGGTTGTACAATATAAGAAAATCAAGATAGTTCTTTTGGCAGTTTCATTGGTTTTCTATTTTTTAGTAGTAGTAATATGAGGTTTTGGTCCTGTTTACTGTGTACTGAGGCCTTCATATGAAAAGCAGTGTTAAAGGTAGAAAAATGCAACATTTCAGAGATTTACTGATGTGAAGCCTGGCTACTAGACTGTAGCAAAACAAAGAGAGAAGGTACATTCCAGTTGTATGAATCTGCTGATGTAGCATCTCTTATTCCTTGGATTTGCTGTTCCTTTTTCTTTTTAATTATGTTCGTGGCAATAGCAGTGTACTATTTTTAAATTTTGGCAGTTTAAAAATCTTATAAATTTAGGGAAAGATTGGAAGTTGGTTCAGTAATATCTTTTTGTGCCTTGCCTCTGCAATCTGCAGATCATCATGTGAGTGTTGTCACTTAACGTTTCACTGATGATTATTTTGGAAGAAACATTGTCTAATGTAACAAATGGATCTGATCACAAATGGACTTAAAAGTTGGAAGATTAATGGATTTGATGACAAATACCTAAAAGGCAGCCCAGCGCTTAGGGTTGCACGGACGTTTGCATTTAAAATAGGAATTAGATTATTTTCTAATATATGAATAATAAGATGTTTCTATCCCAAACTCTTACTCATAGGAAACCAAACCCATAGCTGAAAATGTTAGATAAACCCATTACATTATGTTCTAACCATTTTTAAAGCAGTTCCTTTGGAAAATTTTATTGGCAAATAAAATTCTTCTTTGGATCTGTCTAACAATAGAGTTTCTGAAGTCTGTAGGCTGAAAAATGACCCAATTGTATATTTTTCTAAAATCTAGGACACGGACTATTTTAAGCTTTACTAATGTGTAAATGTTGGCTTTAATAGAGTCACCACCGTTTTACATTCCAGAGCTTGCCATATAACACTCTTCCCAAAATGTATATGTTGTAAATTACTTTCCAGATTAGTCATAAAGTTTTTTTCATGGCAAATATTGCGTCATACAATTGATTTTGTATTAATTACTTCTGATGAAGAATAAGCTATGCACTGTATTTCTCCAGGACAAGTCACACAGAGAACAGAAGAGAGAACATATTTTATCAGAGGAGCAACTTCAGCTTTGCCAGTTGAGTGATTCAGCATTTTGCTGAGTTATAAACTCATCTCCTGCAAGGTGAGAGCCACTTGGCCAAAGAAGCCCCTCGCTAAGGCCCCATCGCCACAGTCTGAGCCCCAAACTTGCCCTTTTTCTGTCTCCCTGCCATTCTGCCAGCTCATAGAGCAAGTGAATCTGTGGGAGTCCCAGTTTTCACAGCTCTAGAGAAAAGCTTGACATGCAAATCCACCAAGGATGTTCATAACCTAGCAATCAATCAGAAGCACTCAACTATTTATGGATTTTGTTATCATTTTTAATCCATGCAAGGTCTTGCAAGAGGTCTTTCAGAGTGACTCAGTTTGACGTCTTCTTCCATTCCTCTGGGGGAGGGATTCTCCCACAGTGATTCAACCCCATCATTACGCTTCAACGCAGTGACCTGATAGAGCGGCTCTGGGGCGGTGGTGAAGGTGCTCAGCCACAGGTTTGAAGGCCAGAGCACCGTGAGAAATGGATCTGGCCCCATGTAACTAAAACCGAGAAAATCCACCAGGGATCCCACAGCGATCCCACACCTTCCCATGAAGGATCATTTACTCCATGGTACTGGGAAGCTGGTGCCAAAAATTCTAACAGTTGCACAATGGTTTCTTCCAGTTAAGCCATTTCAGATGTATATGATCTCTGACTATTGTAGAAATCATTCTGTGGATGCAAGCATTACAATAACATGTATTACTGTGCACATACAGACAGGACAAGAGGAAATGGGATGAGAGAGCCTGAATATCAGTCAGGAATTACCCCTTTAAAGGACAAAGATGACCTGAAAATTTTTCTTTTAAACCGGGCTTCTATCCTTTTTTGCTTCTTTATAACATTCAAGGAAGGCCTAAAATCTGTTGCATTTATGCAGTTTGGGCTTCACGAGAAATTTTTTTAGGGTATGCTTTTATTTCTTTTTTCAGACTTCTTCAGCCAGCTGCTGGCTGGATCAGAAATCCGTGGTGCCTTGCAGCTGGTGAGTCAGGACATCACAAGTGACTGACAGCTGTGGAGGTAATCAGTCAGATGGCTTCTGCAGGACTTCTGGGTGCTTTTGGTTTTAACGGTTGTTTCATTTCAGTTGCTGACATTTGGGATATAAGCCATCGGCTCTCTCTTCTGGAGACAGAATACTCCCACCCTGACACCTGTGGTCAGAGAAATCACAGCATGCACCTTCCAAGTTACCCACCCCACCTAGGAAAACCAGAAATGACCAAGATAGATACAAAATTTCTGCTAATTTTAAGACAATAATGAAGTAGAAGAAACCTTTTATTTAAGAAATGAGACAAACTCGTCAGGTGTTCTTTATAAAGGCCTACAGTGAAAGACACAACCTGGGCTTGAGTCGTTTTCATGTTGCTTTTAAAGATGGAGCAATTGGATGTTCTGAAAGCAGAGAAAACCCTAAAGAAATTATAGAGGTCAATTTAACAATCAAATCAGCTATGATTAATATTCTGTACTTTTATACTTTCTAATCCTCATAGAGGAAACTTCAAATGACACAAACGTCTGATGAAAGATGGCCATCAGCTGGAGTTTCCTCCTCCTCAACTGCAAGATTTTACATGGAGAAGAGTAAATTGGCTGGCTTCACAGCCTATTTCTTCTTAAGCTCATTGCTCCATTCACTTGGTTACTGCCCACCATTTGCTAATGTTATAGCTAGGAAATTCCCCACAAAAGGAGACACGAATGACATATGAAAAATCCCACAAACCTCTTTCCTCAAAAAAAAAAAAAATCGTTAAAATACTTTTAAAAAGCATTAAATGTATCCTTCACTGATTCAAAAACATAGAAAAACAACAGTATGGTACCAGTATTCATCCATAGCTCTCTGCTACCCTAGTGCTGACCCACAGGAGCAGATTTACATTGCATCAATGCACTTGCTTTCCAGTCAATACCCACACCCACAACATGTGCACCATAAAGTGGCAAAACATTGGGCTTTTCAGAGCAT
The DNA here is from genome assembly GCA_013389945.1 of Fregata magnificens. Classification (NCBI taxonomy): domain Eukaryota; kingdom Metazoa; phylum Chordata; class Aves; order Suliformes; family Fregatidae; genus Fregata; species Fregata magnificens. The sequence continues at coordinate 28,088 of WAAD01015192.1, forward strand.
GGGGAGGAGATGTTCTGACTTTCCAGCCCCTCGGATGTCCATGGGATGAGAAACCCTCTGTCTTTCAAGGGACATGTCTGTCCCCATCGCCTGTACTTTCACACTGCAAGATGACAACATGTATTTTAAAACACATATGGCTAATCTGCACCCACAGGTATTTGCCCTGTATTTACTGAGAGAAACCTGTGCTAAGAGCTGTGGCCTTCCACTCCTTATTTCCTTCTGCCTTGCCAGTACCTCTCTCCAAAATCCTACAGAACTCAACTGCTCCCAGTGTTACCCTTGGGATCATGGGAAGATGCAGGAAGGCAAAAGGAATGATGTTGCTCATGCTGGTTTCTGATCCTCCTGATGGTTCTCCAGATGTTTTGGATTCCTTTAACCAATTTTGTGCTAAAACATGAGTTTTCAGCTTTGCAGGCTCTTAATTTAAGGCAATCGAGCCACTTACAATGTAATACTGTCAAATGCAATAATGCAGGCTAAAGTTTACAGTATCTAAAATCATGGTTACAGAAACATGGTGGTCTGGATTTATTTTTTTCTCAGTTTCTTTCAGATCACATCTGGTACAGTTTCAACATTTTTTCATCTGCAAACTACATGTGGAATGAGAACGATAATAAAGTTGCAGCTACAGAACTTGGGCTGATAATGAATAAACCAGAAGAGAATCCAAGGATCTGGGATGGAAAGCATTGTGACTTTGTTAGCTGTGTTTTTATACTGACTTAGTTCCCAAAAGTTTAGAAGTTGGGCCTCCGCTTAATCCAGCAGGATTTGGGTCTTTTATTATTTTTACTTCATTATTTTTTAGGTTTTTACAACATGAAGCTGCCACTCAAGTTTCTCAGCAGTTTGCATAACTCACACAGGAAGAGTGAGCTGTATTTTGTCTGCCAGAAAACATCCCCAATTCCCCCGACTTCAAAGAAGGCAGGGCTGGATCCTGATGGTTGGCTTTGCTGCTTTGTCAGAAAACTTTGTTTTTCACAAGGTTAAAGTATTACTTTATAAATCCTGTTTGTACATGATGGTAGTACAAGAGGGCTGGGTTCTCTGGTCAGGCTGAGCTGTGTTCAGCCTAGAGAAGACACAAGGACAAAGGAAACCTGGACATGGCCATCCTAATCCTGGGACCACTAGGCTGTTCTTCATTACTCCCAGCTGCCCGTGGCCCCCAGGATTTATGGTTCACCGTAATGGTGGGATTTTGGCTATATCCCTTTCCCTAGGAATGCTTACAAGGGTCAGGGTAAAGCTGACTTCCAGGGTCTTTGCGATGTTGAATTGCTAGAAAATAATTACATAAAGTATAAAATAAAATTAAATGTCTGCTGTCCTTACAACGCCCATTTGCTTTCATGCCTGATGAAAACTTGTCCATAGTTCTGATATTCTGGAACTGGTGTCTGTTGTGGTGTTTCATCATTTTTGGTGCTTTCCTACCTATCCCTATTCTTCTTCACCTCTCAAGGCTTAGAACTGTTTTGTCTTGGGTTTGTGTAACACCCAGCATGTTGGGACTCAACACAGACAATAAATAGTATTGCAACAATAATTAAAATTAGAGGCCGTTATCTGGTACTGCCAAGGAAAAACATCAGGTTTTCCCATTCAAGGCATTCCTGAGAGAAAGCAAAAGCAAGATCCCTTTCCTTTCTTGGCACTTAGTCACTGATGCGACTATCAATTAGATATTTTAGGAGCAACAAAGATTATGATATGAATGCAGTTTAATCAGTCATTTTACAGCAGCAACAGTAGCAATTAGAAGTGTTTTAGCACTTTTAGGTCAAGATTAAAAATGATAGAATTTATTGCTGCTGATTTAGAGATTAACATTGTGCCAATTAATCAATTACTCGGTATAAAGAATTGACAATTCATTGACATTCTTCTTCCAGGCTGGCAAACTACTATTTAATAGTTGAGGATTTAAAAAAAAAAAAATATATGGAGCTAGAACAACAGCTATTTCAGAAGAAAGGCAGCTTGGAAAGTATAGGCAAAATAAAAATAACATTGAAAGCCTTGGCAGTTTTCATCAACCTCTGTAGCCACAGGGTTATTTCAGAATGAAAAATCAGATACAGCATTTGATTTTCGCGCAATACACAAAAATGCTCTGAAGCAAGCATCTTGGGCTGCGGTACACAGGCAGCCTAGGAATCACCCCCTCTCAGCCCTAGTTCTGCTGCTGCCTTTCTTAATGAGTGGTCTGAAGGCGTTTGGGGAGAGTGGGGTGAATTAATAACATAACAGGCAATTCCCCTTTAGCTTTCTCATTGGACTTGATCATACCTACATTTCTTGTCTCAAAGTAATCCAAACTGCATGTTAAATCACGGCTCTAAAAATTGCCATTCCCACCTGCCACATCCACCCCTGTTTTAATGCCAGAAGCCAGAATCACCTGGAAAGCTATTTCTGACTTGGGCAAAAGCAGGGCCAAGCTTTGAACGGTGCCTCCAGACTACTTTTTGTGCTGGTGCTAGAAGAACTAAAACCGAAGGAGTAACATGGCCGTGAAATTTGTCTGAGGGAGGAATCTGTCCTGAACTTCTGGTGTGATTCCCACCTAGCCCAGAAGGGATAGAGATTATTGTTTCCAAGGTGCTGAGAAATCATTGTGCTGTGGGCTGGTGAACTCACTCTGGTTTCTCTACTCAGAAGATACTGTCTCAGTAGATAAATCGTCTACATCAAAATGATGTGGCTACTGTGGCTACATAGTATTGTGCCACTCAGCCAGAAGAGTATACACCAGTATCCATAAGGTATATTTGCATCTGTGCATATTTGCAGGAAGGAGAAGGAAAAAGAAGAAAGTAAAAGTTCCAAACTCAATCCAATATGAGTATTCATACACATACAAAAATTTTATAAATGCAACGTACCACTTTTTTTTTTGTTATTTGCATGAAATCTACCAGTAGGAAATGGAAGAGTGAAAGAGGGCTTTTGCATTTAAATAACTTGTTAATGTCTGGAAACCAAAACAGTCACAGAACAGCAATAAAGAAGCTCTTCAAATGTTGCTGGAGGATGTCCATAAAGAGGATATAATGAAAAGGACTGCCCAAATGTGCAAGGATAATATAGTTAATGTATTACTTCTTTTATTATTTTATCATCTTTCATTAATTGCTGGCATCTTTCCTGCAGGAGCTGGTTCCATGAAAAGGGCTTTTAGTCAAATGTCCTAAATGAAACAACCACTTAGAACCCAAGAACAAGGTTGAAACAAGGTTCACCTGACTTCTCTAAATCACACTGGAAGGGTGAGGGCAAAATACCACATTGGTTTCATTTTGTGGCATCCTAATGTCAGAATTGAACCAGACTCCAGAGAACGACGTCCCCAGGCGTACAGCTACATCTGTATTCTGGAGTAAAGACCAGGTCTGAGATCATTAACAGATATTTCTATCCACCTTGCTGGCTGTCAGCTCACCTGGGCTTGAGCTTTAACCGTCTTTACTGAATTCAGAAAGAATCAAGCCTGGGACATATGCTGGCCAAGTAGGCTGTAACATTTTTTACTCTTCCTGGCCAAATGGCCAGGTCAAAGCTTAGGCACCGAGCAAGCTCGGACTTTCCCCTCCAGGGAGTCCTGGGCTGGATTTTGAACAAACAAGAATGAGGCCTGGCCAGTGCAAATATTTCCCCTTGGTATTGGCTATTGAAGGTCAAACAGCTTTTCCAGAGACACCATGAGCACTTTACCAGGACAGGAGAAACAGCACAGAGGCAATGTCCTTGTGCACAGACAGCTATAACAACAGGTAAACGGATCTTCAGGTGAAACAACGGGGAGCAAAGGCTGGTACCCACCATAGGATATGTTTATCAAGGTCACTCCTCTACATCTCCCACTCGCTCACCTAAGCCAGCAGAAGTCTACTGTGTAGGAATGCCCATGAGCACAGGGCCTGGGTCCAGGGACTAAGCGAGACGGTCAGGTCACATTTGGAAAGACCTATTTCAGTTCTGTGCCATGAAGTTCCCATGTACGGGCACTTCAGAAATGCAGTCCAAGGAAGGGGACATACTGCCTGCTCTGAGCTCTGAGCCAAGTCCAGTGAAGTCCACAGAACCATTCCTACTCCATCTCAGTGGGCTTTGAATCAAGTCATTCATGCAGGAGGGCTTGGTTAACTTTTCTTCAGAAGCAACAGTGACCACAATTACACACCGTCCTACCACCTGCTTGAGGATATCCCTGTCTCTTCTCCTGTAACTTTTCGGATCCACAAATACACTCCCAAGTCCAATAGTTGCCCCCATCTTCTTTACTAGAGAAAGGTAACAGACTTGACTGCATCAGGGATATGGAAGTCACCAATCACATGCAGATGTCACCACTTTTGACTGACTGATTTTTATTAAAACTCAGTGAGAGTCAGATATGATATTTCCCGGCATTCAACACGGGTACTTCCTTAATCACGAGGTATCATTTTTATGTTCCCATTGCAATCGTTTGCCGTTCTTCTGTAGTGGAGACTTGCATTTGTCTCTTTTCCAGCTACCAAATATTCAGCTCACATTAAAAATATAAAACAGCAAGGGTATTCTGAAATTTATGGAGAAAATGTCTAGAGAGAAAGCCATTTGCTGATACTGGAGTAGGTACCACAGAGACAACTCAGCGAATCAGAAGCAGCCAGAAACGAAGGCAGATTTTCTTTGTCAGAACAAATTTTACAAAAATCCTGTGCTTTTGACCTTTAGACCATAACAACTGATTTTAGTGAAATCACTCCCAGGTTGCTTGACAATAGTTGGGAGGAGAATGAATCCATATGTCTTCATTTTATATTAATTTCTAACACTGTAAGTAAGCCTAAAGGGCTGCTTTACCCTAGGCAGTGTGCACAGAACAAAAGAACAACCCCTGCCTCTTGCACAGGGTACATTGCTGCTTTTGCTTAATGACTCTAATTAAGCTATACTTAGTTAACTGGATTTAACTATATCTAGTTAAATTGATAATAACATATAAAGGAAACACACAGAAGTCTTGATTATATTGGTTAGGACTGCACCGGTTTGTAACCTTCCGGTTTGGGTCTGTTTGCATCCCACCATGCTTGCAGAGAGTTTGGTTTCAGGATGCACCAGAATTGAACAGAAACTTTTCAACAAAATACTTTCTGATTAACAAAGTGTTTTGCAGAAACACATTGGTTTGGAAGAAAATGTTTCCTCACTCCTGGTTGGAATTTCTGGCCAGAGAGAAACAAAAAAAATTGTTTCAGGACTCACCTGCCTCAAGGGGAAAGGGACCAGGTCTCTTACACCCCACACAAATGTCCGAATCATGCAGCACTCTGGTTTTGTGTGTGCACGTTTATGTATGGGACTGCGTGCACATGGGTTTGTGTATGGGATTGTGTCTGTTTGCGTGGGTCTCATCTTCATTCTGCATGAGAAGTATTAAGTAAAGACGGACAGAACTGCTAGTTTTGGCAAGCGCTGACAGCTACCAGTTCAATATGTTAAAAAGGTCTGTGGGGAAGACTCAGTGCTTTCCACTCACAGAGTACAGCCTGCTCTCTTCTGTTCATGCTCACGTCAGGACATTCTGACAGTGCATTAAACGTTGCCCAGCCCTGGCACATCCATTGCCCATCTTGTTTTGGGAAGGCTTTTGTGACAAGAACCTGCATCCCAGGGCCTGAGGTCTGTGGATGTGGGAAACTATCATTGCATGCAGCCTCAGACATCGCTCTTTCCCACTCATCCTGCCCCAGAACACTCTTGGGTTCCCTCATGCCCTGTATCAGAGGCAACCGCTGCTCATAAATAACTGCTAAGGCAGTTGCGGTGTCACCTGAAGTAGCATTAGGACCATCAGGCACGTCAAGTTCATGGGATCCCATCCAAACCCATTGATACCTAAGACTGTTTCATTAGTCAAAGTAACTTCAAAGCATGAAGTTACTGTCGATGCACAGATAGGGAAAGTGAGACGCAGAGCAGCCGTGAGATTTGCCTGTTACAGAACAGGTCACAGGTTACATCCACCATGCTCACAGAGAGTATTTCTGCACAAGGGAAATAAGAACTTGAAGGCAGTTCCTTGCTGAACAAATTTAACTCTTCTGGTTTACGCTTTTGCAAGATCATTCACAAATGACCTGGGAGCTGTAAGCAGTCACTAAGTAGTTGGGTGAGCAGTTCCAGCACATGTTTACGAATTCCGAAGTTATTTTTCATGGAATATTTGCTCTCTCTGACATGTGCCACATGGTGATCTTCCTGCTGATTGTTTGGCAGGGCGAAAACTTTGCGCATGAGAAATGTGATGATTCACGGTAAAGGCCATTCTTGGTAAAGAAAATGAGGTTTCCCATTGACAAAGACTGACCGTCTTGTGGTGACTCAGAACAAGGGCAGAAAACACACTTGCTCCACAGAGACAAACCATACACCGTCCTGGCCCTGAAGAGCAAATTAAAAGAGACAAGGACACACCTGAATCAAACAGCTTCTGGAAATCTGCACGATGGTTCCCATAGACTGGTGTGTCCAAGCAGCTTCAGGGCTTCTGCGATGGTTTTTAGTCTGGCTTTTTAACTGCAGACAGTTGTGAAAGGAGTCTCTCTATTTCACATAAGACTCAGAAGTCTGCGTGAGCTCCTGTGAGATTGCCTGTACAGACCCAAAGACTGTGCATTTCTATACCACCCATTGAAGACCACCCAAAGGCATCCTGGCCAGATTCTCTCCATATAAAGCGAAGATCTTCAAGCACTGGTTGCACTGGGGCTTATTGGGGGCATGAGGAATCCTTCATATCCAAGACTTGGTCATTGAGCATGTCACAACAGGAGCTCTCAGCCAGCTCCAGGTAAGTTACCTGCAGGCATCTTGCAAGTAGTCTGCATGGGAGCCACATGGTTGGAAGATGCAAAGAAGGACAGAGTGGGAGATTATGAATGAATGTGCAAGCCACAGTGTGTTGAGTTAGTCCATCTATGAGATGAAAAACTCACCCTAAAACCGAAAATCGTTAGTCTGCAGACAAATCAACAACATGCATTGCAATCAGATGATTGCTAGAGCTGACACATGGCAGGAACTCCTGGCTAAGGATGAGGAGGGACCACTCCTTCAGCAGCAGCATAACCTAATACTGCCTGAAGTCTACCAGGAAACCACAGGTTTTTTCACTGAGCAGATTCAAGGGGGATTTGTAACCATGGTTCCATTATGGCCAGGCGTAGTGTTGTTGAGAGGCTCTGATCTGGGCCTGGGATGGGATCAAAGAAACCTAAGCTATCCCTAGATGCTGTGTTTCTAACCCTGACTGGTTTTCAGACTTCCACAGCATTGGTTTAACCCACATCCATGCTCCAAAACTACTTTCCATTAAGGAAACCAGCACATTTTTATTTGTTTGCATGTCATTTGCTTGTTGCGGGGGATGAGTTAAGGAGGTGGCTATGATAAGGTCTGTATTTGGGAAGGATTTTCTAAACATGTAAAGAATAAAAGTTCTCCTTCCAGAAAAAAAGAAGAAGATTCCTTAGGTTGTTGAGTCAGGGATCCAGAGAGATGGAGTCTGGTTCCCCTTCCTCATCCACAGCAGCAACTTCCACTGTTAATCAGACTGAACTGCAGCTTTTCCACTTCATCCTTTAGATTTGATAAGTAGGGGTGTGCAAACATCCTTCTCCAGGGATTTGATTTCAAAGCTCTTGCAATTTTTTTTTCATGCATACTTTCAGTCATTGCCAACTATTTCCTTCTTTTTCTTTCCGCCCTTCCCATTTCAAGGTCTGGTGGGACATCAGACCTTCTTCAGCTTCTGCCTTTTTAAGGGGTTGGCAGACAGTCACCATCTTGATCCCTGTGGTCCCAGAGGAAGTTCAGTGATTCTCCTTCTGCCACGGCTTTTCCTCATTAGGAGAGGCTCCTTTTCACTGCAACTTTTTGCTGACTGTGTTGCTTTCTTTCTCAAGAGTTTAATAGTTGTAGGGTTTGATGATTTTTTGCCCTGCTTGCCAAAACCCAAAACGTTTAAATGCTTGCCTTGCCTCTCACAATGGAAAGAACCTAGCAGGCTAAAACATGGGTTTGGGAGTTCAAAACCCAGGCAAGAGGAGATTGCCAATGCTTTAAAGTCATTCATTTCCAAAACGGAGGGGAAAGCAATTCTGTCACGATCTGTATTTTATTATCCATCTTAGGATTTGTACGCCAGGAGGACAGAAGGGACATTTTCTTTCTCTTGGATTGGCCAGAATAACTCATAGCACTTTTAAAAATCAATTATATTACATAGCAGCTTTTCAGCAGTTCAGCCTGGAACTGCTGTCAGATCTTAGAAAATAGGGTTGTCGGAGACCTTGAGAAGCCCTTGATCCAGCCCCAGGTGTCTTTCACTAGCCTAATCTACTAAATCTACTAAAAAAGATTTTGCTGCATTAGACTTCAAGCCCCTCCTGCTTCTGTATATATCCCTTCATGCTTACAGGGTGCTCATGCAAGAGGACTGACCTCCGTGATATAACCCAATCCATGATCAGGTTTTGATTCTGTCCACCACCTTCTTAAATTCCAGCTTTACTGCATACCTGGAGTAGGAGGTTTATTCTTATGACTTTGGTTCCCTTGAGTGAAATACCCAAAAATACGTATATTTGATGCTACGTAGTTGTGTTCCCCCTATGGTTCTGTTTTGGTACTGGAGGGTTCTGGAGGTATAAAGACTAGAGCTACTCTTAAACTTTTTTTAAACAATTTTTTTTTTTTTTAATCGGGACAGATGGTTTTGTAGAATCTGAAAGTCTGCACAGGCAACAAATTAAGAAAGTTTTCAAATAAGTGATTTCTGAACTCCTGGGTAAGCCTCCATGTCACTGCAAACCTGCAGATGGAAAATGGGGCTTGCTTTGCTCCCATTCTGGACGCCTGCAAGCAGACCCACTTCCTAGGGGCAGCTACAAAAGCTCTGACTATGGGCTTAAGAAAAGGGCTGATCTTAGTAACTCCTACCTTTCTTGACCCCTTTTTTCTTACGGGTGGGATAGAAAGAAGTAACATGCCAGAGACTGGAGATGCATTGGCTAGAAGGGCTGTCAGTCCCAACTAGGTGAGGAAATTTGTTCAGAGTGAACAATGTAGCCCTAGAAAGTGAGCCTAAAAACACCTATTTAGAAAGGATGCAGTATTTCTATTGGAGTGGGACAGGTGGTCTGTAACATCTACTAACATCTCCCCTAAATAAAACCACTAGAAGCTTAGAAGCTGTTCTTCTTTTCTGCTCCTTGTGCAAGGTTTCAAAGTCCTGTGTTTAGTTAAATAGTCTGATTTAATTCCAGTGGTGAATGGCAGCAAAGGTGAAAATCTCAGCAGTGCCGCTAAGTGAAACTGTCCTGCTCTAGCAAGGCTGTTCCCTTCAGCAACCCCATCTCTCACTGTCCTACAGAGTCAGCTGCTGACAACGCGATGGGGGGTTTTGCAGTAGGTGACTCTTCAGCCTTATCCACCTGCACAACAGAGAATTTGCTCAAGAGTAGACTTGGTTAGCAAGCCCAAAATACCTCCAGAAAATCACTGGTGTCTATTTGCGTATAAAATTGTCATTGCATTACAGCCAGCAGTTCTGATAAAGGTTAATTACTTAGATAAATTGAAAAATCTATGTTCATTTACAAATGGACATAAAATGAAGTCTCAATTATTATAATTTATTTACACTGTCAACTTAGATGAAAGCATATTCAAAAATATTGCTGAAGGCTGGGACCCTGGGGCCTGATTCTTCAAAGCCTTAATGGCACTAGTAGTTCTTACCCTCTGAGTGGCAGCATCTGAGTTGAGTGAGTAAACAGAGAATAGGGCTTTTGTTTTGCGGAGAAATAAAATGGATCTTATTTAAGAATAAAGTGTTTAAAGAATTCCTTCCTTGCCCAAAAGTCATGCATATTTGATTTGGATGGTCTAGAGCATTTTTGTGCTACAGTAAATTCATAGCAAATATAAATAGACACTTCCATATATTTATTACTCCAGAGAGACTTGTAGATGGATTTCACCTCACTTACCATACCACAAGCAAATTATGTTGAAATCCTTCCAAGATCTGAAATGATATGTTTATAAATTCTCCTTATTGAACTCTTGGCCTCAAGTAACTTTATTATAATAAAACATTTAGGTGTTTATTTTATTTATTTATTTATTGAAATGCGTTCTGTTTAGTGCGAGAGAAGTGGCAGCAGTTTGTAATTTCACATCCATCGGCTGAATTTTATGCTGCAAAACAATCATAAAGCATAAATGCATCAAATAATAAAATAACACCCCATCGTATCAGATATGTAATGAATTTCTGCATGCGCTGTTGTTTTCATTATGCTGATTTACAGCCACTTTAATGTACACAGTCTTCTTAAACAACTTAGAGTTGATTGTTCTGGAACTAGACTGTGATTCAAGATAACATACTGGCTCTTTGCCATCTTTTAGGAAAGTTATCTAAATCCCTCTGGGGACAAACAATCTTGGATTAAAGAGTTTAGGTTATTCAACACACGAATGATGTTCTAGCCACTAAAACCAATTGCTCAAATGTGGTGGAAGCAAAATCAACACCACTGGAGCTGGAGACAAGCAAGTGGTGAGGGACCACGGTGTCCATAGGCATATCAGTATCTTGCAAATCACACATCAATCCTGAAATCTTAACTCAAGAATTCCTGGTGCATTCAAGGTAACTTTGCTTGAAGGTTTGCCTTTAATGACATGATGCAATTCTAGCAATACTGTGCATTATTTGTATTCACGTGCAATAGCCTGGCAGAGTCCTTTTTGGCAGTGGCACACCAGTTAGTATGTGCAGGCAGAAAAGCACGCAGTGCAAAAGACTTGCTGAAGGAGGACAGAGCTTTCCAGCAAGGTTGGGATTTCAACCAGTGCCCCAGATCTCCAGAGGCTGGAGGAAGGACACCCTCTTTTGAGTAGAGCCAGTATCAATGTACCTACTGTGCTTCCAGGAGATATCTGTGTCCTTCGAATAGCAGAGAGAAAAAGGCAAGTTTATATGTCCCAGAGACAAATCAAAGTCCCTACAAACCCTGGAGCCCTGTTAAAGAAAAGCGTTACCCCAGGCTTTCACTTTCTGTTCACTCCCAGGGGTTTAGGCCAAGGATGGGGTTTAACATTGGTTTTCCAGACTTCCCCATTCTCCACACCACAATGCTCTACGATGCTTGTACATCCCCAGCACCACCGCTCCAGGTGGAGCGCGCACAGCCACAGCTCCCCGCTGCCTGCCTGGAGGCTGGATTTGCACCCTTGAGCCCTTCCTCGCCCCACGGAGCTGCCCGTGCTCAGCGCCTTGGGATGTTGGGGAGCGACACCAGTTTCTGAGTTACAGGGATGATTCTCAAAATGTTATTCGGGGATTCCTCACCCTAATAAGCATGAGGTTAAGCCAATGACTATTTGTCATAACTGTGATTAAAGCAAATTTGCCAGTTTAGTGGTGAGGCCTGGGAAGCCAGGTATGAAACATAACTAGAAAACACCCCACAAAATCTTGTGAACCTCCCAATGGCCATGGACCATGACAGGAAGGAGCTCTGCCTTTTCCTCCTCGAGCACCTCCCTGTATCACTGCCGCAGGCACGCGCTGCTGCTGTGCGTGACATCTCCCTCTCCGTCTCCCCCTGTTTAATCAGGACAGCTCTGAGCAGCAGCCACTAATGTTGCACTGCACGAAACAGGGTGACAAAATCTCTCTGATTCATTCCCAAATCTGACTTTTCCTGCTCAACACCCTCTGCTCCTCTTTACCACCCAGCGCTCAGCGTCCTTGCAGGAGCAACCCCTGAAGCTACAAAGCAATAAATACCAGCAGTGACTGTAGCAGGAGTTAAAGCAAGTGCTGCCCTAGAGTTTGCTGCCAGAAATGCGGCTGGAATTACTACAACTGTTATCTCTTTTAATCTTATCTTTTACAGGCTCTCTCACCAGCTTCCCAGCGAGCTGTAAGCACTGTAATAACATCAATTAGGTGTCCATTAGTATTGCAGATACTACTTTTCATGCAGCATTATGGAGATACGGATGTATAAAATGTCAATATTTTCTTTCCCTGCATTATGTTAATCATGCTGTAAGTTGCCACACTAACGGTCTTCGTGGAGGCTGTGATATTTATGCTGATTTAACATTTACAAGCCGCCAGTCTGCCTGGGCGCTGTGCTCCGCACAAACACATGTGAAAGGCTAATGGGCCGAACTGAAAAATGTGCCTGAGTTAAGTAATTTTATAAACACTTTAAACACATTAGGACACTTACACTGCTCTGCAGACACAAGGCCTAGTCCTACTCACCGTCAAACTGGTGGCAAAACTCCCACTGACTTCCCTGAGACCCAGCTCACTGTGCCTTAAGTAAATAAACGTAAAATAAATGTGCAATAAATGTAGAAAATGCAGCACCGCTTCCCACCCTCAACGGAGAACTCCCCGAGTATAAGATACACAGGCTACCTGTTGGGAGTTGGGACCATGCCTGAGCTGGGCTGAGAGCCTGCGATGTTGAGGAGGTGTTTGCAGAACAGCAGCATTTGGAGCAGGATTTATTCCTCCCCTGTTCCCAGGGTAGGTGCCCACGGTACCTGTGCCACATGCGAGCTGCCTCGTAGATACTTGAAATTAGGTGAGATGGGTCCTGCCATCCAGTTATACATATTGTGATGCCCTTCTAGGCTTAAGGAGGGACTAAACGGACATCTGACAGTGCTGCTCAGCTGTGCTGCCTGTGCAGTGTTGGACGGACAGGTGGATCAGGGCACGGGCAAGAACATTTCATGAAGTTCACACTGCAAGGAGGTAAGAGGATGGGACGTATCAGCTCACCCCCCTGAAACATATTAGTTATCTTCTTAAACAAGGGGTTACTTAGAAAAGGTGCTGAGTGACTTCACCGTCAGCTTTTCCTTCCCACCAGCATCATCTTGCCAACGCCCACCCCAGTTCTCCAACCGCCTTCCCCTTCTGCTCCATGTCCCCATACAGTCCCCAGAGCATCACCCTCCTCATTCTTCACGTCTCTCCTTTCCCTACAGAAAATTCAGCAAAGCAGAGGCAGCTGCCACCACGCTGACCATGTTGTCCTTTTGTCTCTTCAGACGCTGTTGTGTCCCCTTCACAGACATCTGCTGTTCCCCATCTTTGGCAGCTTTCTGGGCCAGGAGAGATTGTGTAGGTGTGCTTTTGCTCAGCACCAAACACTGCAGGGCTTGATCCACCACGGGAGCTCCCAGGCCTGGTGGAGCACAGTAGCTGCTCCTGCTGCTGACAAGAGTTTGTAACGGAGAAGCCTGTTGGTTTCTTTTAATGGGAGAGTAATTTCTGTTGACGTTGTTTGGTCTAAATGTCAGTACCACAGTATCATCCTCATTTTGCAGCACTTATTTCACGTAGTCTTGACATGATAACAATGTCCACTTAATCTTGCATGGAAATTTCCTTTCAGTGTCCATTGGTCTCCACTGATTTATGCGGACACTGCTTTCTTGTGTCGCTGTGAACTGCTCTCCATAGATTTTCTGTGTCATTGATTTGCCATCATCTCCACAATCCAATACAATTTTCCTCCACTTGCATTTGATATTCTCATGTTGACACCAAAGACCTGCGTCACTAATATTGTATTAACATCGTTCCGACATGGGAACAAATCCTCACGCTAATAACATTTACTGATGATAACTCACCATAATGCAGTTACCAGTAATTTGCTTCCAGAGGATTCAGTCTTTGGACTTGACATCCAGACATCCACTCCAACGCGTTTCTGTTGATCATACCCTGCAATGCAACTTTCTCTCTAAATGAGTAATAATAACTGCAATACTGATAATTTGACAGGTTGGATCTTCAAAGACCTTTGCAAGCAAATATTTAATTCTCACAACAACCTAGGCTAGAAAAAACCTTCCCATTCCATATAAGAATAAGCTGGAGAGGTTTTTTAAGTTTGCTTTGTAAAAAAACAGAAGAGGATCCTTGGAGCAAGCAATAGCCCAAGGGCTATGTCAGTTATGTGGGAGACCCACAGTCCATCCACTCCTCTACCTGACCCAGACAGGCTCCAGATGGCTGCCCTGACCTGTTGGCCATTCCCCACTCGAGGATCTCATTTTTTGTTTCAGCCAGAAATTCTGGCTCAGACCCTAGCAATCTCTCTCAACAAAATTTAATCAGTACTGATATGTTCCCATGAAAAGTTTCAGTTTCAATCAATCAGCATTTTCCTAGAAAAAACCATCTGGTTGGAAAACTCCCAGCCCACTCACATCTCTGCGATCAGCTACAGAAAGTCAATATTATTCTCCATCATTGGGACCGCCTCTACACTCCAATTTTTTAAGAAAGAGAAACTAAGGTCCCGATAAAGGATATGATTTTTTTCAAAAGTGCCCGAATGATTGAAGACCCCAGGAATTTCACAGGACACCTGTTCCAAAGTCACTTGTAAGCTTTTGAAAATCCCACCCCAAATCTATCATTTTGAAGTCTGTTTGATTTTTAAAGTCTGGGGTTAAAAAACACAGCAAAAGCTAAACAAAAGCTTATTCAAGACCACACAGCAAGCTCATACTGTCCACATTGTGATGAGAAGAGAAAGTTCAGAACGCTCTTCTGGCCAAGGTGTGGGTAGGGCGGCAAATCCAGGCTCTTTGCAAGCCACGCTGGTGGAAGCAGATCTTTTTTCCCCTTAACAGCCATATATGTCACCCGGCCACAGTTCAACTCATTTGCCAAAATAATTTGAAATGCCTGAAGCCACAGCAGGGCCCCTGCCAAAAGGAAATGTTGGGGCCATTCCCCCCAGGTGCATTTTAGCAACCTTCATTGAGAAGGTTCCTCCAAGCGCAGCCAGCAGAAGCCATGGATGACACTGCTCCTCTGTATATTGGCCATTAGCAGAAGACCTAAAGTAGCTCAGGACTAACTTCCAGTAGCAAACCTGACGTACTCTTAGCCAACTGAGAAATTTTGGGGAAAACAAAAGGATTTCCTGAGTTGCCCACAGTCCCTGTTCTACTTACTGAACCAAACAATCTATTCAGCAGAGCGCTTTAGGAAAGCTCAGTATTAAATTGTCATTTTGTCAATAAAATGTCATTTCATCAATAGTACGTCCAGGTGGCCAAAATGTTTCTGCATAATTAATTCAACTGATGCATTAAGGAATGTTATACACAATATTAATCAAAAAGTACTGTCAATATAAGGACCATATATAAACCCAGCAAAGAAAACTACAAACCTGTTTGAAAGCTAAGCTCTTTTTCCAAGATGATCCTTTAATCTAGGGAGATGTGAATTCTGCTATCGAAAATGCAATTAAGAAAATAGCATGATGGTCTGTGGAAATATATTATTTAACCCCCTAAACCATTTCCTTAGCAGCAGGGCTTTACTGGGACCTGAACTTAAATTGTACCATTTGATACGCAGGGTTCACTGAGACCAGAGCCGTAAAGGAAGCAGGATTTGTGGTTCTTGGGAAATTCTACAATTTTGATATTTGGGTTTGTTCTGAATAAAGACAAATTGCAAACATAAAACTTTCTGAGAAAATATGGCTTTGAAAATATGCATTCAAGTCAAGTAAAAGCATTTTCTTGCAGTTTGGATTGAAATGCTTTGCCATGTAAAATTTTTACAAAGCCAATTCTGCAATGAAAATGAGAACATTTAATCCCAGGACTGTCAGAAATTCCTCTCTGAGCAATTGCTGAGCACAGCAGCAGCCAATCGCGCAGGGTAGCGACCACCGCTGACCTCTCCCTCTCAACGCTGACGTCCTCTTTGCGTGGCGCTCTCCAGACGCTGCCTCTTCCTTCCCCGATACCCCTCCCCTACCCCACACCGCAGACCTGGAGCCCTTGCCCATCATCATCCTCCCCATCCCTCCTCACCTCCCACCACCGTTTCTCTCCCTAAGCAGCTGTGGCTTTAGCATCTCTGGCTCTAAGGTCCCCCCAGCTGCCTCCATCATGTCCAGCTCTGAATTTCCCTGCAAGCCCTCGTTGCGGGTGCAGTACCACGATTCTCGGTGAGCACCACTCACCCAGTTCCGTGCCGCCGCTGGCTCCTTCCTCGGCCCATTTCCCTAGCTGTGGTCAGGTCTGACACCTCGCTCCTCCAGTACCGGCTGCTGCAGCCCATGGGCAGTGGAAAAAGCAGTGACAGGGAGGGAAGTCCTGCTCAGATCCTGACCAGCGTTATCTCCGGAGCAAAAGCAGTCTTTGGGAAATGCAGCTAAGGAGGCTGCGGAGCCCACGGAGGAGCCGCTTTCAAAAGTTTTATGATTTGGCCAAAGGCTGGGTTTGTGGGATCGATGACAGGAGGTGTGCCCCGTGCCAGGGGGGCCTGATCTGCACCAGCTGCCGCCATAAATCACGGCTCAATGGGTATGCAAACACCCTCGCTGGAAAGACTTTAAGCCGGGCAAAACAATGACATTATTTCTTAACCTGCGTCTTGGAAATGGCTGAGCCATTTTTGCTGACTTAAAAAAATAAAAAGCGGGCAGATATTTTAGCTCAGGCATTTCGGCCCACATTGATCAAATGTGGTGAAGTTAGAACTAAGTAAAAACAGGTCTTAAAAGAGGTATTTTAGGCATATTCATTTACAGACAAAATCAGCATCTCTGCCAGTAGTAGCAATAATTCAGGCAGGGTAAATACAGTATCGCTCTCACTCCTTAGATATCACAGTACAAGGCTCAAGGGAACAATGCAGCAGTGTCTACAGGATCTGCGTTGGATTTTATCTTGACAACATATCTGAATATTTTCAGAAAATTTTCAATCATTTTATTTGCATCAGTCATTCTACAACGTAAATACCTCCACTGTAGTCAGCAGAGCTGCATGAGCCAAGCAAATTAGTTCTGCTCTTAAAATTAAGCATTTTATTCTGAAGTTAATAATGTGAACATTAAGCGATTTTCTAGCGTTCTATAAACAAGATGGTGTTTTAGAAATTTTCATCAGAGATGTTATTAATTCCATTACCTTCTTGTAATTATTTCCTATCCTTCACACGGGAAAACTGATGCTACAAAGTGTTATCTGTCCCCAGAAAATTATGGATGCCACAACAAGTTGCCGCGTTCTGCACAAATAAGCCAGTAAAGCAAAGAGACCCCTTAGATTTATCTATTTTATTTGTGTTTGATATTTTCAGGGCGTCTGCATTTTAAATGTATTTTAATGTAAAGGTTAATGGAGCTTTAATAAAGGGCAGATGGCCACTCTAATTGCAGAACACCCAGCATACTCTTTTAAAAACCTCTTTAGCTGGCTAGACAGATATTAATAATTCTGAATGCCATTAGAAAAAGCAGAGGTTTGAATCAAATGATTCTTCAAAGTTAAATTTATTATTAAACCAAAACTGCAATCATTGCATATATTTTGCAAAGAAAAATTGTATTATCAATATATTTCACATCAAGTGAACTTGTGAGCTCTCTATTATCTATTATCTATAGCTAAATTATATATAAGAAAGCACCAAATGTTGAGCTTCCTATTATATATTGGTTTTTTATCCAGATGTCAACTTTCACCCTTTTTTTTTTTTAATTCTCTAAACATTTCTCTAGTCACGCAGTCTCCTCCCTGCTTCACTAATTTGATCTTTTTTTGCAAGAGCATGATTCCTGGGTCACATAACATTATGCATGCACATCGCAATCCCTGGTATGTGTCTTAAAAAAAGAAGAAAAAAAGGAAATAAAAAGCATGAGCTATTTTGTCCTAGGCCCTGTGCCAAGCAGAGCCTCCTGCCTCCAGAAAATACAGTGAAAGCAAACTGTATCTATGAATATCTTCAGAGCAGCCAGTTCACTGGGAGTGGAAGGTGGCTAAATGCTGCAAGAGAATGACGAAGCCACAGGTACAAATCCTATGGGGTTTATCACCAAAATAACTTGATTCTTTGAGCACTTAGAGTCAGGCACTTCAAAGTCCCAACTAAGTCCTCAGGAGCTCTGATGTGAATCTGAAGTCACAGCAGAATAACTGTGTTAACACCTGAAATAGTTTAAACTGGACAGCAATTTTCTGCTTTGGAAATAATTTCTATAACCTCTTCCTGCCCCCACGGCAGACCCCTCCACACAAGCCCATGTACACCATCACCATCACCATCGCCCTCTGAAATTAGCAGTTACATTAACAAGGTTTTGAAATATTGGCTGGAATGTGGTTTGGGGCTCTACAATGGAAGAGAAGTTTTATATCATTTTATGAATGGACATTAATCAATGCTAAATCACAATGAGAGTCTTATGGAATCGCATATTACAATCTCCTAAATCGCACGAGGAACTTGCTGTGATTAATGTTACTACAACGACATTTGAGACAATTAATAGTGGGAGCGGTTCACGTTTAGGTTTTACCACATTAGGTGCTTTTTCTGAGCCCGCCGTGGATGGGAGGGACCTTTGGAGCCCAGGCGCAGAAGCAATAGTGTTTGACACATTATTAATCTGCCCTTATGAATCATCTTTTATCCTTCTTGACATTTATGTTGTTCCTCTGACATGCACACTGGAGGCCCAAACAGTCCCAGAGCTGAACAGCATGAAGGTGAAGGGAGTCTTCATGTGTCTCCTGGAGAGGTGGCAGGTATCCCGCTCTCCATCCACATGGATCTGTTATTTCTCCAAATAATTCCCCTAAAATCAATTGCAAGAAGCCTTGCTTGGTTGGAGAGGGGGTCCTGTGGAGGCAGGGCTGGAGACTGAGGCTGGGACCACCTGAATCTCAAAAGCTCAAGGCAGCCTCCAAGATCTACAGACCCAAGGTCCTCCTGGGACACTCCCATTTGGAGGAACCAGTGACACAGGGTGAGCTGGGGACAGCAAAGAGCAACTCTGCCTGCTGCAGGGGTGGCTCTGAGCCCAGCTTTTCTCTGCCCAAGCCCACAGCTATCAGGGAGAGGTTCAGCATCACCCCAGATGTGGGTGGGAGATGGCTTCTCTGTCCCAGGTGTTTAAGCCCAAGTCAGTGAAGGACCACCTTCATCGGGATGAAGGATGTCCCAGGTACCTGCGTACAGATGTGGTATCTGAGACACGCAGCCCCCACAGTGGCCTTCACGTGCTGGGGCGGAGGAGGGGGTGGGCTGGACCAGGCAGGAGGCACCAGCTGAGGGATGATGAACCAGGAGACCTGGGGAGTTTGTGTCCATCTGCACAGGGCATGAGCATTTCCCCCACATCCCCACAGTGTCACAGCTCAGTCACGTTCGCCTGTCCCCCTCAATGCTTCTGCTAGGCCCCTCCCTGGGGCCAGCCTGCTCCTGGGGGGCTGCTCCCTTAGCCTTCCGCATGTTCACGTGTCCCCCCGTGGGCTTGTGGGGTCCCCCCCATGCCTCACAGTCTGGGGACAGAGCCAGCCCAGCTCACGGAGAAGGTGGGACTGCGTAGAGTCTTTGGCTGCTCTGGGAGGGGGCTACACCAGGGGCAGGATGACCCACGCTGCCCACCCTGTCTTTTAGGGCAGCTCTCGGGGGTCTTTCCTATGGGGGAGAGGGGAGCAGAGAAGGTGAAAGAGTGCCGGGCCCCCCCATCTGCTTCTGATACGGGAGGGACACACATGTCCCCTCCATCCCGCACATCCCTGGGGCAGTGCTTGGGGGGGCCCCGCAGACCTACCCCGGCCAGGAGGGGGCTGGTTATTTGATACCCCGTTATATGTATTTAATATATATTTAATACCCCGTTATTCCCTCTCTAGCCCCCAGCACAGGCTCCTGCCGGGGACAGGCAGCGGGGGGGTCCCTGCGCAGCCCCTCGCCCTTTCCCCTGCGATGCCGCCCGCCTGCTGCGCCTGCACTGGGGCAGGGGAGGGTTTGCGGGGGGACCCCCAAAGGCGTTCCGCAGCCCCGGGAGCACCCCGGGGCTGGGCTGGGGATTAAAAAAAAAAAAAAAAAAAAAAAAAAAAA